>OX463850.1:8532077-8711296 GCA_949825065.1 Odontocerum albicorne
TCTTCCAATTCAAACTCTGCACTTCAGAGCGGTTCTCTCTCCAATTTTTACATTTCAACGTCTTAATTTATTAAAAAAAATCTAATAAATTAAAATTTATGCCAGCCGCAGAACAAATTAATCTTGACCGTGTCCTTTTTGACGGAGATTTCTTTTTTTTTCTTACCGACTTTATATAACTTTCCTATAATAGCCGGCTGTCTGTCTTTTTCTTTCTCTAATGCTATGAAAACGTGACCTATTTTTGTCTCGTTTCCTCACGGCAAAATATCGCCTGTTATTTTCGTAATTGCCTAGATATTGAACTATGTCTGGTTGCTTATAATATTTTGACGAAATTTTGTTTAAATAATTGAGAGTTTAATATTCACAGGAGCTTATACTTATTTAAATTACTAAGGATAGACACAATATTTATTTTATTTGCTAAAATTTGGTGCCTTATTTACTTTACTTGCTAGGATTTGACGCATTTTTTTAATTTAATCGCAAAAATTTGATGTACGAGTATTATTTATTTTAGTTGTTAAGATTTAAAGAATTACTTATTTTAATTGTTGATACTAAATGCATATTTTATTTTATTTGCTAAAATTTGTAGCAGTGTTTATTTTAGTTGCTAAGATTTAATGAAATATTTATTTTAGTTGCTAAGACTTAAATAAACCACAAAATTTTCATGTCATTATATAATATAATGTAATACCTATAAAAAATTATAGCTGATTGAATCCCCAAAAGGAGATATTTAATATTCTTCTGGAGTTTTGTTAAACGTTCAGTAAAAAAATTATGCATCGAAATTCATTATCTTTATCAGTTAATTTATTTTTGAGTACGCAGAACAAATAACTTTTTTAGTTGAACGAAATCACTTGATTTTTAAGTTTTATTTAAACATTTAGCGTAGTTTTAAAATAAATATATTTTTTTCAAAAGTAGACAAAACAATAAAACAAAAATAAAGAAATTTCTAAAGGTTTCCATTTCAATATATATTTTAATTTCTAAGTCATAAAATTATTTATTTATTTGCTACCCCATTTTTCAAATATTAAAAACAATATGCAAAATAAATAAAAATATTAATTTTATTTATGATACTAACAATATGTTAAAATTGTCACAAAAAATGTCATAATAACTTTCTTTACATCAAACCTGTACTGTTTCCCGCTCGGGTGTCCAGACATTAGTGCCGAAAGTGAGACGGCTATAAATCGTGCGGTTGTCTCTGTTAAAGAGTGTTGTATGAGAAAAGTGGGGCATCCATTAGAGGGGGCCCAGCTTGGGCCAGGGGGGCAGGACAAGCCGCGGCGGGTAAAGGGGGCTTCAGGGGCCGGGGCAATACATCACCGCGATGTCAGTCCGCCGGGCAGCGGGACCTCCCTCCCTAGGCGAGGCGCGCCGCTTGCAAGGATATTATTACACAAGTAACAGAATCCTAATTACTAAGATTTCTTTCATTAATTTTTATGTTAATTTTATTATTTTCAATACCAACTACAGTTCACGACCAGTTAATGTTAAATAGTGCGCTGTAAAACAAAATACCGTTTTACGTAGTGAGAATGTTCGATTAATTTCAGGTATTATCAAAATTGATTATTGTACATGAATATTGTACATATACATTATAGTAGACCTAAAGCTGAATATATTATATTACTATCACATATCGGAAGGTATACAAAGGTTTATTTATAGTTCATCTTTCCTTGGTAAGTTTGCTGTGTTTTACTTACAGTTTTATCATGATAATCAAATTCAAAGTATATTCAGATACAGGTAAGTGCCGAATCTAATTCCCACGGCACCACCTTCTTACCCTTATATTTGACGTAATATTTTTTATATGTCAACAATAGTTGGTTCAATCGCAGTCAGAGCGCTATTGAAGAGAGTCCGCACTTTAAACTGCACTGTATAAATTGTCCTTTTATTATTATTATTTTATTAAAAAATACTGACCACCTTTCTATAACATGATAAAAAAAATTCTCGATTATGTTAATTTAACTTAAATTTTATTTAATTGTTAGTAGAAAGGTATTCATTCAATTGTGTCTGATTCCGCAAAGACAACATTGATAAAATTTACTTTGAAAATTCTACTAAGGCGAGATTGTTTTCTCGACGAAGTCAGTGGAAAAACTCAAAAACTAAAGTTTTTAAAAAATATTTGGGAAACCGTAGTTACAAAGTATATTACAACATAATATTTATGTGTTTCAAAACAAAGTCAATTATATTCTTGTCGAAAAAAAATTGCGTAGTACAACTCTTATATAATGATTGTTCCTACCTATGATTCCGAAATGCTTTAAGTGCAAATTAAGTAATCTATGTTCTGAAAATAAGACAAAAAGTAGGGAAAATACTGGAAATTATTTGATAATATAAGTTAAATAATTTACGTTCTCTAAATCATGCAAAAAATATTTTTTTTAAAGACAAAGGTAGGTATAAATTTAATGGTTTAATTTAAGCACGAAATAATCGTCCCATAAGATCGCTAACGATGGTCATTATTGTCTTGATATAAACTCAGTAGTATACAATCCATGTTTGGTTCAAGATAAAAGCGCGTTTTACAAGATAAAACTAAGTTGAAGAGTGGACTATCTATCTTAACATAGGGCCGGGTGTGCTCCTGCCGGTATAGGCTTTAGATAAAAATCCGGTAGTGAAATGCGGCCTTAAGCTGTCGGCATTCCAATTTTGAACGTTGAACAAAATTTATAATTTGAACTCAATATAAATTTTGTTTCTAGTTTGTGTTCTTTTGTTTTGTTGAACCTAATTTGAAATGGATTTTTAAATTTTATAACAAAGGGAATAAATTATGATAGAATTTATTGGGTATATTTTATAAGTACCTACACACAATAATGATTTATGACTTTTTTAATTATTATTAACAGTCGTAATAAAATGTGAATATTTACTTGTCTACGCTTAATCTAAATGTAAACACAAGTCAAGATGACCTTCATGGCCAAATTGATAAAACCCCTATTTTTCAACTCGGAGATTACAGGTTAATTTCTGATGGAGCCAAATTTAATTTTAAAAAGGGTTCCATTTATGTTTCCTCTCAATGGCTCTTCAACATGATTTTGGTTGGTTGAATGAGATTGCCACATATCAATATAACCGCAAGGATGACTGTACACAACGAATATGTCATACAATAATATAATATTACATACAGTTAACTATATTTTAGATCATTTAAAGCGGTTAGACATTTTTGATTTTTTCTACCGTCATGGTCTGTCCCGTCTGTGATTCTCAGAAAGTATAGATTAGGTAAAAAAATCTATTTCACAAAATAGCATAACAAAAACCATTTTATCATAATTAAAAATATATGTCTACTAAAAATAAATTTAGTAATCATTGAATGAAAAAGCTTTTACATCAAATATGTATCTTATAACTACATTTTGAATAATGCCAATTTAAAAAAAATCTAACAGGTTTCGGTTTTTATGCTGTGGTACTTAATATTAGATTATTTAACGCATAAAAAATTATGTTCATTATTAAATATTTAAAAAATCATTCATGCTGTATTATAAAACAATAAGACGGCACCAATAAACATAAATCGATTTGTAAAAATTAAGTAAATATTTTATTTTTGCGGTGAAACTTGAGGGCTTATAAAATAGCAGAATAATTAAGATTTTATAGCGATGTTTAAACGATACATTTTTAATTGTTGACGCTTTATGTTTGTATTAATATTTATGTTGTAAAAAATGGTATTATGTTATGAAATTCATTTGAGTTGTTAAAAAAATGTAAAGAAATTTTAAAATTTTATCCGAAATAGCAAACTTAAATATTGTTTTTTATACGTTTATAGATTTTGTTTAAACTTAATATTTTCTAATGTTATACATGCATACATACTATCACGTCATTTTCCGGATGGAGTAGACAGATATGGCAGAGCGCCTTACGTTTGCATCACGACATACATCCTTCGCCTCCTTTTCATCTTTACACTATCTCATACTGCTCATACGATTTTTCAGACTTTTTACGTTTCCTTCAAAATATAATTCACTTTATCTAATGACAATTTCCCTGATCTTCCGTTATCTACCACATTACCACTCATATTTTCTGTGTGTGTTTGTTTTGTAAGTGTTTCTCCATTCATTCGTTTTATAAGTGCAAACCCTTTAAAAATGTTTTAAGCTCATATGTTATGAAATACTTCATTTATTAATTTTGAAAAGAGATCTTTAATTATAAGTTGAATAAAAATATATTAATTATAGTTAAGGCATTAACACTGTGGAGGCTTAAGGACATTGTAATTTGTTTTATCAAACAATGTTTATTCCATTTTATGTAATGGTATAACCCCAACCCGTTTCGAGGTTTTCACCTCATTATCAGTCTTTATTTATTTATTTTTTCAAAACAGGCTTAGCCCAATTACTTTGAAAAATACAACATTAAAAAAGAAGAAAAATTACATAGAAAAAAAAAAAAAAAATTATATAAAATAAAAAATAATGCATATGTATACAAACGAGTATATACACACAAACATATGATACATATACTCGTATATTCAGTCACTTAAGTATGTTGATGAGTGCTTTCTAACGCGCTCAATCTAAGAAGAAAATTTACTTTTGCTTTTGGTAATGTGATATGAAATATGTCAATATCCGAAGCAGTCCCGTTCAGAAGAGTTAAGGCCCTTCCAACAGGCATAGCTGCTGGAAGACCCGTTCTTGCGTATGTTATTGAGAACAGTTCTTGCCGGTGCAGTCTATTGTAATTGTTATTTAGTTAGTCTTGTTTGTGTTTCCCTGATGATGAGGTGAAAACCTCGAAACCGGTTGGGTTATACCGTTACATTAAGTGGTATAAACAGTGATTGATAAAACAAAATACAATTGAATAAAACTATTGGAAAAATAACTTTCATCTATTAAAAGATATTTTAATGATATAAAATTGGTGTTCTCTGTTTTGTATGTCGAAAGACTCTTAATTATTTTCAGGGGAATTCTCAAAAACAGACTCATTCCGAAGCTGAAAATAGCGTCGTCTGCCCAAAAACAGTAGAACAAAAATGTCAACAGCGAGAGCACGACAAAATTAAGATCTCATGCCACAAAACCGTAGAATCACAGCAAAATTATTCCATTAGCAAGTTGGACCACTTTTACTCGGTGGTTGAACTTTGACTTATAGCTTATCCGCTCGTTAATATCAGGGAAAGCTCTGCTTTATGGATCCCCTCGCAGCCAATAAAATTAGGCCATGAACTTGTATGATGCGGCACAGGAAAACAATGGATGGCTCCCCTACTCCACAAATATTTGGGTCAATGTACCCAAACAGCTGAGAGAGAAGCGCTAATCGAAGCGCCACTCGGTTCGAATACATTAGTCTTAAGCGCATTAGATACGATACGATAATTCTTCTTAGTTTTACCGTTTTGTTTTCAAAAAGTTCCATTTTTAAATATTTACAATGAAATTTGTATTTATTCCTTAAAAATATCAATATATTTTTTTAACTATTAAAATGAATATTTATGCACTATCGTGTTAACGTTGTTTAAGAGGCATAACTTAATTGAAAAAGTTTGTTGAATTGTAATTTGCTTAGGTATTCAAAACTACAAAGTGGGTTAAATCTCTTATTACATATTAAATGTTCCAGAAAATCTTGTTAATTAGTATTTTTTATTCAAATAGTTGCAGGAGTTTAACAATGTGTACATTAAAAATATAAATGAAAATAACATACGAGTAATTTTTCTGGAGAGAGATACACGCCAAATGTAAAAAAAATACTAACTTCCGCCGAACCAGGTTATAGGTGTAAATAATATCGCATTATTTTTTTTATATATTATTATATATGGTATCCTTCAAAAAGCTGAAATTGGTTATTTGAACCAATCTAAGAGCGTGGCCGGGAGACAATATTGTCTTCAGCTCTAATAAATGAGTCTTTGTATTAAGAACCAGCTGAGTAGGCAGCAAAATAGAGTTCGCCATCGTATTTGATAGCAGTATTATCTCTTGCATGAAGAGGCAACGATGCTCGCAAGTGTGAGTATTATTAACGTACTTTTTTTTACGGAACTGGGATGCTTACTTTGTTTTTAAAGTATCGTTAAAGACTGAATTCTAAACATTCGGAAGGAAGTCAAGTGTTTTAACAAATAGGCCACGGAGTTTGTCTGTTTCAAATTGATTAAATATCACTTATAAATAGACAGTGATATGAAAACCGATTGACTAGAGCAGACGTGGGGAAATGCGGCTCCGAGAGCTGCATACGGCTCTTCGTTGGGTTAAGTACGGCTCCCAATGTCTCTTATAAAAATATAGATACTTTCTTTCCCCATTATACTTGTATTTTCGCGAAATATTGTAAATGACAAGATGCACATGTATGAATGCAACTGTCAAATATGCAAGTATTGGTTTATAAGTGTGTGCTGTGATTTCAATGTGTAGGGTGCGCGCGCTTCTCCTACCTCTTTATGTGCGCAAACCACGCAAACCGTGTTCTGTGCTTTTTTTATATTTTCTTATGTGTGTATTTTTTGTACTTTATATAGCAATTAAGATTTGTGTAGAATATGTAATAAATTAGATTTTGTATATTTAATACTACGTGAGAATGTGACTATGTTGTGGCTCTTTGTATATATGAAAATCCAGAATGCGGCTCTCGTTGACCTCATGTATACCCACCCCTGGACTAGAGCATGAAATATGGAAAAAAAATCGGGATATTCTCATAGGTAAATTATTTATTTGTTCATTTTAATAAGTATTGAATTAAGTTAAAACATAGTCTAAGTACGTTTAACTTGAGATAACTAAGGCGATATTCGTATCGTGTCTACTGCACTTATATTTTTCTCCTGGTGAATATCTCAAGAGTATGTTTCTTGATTCAATTAAGTTGCTGCGTTTCTTTACGGATATTTGGATCAATGCTCCCAGACCGAATGGATAGCGGAGGAGGGGTTCTACTGACGCGTGGCAGATTTTATTCTCAATGATCTTTGGAGAACTTAGGCAATTCTTAGACCTATTATGACATAGACGCATTGGAATAAAGTACAACGATTTTATATTCGTTTTGTTTTCATGAAAACATGTACTTGTGTCGTTTTCAATAGATTTCATGTTTTTTTAATACGGACAGATTTCATGGGTGCAATAAGATTAACTCAGGTCTTTCGATAGCTTTTTTTTTTTACACTATATCACCATAATATAGTTTACGTTATCACAAAAGGAAGTCTTACAAATCAAGCTATTTTTATTTAAGTTAAAAATAAACTTTTGTACCTTACTCAAGTAATTAAAATTAAATGACCCTAACTTTTAATGAAACTTACTTCCGAAAAAAATACTTGTATTTTACGTACTAGCAATAAATATGTATATACGTATATTTTTGGTGGTTATTGAAATTTATTGAAATTCTTAAAAATGCTCTCTACTATCCGGTAAAGTCGTTTGAACTGAGATAATACAATTTTAAATTTGATCTGAAAAATACATTAAATTAGATACTGTCTAGTTGGTAAGGTGCATGTCTTCAAACCCAGTGGTTACGGGTTTCATTCGCGATGGAGTCAATTTATATTAAAACTAGTTTCAGTTTGGTTTGCACTTTACGCATATATATATTTTTCTGGCTGGTTGCATAAGATTTTCATGTGACAATAAACCCGCTAGATTATGTTATTTATTATAAAAGTATAATACAATACAATTAGGATTTTTATAACTTTATTTGAGAACATAATAAGTGATAAAAATATGAAAATGCTGATATACATAGCGAATAAAATATATATATATATATATATATATATATATATATATATATATATATATATATATATATATATATATATATATATATATATATATATATGTATATATATATATATATATATATATATATATATATATATATATATATATATATATATATATATATATATATATATATATATATATATATATATATATATATATATATATATATATATATATATATATATATATATATATATATATATATATATATAAATCAATTTAAAGATGTATTTATAGAATGATGCTAAGCATATTTTCCAAGCATTTAACGAGTATTTGGGTCGATGTACTCTGAGCAACACTAATCGATGCTACTAGCAATGATTTCATTTATGTACTAGCGCCAGTCGGGACTTTGAAATTAATTCAACGGTACTGGGAAGACAGTAGATTTGAGAAATGGCTTTTGCATAGAGAAGAATTATTATAAGCGGAAAACAATTCACTTAGCTTAAACTAAAGACGTATCTAAGTATGTGAAAAGTATTTTTTTAACCCACATTAACCTGTTTGGATATAGTTGAGGAATTTAATACCAGATATTATTGATAATGACGATAATCTCTGTGGCCGGGTTGGTTAGTCACGTGATTAGTCTTTTAGTTCGTGGTTTGCAGTTTTAATTACCGTTGGTACTAGATTTTTTTTAAAATCACAATTTTTTTATAGAACTTTTTATACATTTCTGGTATATTGAAAAAGATTGCCACATACCAATAATATGTTTTATTATACTGTATATAATAAAAGTTTACTACAATAAAAAAAACAATGATGATAATTTATTCATCAGAACCGTAGCAACATTGTCACGCCAAAAGTGCCTTTATGATTTTTTGTTTGAAGAATCGAATTCCTCCCGAAATATAAATTATCAATTTTATTTGAAATAACGTTATTTATATTCACACGAAATAGTTATTTATGACTGAATTTAACCATACAACACAATCAAACGATATTTTTGTACAAATGCACAATTCTATGTCTTTGAAAAAACTTTAATATTTATTTTGTTTTAAATCAATCTTAACTTGTATTAATTAATTAAATCTATTAATTTAAAACTTCATTCTACAATAATACGGTAAGTTCATTGCCAAATTCTAATACTTTCCAACAAATTATACCTACAATTGTTTTACAAGATTTTGTGGGAAAGATGAAGGGTTTACATTATTGATGTAGAGAAAAATAATTACATTCTGTCAAAGTAATAGAAACGAAATAAAAAAAATGTATGTAATTTAACAACATCGTCAATTAAAAATTGATAGCTTAATTTATTTACTACTTCAGATAAATAGTAAAACGTATACAGCTAGATCAGAATTGGTAAAACTTGTGTTGAGGGGAATGATGATGGAAACGCCCTGCAAGAAATACATTCAGACCACCTGCTAAATGAAGGTACAACGTTTGAGAAAGACTGCTTTATACGATCTCGCATATCACCAAGTGGCATCCTAGAACTGATATACCCACATCTTACTTGATCGTCCCGAATTTCCCACACACACTCAGCGAGAGCAAAACGTAGTGTTGTAAACGTAGACTATAAACGCTCTCCATTGTGGTCTCAAATGCTTAATCGTTTCAATTCATTAATGTCCATTAATGTATACAGCGCATAAAAAAATCAAATAAATCAAGCCACGAGAGAAAAGATAAATAAAACGAAACCAAATGTGATAATGCATCGCTCTATTAATATAATATTTTCAACGAAAAGTGTTGTGTACGGCGATAAATATTTTCTATACAAACAGAGAATCACAGGGTGTCCCAGACGACGCGGCACTATCTGCACTCCAGTCAGTGTGTACACGAAGCTTAATTAATTTTTGCGACGCTTTACACCTTGTGTTTATTTCTAAAACATAAGAAGGCTAACTAGAAACACCCTTTTTATGTGTTTATTCAAAAAATGTTAATGCCCCTTTATCTTTAAATATATTTCCTAATATTTATCATTTGCATTTTTTTAATGTTTCTCTTGTAACAGATCTAACGATTTTAAAGCCAATTAGATTCATATTTGGAGAACACTTATGGGTTGCGAAATTGGTAGGTTCGATTTAATTTTGAATTTAAACTATTTAAGAACGTCTAAAAACAGGTCTGAGGTAAAATCAAGTGTTATCGAGATGACATGACTTATTAATTATTTTAGATTTTCAGAAAATGGAGTTGACTAATAATTTATCAACAGCTTTTTAAATCATGTTTTATAATTGTTTGTTGATTCATTTATGTTTTTTAAGTAACTTCTGCAAATAGCAAAAAAATACAAATATTTGTTACAGCAGAAATAAAAATATTAAAGGTTAAATTTATCTGATAAGCTTATTTTTTTGAAATTTTATACATTTATTGACATGAGGAATCAATAAAACCAGTCCTATTATATTGTATTACACTGTATTCAACATTCATTTGCAATTCGTATAACATTTTTAAAAAGTCATAATCGACGTTACTGGGCCTTGTAGTAGAGAATCCCTTCGCCACTTCAACATCTTCAACGTCGATCATATGATCTCCTGTGAGAAAAAAGCCCAATTCCAGATGTGCACTCCCTCCCCCAGATGTTTCATACATGTGGATCCTGCTGAATAACCTGGCAAAGCTGACGAATGCTCGCAGCACGCTGACTGTTTCTCACACGTCTAGCCGTTAAGATGCCATCAGCCCGAGAACAGATGGTTCTCCATCTTCCACGGTCCTGAGCCACCTGTTTCCAGTCCTCAGGCGTTTCGTTCAAAGACAGCAACTCTCGCAAACTGTCCTTATAGCGCTGTTTGTGCCCACCAGCTCTTCGTTTGCCCATTACTTCCCCTTACAATACGCGTTTTGGTAGCCTATGATCGCATATGCGTATCACAAGTCCGGTCCATCGCAATTTTGTATTTATATACATACTCTCGATAGGTTTACAGTTGAAGCGTTGCAGACGAAAAATTTCAAGACTTGAATATGTTTTTTCTATAGAGAAGCTAAGTCTCAGACTAATAGAGGAGTGTGGGCAGGACAATGGCCTTGTAGACTGATATATTTCTAGACTGGTAGATGTATCTGCTGTGGAATACTCTGTCGTTCAGAAAAGCAACAGCTGTTCAGACGTTGATGTGACTTTTCAGACAATCAACAAGGAAAAATTTGGGTGTCAGGATGCTGCCCAGATATGTGAAGTTATGTATATCTCCAGTTGCACACCATTCACTCGAATGTTGGATGATTGTAGCATCTCATTCTCTGCAGAATAAACGAGCGCCTGAGTGTTCTTCCCATTTATTTGTAGGCCACATCTGATATACCTTTGTATAGACAATGACGATCTCTCGGAGGTCTTCCTCTGAATGCTTCCTCTGCTGAACTAGAGCATAATCATACGCATATTGCAGCTCTGTTATGTATGTGTGAGCAACTGTTGCTTGGGCACGTAATTGACGCAGATTATGTAGTTCCTCATCAGTCCTGTATCTTACCTCAATTCCTCTGACACAAAGTCGTTTGTCAACAACAAACATAGAGGATGTCATGTATGCATTAAACAGAGTTAGAGCTAGTACGCATCCCTGGCGGATGCCAGTATTGGTGTCAAATGCGTCCGTCTCGAAGGCAAAATGTATATCACATGAATTTTAATGATATTAATTATAATTTATAGATTTTTATGCTGAACTGTTAATTCCAGCTCACACTGTGGCTAAAGTTCATTTTGGTACAATCAGAATAATATTTCGGCCGACTGAACGATAGTACTAACTGGAGTTCACGAAGAAATTTATGCCACGTTCTTGCTAAGTCGACACGAAACATTGTTTGTGCTCTTTAGATAAGTAATATCGATGATTTTTAAAGCGGGGTTTGGTTGTTTATTTCAATACCAGATTTAAGTAAAATTATTTAAATTACTTTGTGCATATTTGTTTATACCGTTACTCTGTATTTTTTACGAGTAGTAAAAATAAATAATACTTATAATAATAATGTGATTATTATTAGTGTTAAATAAGAATGTTGAAAACACACACTATCTAAAAACCAGTAATCATATTTAAAGGTAATTGTAATAACGTGTTTAAACGTTGTGGAAGTCAATTTCGGTTAACTCTTTCGATGTTGTATTATTTAACCTGTTCACCGCGTTAAAAATCAAATTCCACGAATCCTGTGCGCGGCACAATTTCAGCGTTTTTTAATTTCCAAGTTTAAACACATATTTTGTTTAGAACCACTGATATTTGATTACAACACCAAGTAAACATGACACTTAAGTAATTTTCTGATAATAAATAATAGTCATTACTCTTAAGGAGACTCATTAAATAAAGGAGATAAACTTAACATTACATAAAATAAACAAAGGAATGCTACGATCAAATCAATGCTTCATGACACTCACCCAATCAAATGCATATAGCACTAGTAATGTTTATTTACGTAAGAGAGACTTAGTAATGTTTATTTACGTAAGAGAGACTCATCGCAGGACTCAATCCGCGCGACAGGTCGTTAATGCTGGAAATATTGAGAAACCAAAAAAATTCGGCGCTCTGTTTATTCAACAATATCTCATAAACTAATATATTATTTGACAAGGTTTTCAGAGATGTCGCTAAAATAAAGATTGTTTTAAATTTTAGTTCAATTTTTATTCCGGTTTTGTGTCATTTTTTTTAAGTATTTGCGATTTGAAACTTGGATTGTCGTCAGATCACAGGCGTTTGTGCTCCCCGCGGGGAACACGTTAAATATCTAACGATTCAGTGCGATTTACTTAAATTCAATTTAAGAAAAAATATTATATCGTTATCACATATATTTTCCAGTGAACAAAATTATAGAGCAAATAGATGTTTTTTTTTTATATCTTCGGTGTTGGAATCATTTAACTTTTGTCAAGTGATTGAAAACTGATTTATTAATATTTCACTTACAGATATTTTTATTCAATATAATTTTTATAGTAAAAATCAGTTATGTAAAAAAAAAACAACTATCCAAGGGTCTTGGTTTTAAACAAAATATAAATGTTAAAGCTAGTTGGGTATTGGACTTGAGGTTCCAACAAGATACCAAATAAATATGTAAGATAGTTATCAAATAATTATGTAAAATAGTTATCAAATAATTATGTAAAATAGTTATCAAATAATTATGTAAAATATTAATTTTCAGTTTAAATAAATTCATGTCACCATTTATGTCTATTTTTAATTCATACTATGTTTCATGTATTTGAGGGTCTGTTTTATTTTGAACAAAATATTTTACGTACAAAATAAAATTACAATAGAAATTAGAGGGCTACTTTCATTCTCTACCTCATGTAGCCTATCCATCGGCTCAAAACAGCAATTTTTCAAAGGTCGCCCATGCTGAAGCTATGGCCTGTATATGTACTGTCGAGTGTAAAGGAACGACCTGATATTGATTTAATATTTTGGCGGCAGAATTATGTCATGGCGTCGCTCACGTCTGATTTATAGCACGATAGACGAATTCAAAATTTATTTGCATCGATAATAAAGCGAAACGTTTCTAACTTACCACGAACAGTGGTGCTAAACATTTTTTTACTGTCCACAAAAGTAGCCTTTTCCCAAAAAAACTAACAAATCAGTTTCATATACAATTAGAGTTTTGAAAGAACTTTTTTAACATATTTCAACGCACAGCTTTAAGGTATTCTAAATTATATTTGTGGTTTGATTTGTTTTATTCGATAAAAAATTAAAAATTGAAAAATAAAAACATAAACCATTTTGACATCAGAACATTAATTATGCTACATCTAGTATTTTAGTAGTGTTTCGGAAAATCAAATGAACAATTATCATTGGTTTCTAATCCAAATCATCCAAACATAAAAAATAATTACTCTATCTCGAGGAAATACTTTATAACGAAAAACTGCTATGCAATTCATGTAATTTTTGTTGGAAACCAAATTATAAAATAAAAATAAAATGGAGATTTCACAATCCACTGAGGTGATTTTAAATTTCAGGTATTAAAAATGGAAGTATCTAATCACTATAAGCGGAAAAAAACTTGTTTTTTGATGTGTTGAAGATACTTTGCAATGATAATATACCAATAAAGAAAAATTGTATCCCTAAATATCCATGTACGAGTATACTATAAAAACTACTATAAAAAATGGCGTTCTCGTTTTTCTTTACTAAGTGAAAGAGAAAATTTATTAAATATGCTATGGGTGAGACCATTAAAATGTAAGAAATTTATGGTACTCAAACCTAAGGTTGACAATATATACTATGTAAATCGTTCGTGCTGACTATTTTCGGTCGAAGTTATGCAAAGATGAACTACAAAAATGAAGTATTGTGTATGGAAGGCAATCTTTAAACAATATTTTTAAGATCATTATTCAACCAACCCATTGTTGTTGAATGGTTTTCTTTTGCAAATCACTTTTATGTCCGTTCAACCTTGATCAATTTTCAAACCAGATTGTAAAGGTAATAATTTCATAGATTGCATGAAAAGTGCGTTTGATTCTTTAATATCAGATATTTGATTAATTCGTTTTGCAGCCGATGTCAAACTAAGGAAAACAATCCGAAAGGTTAGTTAAAAACGTGTTAAAATAAGTCACACAAAAAACAACTACAATACATTGGTAAAAAGATTAATGCAGCATAACTCACATGAAGTAAAATATATTAATTTAAATATTATTCCTTTTATTATTACGTTTGAAGTTCAAATTTAATATTAAGTTAATACTATACACGCTAGACACAAAAATAATGTAGGGTTTTTTCAACCATTTAAATAGCTTTTTTGTATACTAGCATCACGCTTTTTGAAATATTTTTATCAAATATTAAAATAACTTGGTTTTTTGTCTTTTCTTTATAGATTGCGTGCACACCTATTTTGTATTTACTTAAATACGTTTTAAAAAATGTATGACTTCATATTGACAGATGAAAATTTTTCACTCCAAATGAACTATTGTTTCATCCTATAGCACAATTATAACTAAAAACAAACGACGTATTATGTCTTCCCCCAAGTTCAATGAAAAGCGCAGTGTGTATATGACATTTAAAATCCTTATATAAAATTGACAAACATGTATTATTTAAATAAATTATTATAATAAGATGAAGACACCAGCCTGTTTTTCTTTGTTTCTATGGTAAACCTTTATGTTTTATTGCAACCATTTCGTAGCATTAATAAAAACATTTATAATACCACGATTAATCAATTTTATGTAAATTACCCAGCATCCTTTGGTCTTGCCGGTAAAAAGATATGTATTTATAATTAGGTACTGAGATTTCTTTCATCTTCCGTAAAGTATATTTTTTTCTCATAAATTATCTGTTACTACCAAGATAATAAACACAATAAAAGATTTCGCTTTTAAATCCTTTAATGTATTGCAGACATTATTGCATGCGATAAGGTTTATTTTTTTTAATTCATAAATATTACTGAATGAGAAATATTATTTATTACTTCATTAATTTCTTTTCGAAATCGTTATTCAATGAAGTACACATATAATGTTTTAAGAACATAGACTGTTTTTATTTTAATTTTTCTGCCACAAAATATATTGACTGTAACAAAAAAATTTGGTGTTATCTACTCCGCAAGAGATGCCGCGAGATATGTACGAGTATGTATGCACGATATGAAGTTAACATGAAAATTATATAAATCATCAAAAACTTAAATTTTAAAGTTTGTCTATGGATGGAAAAAAACTTTGATTATCATGTAAATATGATGAAAGCAAATAGTCAAACATGAGTACATAACGATGCTAAAACCTTCCATTTTTGTAGATATAGAGAACCCCTTAACTAGGAATGGTCTGTGAGTAAGTGGTATCATTCCTTAATCGCAAATTTTATATATTTTTTCCTAAATACTTAGCTACAACATCCACTTTCAGCATTCTCACCCTTATGTATACCCAAATCTCAAGCTATCACGTACACAATTCTAACTGTAGCGTTATTTCAACAACCACATCAAAATTATGTCTATCAACTCCTCATCACTTACTTAATTTGCATCAGTCCTTCACTCACACTCCAATGTAATCTTCAATAGCTCCTCCTCACTCTTCCTCAGACAAAAAGCTACCTTATAACATATGTTTTTTTTTAATTTGAAGACGCTACATTATACTCGTATATCGAATCCCTCTGAAAAATGGTATATCAAAATTAATTATTGTTCTTTCTTGAAACCCTTCAAAATATCCGAGCAACCTATAAATAGCGGCAAAAAATTACAATAAAAACATTTAAAAATATCCGTTCAAGTGGATTAACTATAAAAACACCCACAGCATATAAGTTCTCATCCTTTCTCGTTTAAGTTACCCTGAAAACTGCAATCTGGCAGGCGCGATGCACGCGGTTCAGTGACATTATTTTAAGGTAAACGCCTGTTTTGGCACGAAGCGCTATTCTTTGTATCAAAAATGCTTGTAAAGGCGTGACTCGCCATACACGGTTTATTATTGAATGTTTACTGCCGGTTAATATTTCTTAACGACAGTTTTCATAGTTTACGTTATATTCAGTAGCGCCATGTGGTTGAAATGTAAGATAATTTGTCACGATTCTTGTTTTTTTTTTTACTATAAATATTACAAATAGTACTATAACGATTAACACAAAGGATCCACCACGTGTGGAGATTCAATTAATGGTTTATATTTTGTGCCTCAGTAGTTACCCGGAAGAAGACCTGCTAAAAGGAAGCCCCCCTACTCTCAAAGTTGTGTCTTTCTGGGCTGATACAATATAGATCTATTGTTATCGATACGATTGGAATGGACCATAAATAAATTAAACAGATTTATATATAGATTAAGGTAAATACATTTTTGAAATTGTTTTTTTTTTAAATGAGGTAAAACAAATAATTAATTTTATAACAAATAGATAGTTACTCTAAATAATGAAAAACAATATGCAAGATAAAAATATTTGTTTTATTTTAAATATTGAAAACTAATATGCAAAATAAAAATATTTGTTTTATTTCAATCAGTTTTTAAACATTTTCTTCTGAATATTCTAATCAAATAGTTATTTTCTTCTGAATATTCTAGACGAATAGTTGTTTTCTTCTGAATATTCTAGTCGAATAGTTATTAAAAACTGAAAATAGTTGTGCAAAATGGCATTTGGCGTTTACTAAAATTTCTTTAAGTGATTTTAGTTTTATGGGATTTTCTCTTACTTATATATATTTTTTATAACCATACTATTACACTTTCAGTGTTTACAGTATAATCTAGTGGGTTTATTGCCATGTAATAACATATTTTCATTAACTAGAAATGTGTTGATAAATCCTTGAGCCAAAACCAGATTGGAATGCTTTCTTAAAATATATGAGTACAAAATGGAATCGAACCCTTAACCTCCAAGTAAAAAGACGGTCGTCTTATACTTAGACCACGAAGATCAGTCGGCTAAAACCGTCATGTAAATTAGTGTTAGTTTAGTACACATATATAATTGAATACAATTTCTAAAAGACATTTTTCTAACAATATAACAATTTTCTAACAGTATGTAAAGTGTGTACATGGAATGAAATAATTCATGAAATGCTATATATTTAATATTTTTAAACATATCTATAAAATCATTAATTTATATAGAAAACGATTTAAATTACGTATTAAAAAAAATGAGAAACTAATTTTTTTTTAATTAATTAGTGTCACAGTATGTGGGCACATAATATTATATTATTAAAGAAAATGGTGACTAATGCCGCTGCTAGATATTTGAAGTCGGAAGAATTCAGTTTGCTATCCGGATACCTACATTTAAGCAATCGAATTATTTATGGATTGAGATTTCTCAGCATCCCATTTATAGAACACGTTTATCAATTTCATTACGCAACTGCAATTGTGGTGAATATTTTTTCCTTTTGACTTACGTTTGAATGAAACACAAGACATTTGATAAATATATTACAAAAAAATATTTTAGTATTTAACACAGTTAGTACTTTGATGTCTGAAAGTGAAAGTGATCGGATAAGTTTTGCAGAAATGCGTGCACTTGAAGAATATATGAGGTGACAATATATGATAGAATACAGAATGAAGTGAATATGGATGAATATGAACTTAAAATCAGTGTATTAAAGAAGATCTCTGAGATGGTTTGGACATGTAAAACGAATGAATGTAGAAATACTTACAAAACCAGTGTTCAGTGCAAATATGAGTGGAAGGCGTAATAGAAGAAAGTATTGTTTTATCTAGTTAATTATATTTTGAAGGGAGTAAATGAAAAATAGGCAAACGTAGGAGTTCTATGAGAAAGTGTATTGATTTAGAAGAGAAGAAAGATGTGTATCACGATACTATTACTACTTTTGAAATTGCATAATTGTTATACGTTATTCCGTTTACCTTATTCTTTGTCACTACCCTTCTTTCAATGTGCCTTTCAGCTCCCCCCAATACGTAAACACGTTGTCCAGATAACATAACTAGTCAACCTGTTCCAGTTTCTCTGAGCTATATATTGCACATACTTTTTACATTATATAACCTTTTATATTATATAATCATAAACTTAGATTTCACCGCATTAAATCTTTTACTAGATATCTCTCATACAGCTAACTTATCATATCCCCTATATTGTCTTCATTTTCAGCAAGCATAACCATATTATCAGCATACAGAAGTCTTTATATGAAATGACTATAAATATGATAAATAAAAATATTGAGGTATTGACATAAAAAGATTTATATCATTCACGTTTCCTGACCTAAAATAGAACTGGGAAAATTGTGACATTTTTTACATCTTCTTGTTTTTATGGTCAGAGGTATATATTGGGTTGATGCAAAAGTAATGATCGTTTTTTATGATCCCAGGTAAAAAAAATTCCAGGTAAGAAATGATGAATAGTATCTTCTTTTAAATGATTCCATTGTATAAAGGATGCTTTCCCTCTACTTTCTATTCAGTTTTGGCCTGGCCAGAGTACAGTGAAAAGCCCTTGTATTTTTTCAAAATGTCGGTCGATAAAGTGCATTTACGTCATTGTTTACTTTATGAATTCCGTAAAGACAATACCGCGAGTGTGGCAACCAAAAACATTTGCGACGTGTATGGAGCAGATGTCATCAAAGTTCGACAGGTACAAAGATGGTTTACAAAATTCCGATCTGAGGATTTTTCACTATTTGATAAACCACGTACCGGGCGGCCATTGAAGTCTGATGACAACAAGTTAAAAGTCATAATTGACACAAATCCACGTCTAACCACCAGGGAGATCGCGTCGATGATGGGAGTCAACCAAACAACCGTATTAAGACATTTGAAGCGTATGGGGATGGTTTCGCGGTACAACGTTTGGATACCTCATCAATTGTCGGCTGCCAATTTATTGGATCATGTTTCAACGTGCTTTGCTTTGAGTGCGAGACAAAAACATGAACCTTTTTTGCATCGTTTGGTAACAGGAGATGAGAAATGGGTCGTGTACAACAACGTGACAAGAAAAAGACATTGGGCTATACCTGGACAAGCCCCATTAACAACTTCGAAGGCCGAAATCCATCAAAAAAAGTAATGCTTTGTGTTTGGTGGAATTGTAAGGGTATTGTGTATTTTGAACTCTTGGAACGCAATCAGACAATTACAACAGAACGATATTGTCAGATATTATCCAAATTGAACATCGCCCTTCAAAAGGATAGACCAGAAATGGTAAACAGAAAAGGGGTAGTGTTTCATCCCGACAACGCGTGACCACATGTGGCTTTGATGACCCAATACAAGCTAAATGAGTTGAATTGGGATGTTATCAAGCATCCACCGTATTGTCCAGATCTTGCTCCTTCCGATTTTCATTTATTACGATCGCTGCAAAAAATTTTAAATGATAAAAAAATTGATACAATAGAGCAGGTAAAAACATCCCTTACTACATTTTTCGCATCAAAATCCACGGAATTTTACACTAATGGTATTAATAAGTTGATAGAAAGATGGAAGAAGGTTATAAGAACTGATGGAAATCATAAAATTGATTAAATAAATATTACAAATCTAAAAAAAAAATGTTTAATTGTATATGTAAAAAACGATCATTACTTTTGCATCAACCCAATACATGTATACAAGCCGAAGTCAAAATAGCTAAACAAAAGGAAAATCAGACGATAAATCCTAACCGTTTCCGCATTCGGCTTTTGCAGCCGGTTTTTTCTTCTTATATTTTATAGCTATTATTTAAAAGTTATGGATGTTTGAGTAGGACACCAAAGTGTATTTTTATATTAAGTACTTAGAGAATTTTCTTCGCCCTAGTGGATGTGTGCTAAAATCAAAACATTGGGATTTATGTGTGCATTGAATTAATATATCGCATGCAGCCACACTGCCTGCCTACACTGCTGAGGAAAAGAAATCAATTTATAATTATTTATTGCTAACTAACGAAATGTTGTGAGGAATAGAAAACTTGATCATCAGATATTTACGAGTTCCGATTAAATTCAATAATAAAAAGCAATAATATTAAACATAATAAACAGGCAATACTTAAATATTAAATTATTCAAGAGTATTTTGTATGTATTATTATATTCAGTCCTGGGTGAATAATAAATTATTTTCCAATTTATGAAGCGAATATTTGCATATGGTATTATTTATTGGGATTTGTTAGTATTCACCTAAAATATTTTTGCAATTGCGCTGGATTTTCCCTGATAAAGCAATCTGTTGGATTATACAATTAATATGTTACTCTCATTTGATGTTAGTACATCCGCAAAATATTACAATTATTTCGATAAACAGTTCACAAATTCATAAAAATAATCTTTATTAAATTTGAACGTTAAAAACATTTGTTAACTACTGCTTTTCAATAGCATTTTATTTTGCATTATTATGTCCGTAATCAAAATCAATGTATTCTATTTCTATAGCAAAAATTGTCAAAAAAGCCGTAAATATGACCTAAGCAATAAGATGCTTCATTTCTACTTGGAGACTGAAGTTTTGTTTTTCTTGTAGTATTCAAAATTATGGTTCCAGTCTGGTTAAGAATTGTCGATAAGATAATTGTAACCTCACCGCCAATAGGAATTATCAGCACGTACAACGACAAATTTCAAGCTTACTCCAGTGATTGTCCAAGTAAAGGTTTAATTAACGATGCTAAAAATACAGAAGTCTTCCTGCCATGAACTTCAATTGGTCGACACCAGTAATGCAGTAATGCATTAGACACCAGTAATTTGTCGAAACTAGTAATGCAATATATTGAAGAGTGCAAGTTAATAAATTATGAACATTTTTCTATCGACTGCAAACGTTCACTGTAGTCTCTACTAGTTTAAATATTTATATAAACTTATATGAAATAGTCTCAAAAGAGGTTAATTAAGTTCTATTAGATAAAACCGAAAATTTAGGAATTACTTGTATCTCATATTTGAACTTACAGTAAAACTGGTTTTTAACTAAATCTATGACTAAACAGTTGCATGCGTAAGTGGATAATATATCTGATTTATATATTTTTGAATTATGGCCAAAAGTAATTCAGCAACACAAGCTGATTAGCGTTTTTCGTGAATCATGAAGCAGCTGCTACGTAATTAATCAGTCAATTATTTATTGAACACGAATCACAGAAAAATAATTTCAAGATTTTCGATCGACTTGCAACACATGTTTCAATTAACGGTATCGTTAATTATCTCTTTTAACAGTAGGTATTCAGGTTATAAAATATGGGGTTATGTATTTTGACGGTGTTTTTTTAATATATTAAGCACAGTTTGGTCACCATTTCACACTAATATTAAAAAAAATTATTGATAAATAAAAAACACTTGAAAAAAAAACAATATATAAAATCTAATTTTTATATAACCATTAAGAATTAATTTAGATTAATAGTAACACGTTTTTCACTTTTATAAAATTAAGTTTTTTGATTTTATGGGAAAGTAAACATATATTATTGTTTTAATACGTTTAATAGTTTATCCAGTCAGCTGTTCTTTTTGTATTTCCCTTTATTTTTATTTATAGACAAAGTCAAATTTACATCTTACAACTCTATTTGTTTACTACAATTTTAGTACTTAATTTCTAAACCATTATTACACCTTAAGTTTATTATATATTCGTGTTAATTCAAAATAAATTTTATATACTTATGTAAATAATTTCAAGTACTCGTATTAAAAATAATTTATTTTGTGTGCTTATGGTTATTAATTTTGTGCAAAAGACATTATTGGTTGTAAATCAAACAAATAAACAAAAATGATATACATACATACCTCATGGATTGATTTTATTTCTCAAATAGTTATCTGATTTTATTATTATTTTATAATCATTAAAATTATTGAAATTTCTAAAAATAAACAAAAAAAAAATGTATCCATATAATTTTTTGATTGGATAAAAATTCAAAATATATGGTAAGGTAAAATTGTTTGAAGCCACCCGGCTTTAAACTTGAATGGCGTCGAACATCTGCCTCTAGTCCCATCAATACAGCAAACCCCACCACCATGAAGACCTCGATCCGATTTTTGCAAGCTTTAGACATATATTGCAAATCCCTTCTCCAAATCTCGAGGACCATAACGTATCACATTAAAGATTACAATTTCACAGTTATCACTTCAAACATATCAATTTCAGCACTTTCGAAACCTCACTATAAAAATAGTAATAAGCGCTATTAAAATGCGTCATTCCTTTGCACTATTTGGGGTGGGACTGGATACATATTTGTTTATTTGAAAGGGAAGATCCATTTAAAACCACTTCGCCCTTGGAATAATTATTTTATGCTCACAGCGTATTCATTTATTTTTGTAAATGTATGTGTGTGTTTTTTTTTCTTTCAAAAATGGCGGCTGAACAATCGACGCGGTCCGAACAAAAAACGGACAAGCCTAACGGTTATTCTCTCTCTAAAATAATCATATCCAAAGGATCCATGAATTCGGGTGAACATTATCATTAAGGGAACATCTTTGTTCATTTTTTTAGTCGTCCAGCATTTATTATTGCCCTTCCTTTTTTTTCGGTCAGGTAAAAATTGTTGATTTTTTCCTCATAGTTTTATACTAGTGTCTGAATGGAAGACAGCGTGCGAAATACGCTCGAGACTTAGTGTACATTTTGTGGTAATAAAATCAAGGTTAACGATCTTTGCGCAATACAATGTCACGTTTATTTTTGTTGGTAATGCTTTTCTATTTTTGTCTTTTAAATAACGGTCTTGAAGAAGTGTAAAGAAAGTAAATTTTATGACAAATAACTTTAGTAAGCTGTACAAATATTGAGTTGAACTGAATTTAATTTCGAATAATATTTTAAGTGTATTTTTTATGAAATATCAGAGTTTTTAATAATTTTGGAAGACATTTGATAAATTATTTGTATAATTAAGAATAATTAGTGCAAAAAAAATTCAAATAACTTTTTAAATCGAATTTAATATTTATTTTTCTGTTTAATCTTAACAATAATTATACCGATTGTGTGAATCGAAATGTGTTAAAATATATAAAATATTCAATGAAATTTTACAAATTTAATTAAAACTAACAACGTAAAATTTTCCGATTGATCTACATTTTGATAAAATCCAAGTTTTAGACGGTATTTTTTAAAATCCAATCTACAATATTTTAAAACTGTGTTGAACGTTTCTAAAATTTATGTTTTTAATATTTCTATGATTTACGTGATTTTGTTTTCAAAACCTTCATTTCCTTAAAGTTAATAGTTATTTACGAGGAAAACAATAATTTAATGTTGTCAAAAAAGTTTTTCACTAAGCGCCCATTGATTAAATCGGGAGATATCGCCCCACAGAAAACGCAATTAAATAACTATAAAATTTACTGTTTAGTTACAATCAAGACCTTAACAATGGTTACTTTTCCTTAAAAATCACAACTACATATAATAATTATTTATGGCATCGCCTTTGTCTCATGAGTCTTTATTTATGTAACAATTAAAATGATTTATTAATGGTTTAGTTAAATTAAAATTACAAGTGAATCGCTATTGTTTTCCGAATTGAATTAATGCGGAATTTATGAATAATGCTTTTCAATTATTGCTGTATCAAAGTGGTAAATCATAGTGAATCTTTTTAAGATTCAAATTCTCGTTTTGTATGTAACAATACAAAAAACTGCTATTTTCATACAAATAAATTAACTTAAAGAAACACAGTTACTTCAAATTATTCTCACAAGAACCATCTTTATTTAATTATCCATTTCTATATGGAATTATTTTTATTTTTATCGAATACTTTAAAAATAGTTATATAAAAATAATTTTAGTCATATTTACTACATAAAATTTCAAGCTTTTCGTGTTAATTAGTCGAATATTTAGTTTGTATTAATTTATCTTTTAATCTAATGTCTGTTAAATATTTGTTTTTAAATCACAAAAAAACTTCATTTTTTAATTGAATTGTCACCCTTGCTCAAATACAAAGGGTAGTTAATTTATTTGTTGTAACAATTGAATTTGATTTGTTTGTTTTTTTTTTAAGTGAAAATTAATATTTATTCTTGAACTACTCGTACTTGATTGGAAAAAGCATAAAAAGTTAACATAACATATATTGTTGATTGACTGACATTAAGAAGAACTAAAGTAACTTCGTGAAAATAAAAATTTGGAAATTGAAACACTTTATGTTTTAATAAATAATTTTCAGACAAACAGTAGTTTAAAAAGTAATTCAACATTAAATATTGGTTATCTCGAGATTATCATGTTGCAGATAATATTACTGTGTAACTTCTCAAAGGCGATATGTAACTGGTTTTTGAATAACAGTGTGCACTTTTAACTGATTTAATGAACTTGAACTTGTTTTCTTGCGAATGTAAAAATTTGTTTAATATTTTAGGTATTTTAAAAATGGGTAATTGTTTTTTCTATAATACAAACTTAAGTACAATTTCGAATATTTTTTTATCTTAAAGAAAAAACGTTTTTTATCGTGTAGTTAATGTCTAGACGTTTTTAATTAAGAATCAATAAAGAAAATATATTTTAGATTTTATTCATCGTTATTTCCAGGGATTTATATTCAAATACTTAAAATGGTTTGTACACGTCGTCTTTTTTTTAATGTAATTTTCTTTGTAATTGATTCTTATAAAAAATCACAAGCTTTTGATTGACTATCAAAGTTATCAGTATCTTAACGGATTTCTATTTAACATACTTAAATCTTCTTATGGTAGTCTTTCAAGTAAGAGGTAAATGTAATCTCATATGTTCTTCAAATGTCACTGAGAAGAAATATTACGCATATTAATAAATATTCAATGTACGTTATTTTTACAGTCACTGGATAAATTAAACGCTTCTCTTGAAACGTTATACGAGGATTAGTGCAGGGTTTGTAAATTGGGACACGTATATAAGCATTGTGTATTTCTTTTAAATACATTTTCATTTTCTCAAATGAGCCAAATAAGAAGAAACATGATATTTTAAGAAGCGAAAGATTTTTCGTAATTTCATTAATAAAACAAAGAATATTTTGTATTTGTAAAAAGTGGCGGAAAAATAAATAGTTTTAAAAACCCTGCAGAAAAATATTTATTTTAAAATTAATAATTTGTGTATAATTTGCGTATTTGTCAATAATTGGGTCACGTTATTATAATAAAAGCTAAAAGTTTACATAAATTATTTCAACGACTAATAGGCAAAAAACGGGGCATTTGGAAAGGCCTAAAAAACGTGGCATGACCAAATGAATAAAATTCTGAAAAAAGGAAGAATGAGAAATAAAAGGCGAGTATGTATTATATTATGAACAGGATAAACGTGACATATGCGAAAAATGTATGCCAGGATGGAATAAGGTGAATATATTTTCTATCTGACCTCTCAATAAAGCCACAGAGTGATAATGATTAATTTAAAAGATTTCACTATATTCTTTTTTGTTTAATGAAGGTTTCTTAAATATAATCTAACTTTTTTTTTATTTTTCAAACTAAAACTTTTATACTAACCACGAGATGCCTGGATGTTAAATAAATTAGCGTAATAACTACAGAATCAGATTGTCAAAACGGTTTTAATGCTGTCAAATGTAAATTCTGTTGAAATGTGTTTGATTTTTTAAATTTGTTTACAAGACTTCAATATACATTAAATACATTAATTCATTCAAAATAAACTCTGCCTTATCATTTTTTGTTTCACACTATGTTATGTAAAACATTTCTTTAAAGAATATATAAATTTTTATAGAAAAGGTGAAAAACATATACGATTTGAAATATTGACAACCATGTTTTACCTCTACTTCAAGTATCAGATACTCAACAGCCGCTACACGCTTCGACCAATTTCAGCAGCCAATTTGCTCAAACCACAACTAAAATGGTCTATTGGATACCCAAGAAAAACTTGAATATATTTTGAAGGAAAAAGTGTTGTACAAGAACGTTGTCTTCAATTTGATACGACTCTGCATCTAGCATCCGTCAAGGTTCAAGGTCGATTTGATAGTATTAATTTTATCCTATATCCAATTTTAACGGTTGTTAATTAAAATTATTACTTTATATAATATTCCACGTATGTCTATAATTAATCTAAAAACTGGTAATAATATTAACGTGATAGAATTAATTTTTTTCGACAAGCATGTTTTACTCATAGAAATAATAAAATAGTTTATAATGCTTTCTTTACAAGGAGTATTCATGTACCGTAAAATTTGTTTAGGCTATATCTATACGAGTAGCTGGAAAGTACCTAGAAAAACGTGGAATAGCTTAATAAATTGAATTCTACAAGGAGAGTCAAAAGTTTTATAATAGGATAGCATGCATAACGAGGCGTAAGGACGTGGCAGACGCGTATGATATCTGTCAGGATATAGTAAATATTTTGAATATCTCCATAGTGACATTATTATGAAGATGAGTCTACCATATTATATTGTAAAACTGTTGAAATTTCTTAGAAGAAAAAAAATCTTTCAATTAATCATTCATACAAATCAAAGAAGAGTTGAAAGAATGAAATGTAAAAAAATCGCAAGAGTTTTATGAAAAAGCAGATAATGTCTGTCAAAACAGATAGGTTTGACAATCTGTCCTCTTTTCATACCTCGACAAGAAACAGTGTGATGGTATTATACGTTTATTTTTTCAAATCACGTTTTCATTGAAAATGACGCTGGGATATGTGTTACTTAATGCAACAAAATGAATAATGGGTACGAACTTCATTAACACCTCGCATGCCGTTAGACTGTTGGAAGAATATAGTAGATTGCGGTTCAAGTGAAAGCAAACGAAATTTTGTGGTAGAGAACAACAAATACATAATGAGTAATTCCGTTCGATCATGCAATAAAATATGCAATAATCCATTGTAGGTATTATTTTTTACAATAAGATGTAACATCTTATAAATTGTATCATCAAAATTAATTGGTAAGTATTAAGAATAGTATTTGTAAAGTATAATAATACTTTACATGTATGAAAATATTTGTAAAGTATTAAGAATCCCATTTTTAGATATATCGATTATCATCTTCAATAACACATATCTTTTAGGAGGAAAAAAAATCAGCAACGAGGTACTATTTTCTTACTATCCTGTTACACATATTTTGACACCATGCAAAATCTCCTATATTTAAAACTTTTCACTGTTTGACTAGATAGATTTTTTTTACCTTGTAAACAAATTGTAATTTTTTTTCATTTATATTCAAATTCTTTGGTTTGGGTTCATTTAACTTGTATATAAGAATTATACTTAAAACCTTTCGCTATTAGAATTTAGTTGAGTTGCAGTTGAATTATTTTATATGATAATAAAACCCTACATAGCAAAATTTGAAAGAAAAAAGCTATTTTTATAAGTAATAAATACACTTTGCATCAAACATTTATAATCTCACTGTGATACTTTCAAGGACACCAATATGTTGAAGAAAAATACAATGATAAACAATATTCAAATTTGATTTTGAAATTTTCAAGGTTATAATTACTTTGCTTACATTGCAAATCTTTTATACAAATATTACACACATGTGCAAAAACAGGCACAGGAAAGGCTTTTTCAAATATTGAGGAAAAAATAAATGCTTGGCTGCTAAAAATTTAATGAATGAATAAATTTTTATTACTCTATAATCAATACCTATATAAAAAAGAACAGTAAAAAGCGTGAAACCAGAAGATGCAAGTCAATTTATAATAAGCATATCTTGTTCCATTGGAAGCACAGGACTTGAGTATTTGCAGTTCGTTAGCGTATTCGTAGTATAAGTATGCGTTTGACAATAAAAAAATGTGGAGTGTCAATTTATGAAAACAGGCTGCACGAAGACATCAGAAATGAATGCTTACAGAAAATGTTTTATTAAGGGGAATAAAGAAGTTTTAAGATAGTTTGAACATGTAAAGAGAATGAACGGCGAAATAATGATTATATATAAGTAAGTCAAAAGTGCAAGATGTCCGTGGAAGAGATAGATTGAGAAAATTGTGGCTGGATCAAGAGAACCTGATTTGAAAGCAGGTAAAGTGAGAAGAAAGAATGCGAGATGTATGCAAGTTGTGTGCATATATTTTATATAGAAATGTAAGGAGATCTGTTATCTCTGTCTACCCCGTAAGGGATACAGTGTGATATATGTATGCACGGATAAAATTTCTTAAGTTCACTAAAATAAAATACGATGATGATTATGATTATTTCGCTGTTAATTTATTTTACAATAATTTATGAAACAAGAAAGACTGACTAACCTACATAATATTGTTACAAAAGATTTGTTTAGAAAAATATACTCAGAAACACGCGGCTCGCGTTGCCGAGAGATATATATGCACGCTGCTCAGCGGTAAATCAATTAAAGGCAGATAATTAATTAAATCGAATTTATATCGTCCTCATCCAGTTTTACCACGGGACCGCCAACAATGTTGTTTCTGGGCTGTCTGTCCAAAGCTAACTAAAAATTTATTTTATTTCCTCAAAGAATGTCCATAATTCAAAAAGGTACTTTTTAAATTTTGATATAGTGATTTTCTCTAACAGGTTGGAAATAAAGACAACATAATTCGATTCATTCAGTAATTTTGTGTATATTTGTAAAGTAATGAATTAAACAAACATCGCTATAATTTGGTAAATATACACGTCAAAAGTCCTTTCTGGCTACCGTGACAGGGAGGGGACGGAAAGATGTGTATATAATAAATTAAACATATCAAAAATAGTATATTTTTTTCAAATTTTAATTATGATTTTTTTTTTTAGAATGGAGTAAAATATCAAATTGTTGATTTGATGAAATAATTAATAAGTCTCAATTAATCGAAAGGTGGAATTAAAAAATATATTTCTTTTAAAAAATATTCCATTTAAAAAAAAACCTATTTTATATTGAATAAAAATATATTGTTACGATTATAGGTATATTAATCGTTATTTAACGATATTTTTGACTAAATTGCTATAAAAAATTATTGAGGTATACTATTTTAATGTTGTCTCAACTATTTCATTTCCCATTTGTCATTTTGTAAAATTTAGACTCCTTTGAGGCTTTTCTTTTTTTTGTTCTTGCTGACCTGAGGTGGTATATGTGGGTTTACTTTTTATTTTGTTTTCTGCCATACGTTTTTGTTTTTTTTTTTTATCTATTCTTTAATCTAGATATGCGGGGGTGTGGGATAGAAGCCCCTCGATGCCCTTGCGGTTGGGCTCGCCCTACATTGGTGGGGTGTATCTCGACCGGGGGAATGTTTGTGGTATGATCCCGGACCTTTTAATGTCTTCTCTCTTGAATGTATTTTTTTTGTCATCTATTTATTTTCTATGTTTTTTTTATATTCTTGTTCTACGTGTTCAAGGGTGTGGGCTGAAAAACATCTGGTATCCCCGTGGCTGGGTTCGCCCTATATTGGTGGGGTGTATCTTGGCCGAGGGAATATTATTAGATGAGCCCAGACCTTTTGATAGCTTCTGTATTTAATGTAATATCTGCAATTTATGTGTTTTAGAAGTGTTATTGAAATATATTTTGTACATACTATGTTGCTGTCAATAAACCTATATTTATTTATTTATTTAAATGGTTTGTCTTTCAAAATGCATATTGCTGAACTGTGTTTTATAATTGATTACGATAAAACATGTTAAATTAATTTCTCAATACCTATTTATTGATTTATATAGTCGGTGATTGTTGCACCATTTATCTTGATTGCTGACAAGCGTGAAACAAGCGGCTGTCAACGGATTTGTTCAATTAAATACAAAATTACACTTAAAGTGACACTTTTGATATGTAGTTGAAATTCAACATTTTGATACTAAATAGGTCATAACGAAGTTTTAGAATTTTTGCTGGACGTTTATTGCGCAATATACGTTATATAAATATATATTACCTACGTGTACTATTTAACGAAATGCCAAAAGTTATTTTAAAGAAGCCGAGAGTATCCGAGCGTTCTTTGTCTATTTGTTTTATATATTAAGGAAGATTTATTAAGTATTGTTGAAGGGAAACAATCTTAATTTTAGATCTCGTATTTACAAATATATATTTGTAAGTAGGCTTATTAGATTTAAATCATTTTATAGCATATTTTAAATTAAGTAAATAAAAAAAACAAACAGGTATAAAAGCTTCTATTGCAATACACTTTCGTTATATAAAGTACAACTTAGCGGGTTATCACAATGTGGCAACCTCTTCCAGCCAACGAGAAATAAAAGTCTCATTTTTTAAACAATTTTTTATCGTGTTTCATTCCTAATATTCATATATTCTTCACCATTCCTTCCTTTTACTTTTGGTTGATGAAATTTCACTATAATTTAAATTTTGTTTATATTTAATGAATTTAGTACCTACTAAAAATAATTATATATACATTTATCTAGTTTGTTAGAAGAGTTTGCCGGCTAGAAATAAATCGGTCAAATTGTTATACAATTAAGTGGTAAATAAAAATATATTAAATATGTTAAAAAGGCCTTTGAGTGGAAATTTTACTAAAAAATGTGGACAATTTGGTAATCGAATTCGCAACACCTGGGCTAGATGATGCGCGTCTTACCAACTTGTCCATGGATTTTCCATACGAATAAATTCAATAATTACTTAAAATATTTAAATACCTCCACAGATGAATACATATATTCAATATATACAAAACAGATCAAAAAATTTGATTACATTTTTATACATATTCTAAATAATTTGTTTAATAGAAGTAACAGTAAGTTCATTGCACTTTTCTAAGTATAAAAAAATTATCCTATTTAAATGTCATAAACAATAGCAATAATACAACGGTAGTAATCAAATTATGGGAAATCTTACTGGTCTAAATATTTTCGAACAGCTGATTGAGTCGGCCATTAAAAAACGCCTTCCTTCAGTCATAGAACGGGGAAGGGGGAGAGAAGCTATAGTAATAATCATCATGGAGGAATGCATACCGCTGAGGGGAACAGAGATATATCATCTGGGTGCGGAAGACAGAGACAGTTAATAATTGGGTCGGCCCATAGAAAATAATATGAACACTCCCAAATCGTCATGAGCCATAATATGCACAACAGTATTGATATGTAACCTAATAAATTATTGACAATAAATAAAAAGGGTAATACCATTAAATTATAATTTTGATCGATGCAGCGATAAGGGATAGTCATTTTTTTGACCGATAACCACTAAACGCAATACTGGTGAGCTACTGGATTAATGTCTTCACCAGGGATAGAACAAATTTAAGTAATTCACTTGTTGTCACTTTGTTGAAAAGATAAGTTTATTTTTAATATGGCTTCAAAAATTTTGAAATATTTTATATCCTTTTGTAAAGTGTCTTCATTTATAAGTTTAACTTTGTTAATATGGGACCAATGTCAGTTTGTTCCAAAAACGTTCGATACAGTACGCCTAACGTGCATCGAAGTGTGAAAAATGTTTATTGGGTTGACTGTACTATGAGTTATGAGTGCTCGGTATAAATGCTCGCGAGAAATGTTCACTTTGTAGTGTTAATTTAGATATCAGGATTTGAATGATTTCTTTAAGAATAAAAATATATGAATAAACGCGATTAGGAATAATTATTAAAATTCTTATTTTGAGTGGAAAACTATAGAATCAAAACAAGATTTCTCCAATATATATGAATAGAATATGTATTTTTTTAATGTGTTCTGTTATCTAGGCAGTATGTTTACATGTGATGGGCGAGGTGAAAGGGAAATTGAAATAAGGGCAGTGACAGGGAACAATGTAAACGGAGCGTTCAACTCAATATAATATAATAACCGCACTACATTAAAAGTAGCAAAATGTCAATAGGTACATAAAAGTACGTTGGTTTCACTTCAATACCTTGATGTATTGAAGGGAAACTTGGATTTGGCAGTACAAGGATAAAATTAAGATTAATGCTGTGAAGATACGTGCACTAAGAAACAATTGTGGAGTGTCAATGTATGAAAGAAAGCGGAGTGAATACATCATAAATGAATGAATGGATAAAGTGGATGTTTTGAGTTAGATGAAGAAAGGAGATTTATGATGGTTTTGGCATGTGGAGAGAATGATGAATGATGAAATAATGAATAAGCGAGTAAATAAGTAAGAAGTGCAAGGTGTATATGTAAGAGATAGACTGATGAAAACATAAATGGATCAAATAGACCGATATGAATAATGGACTATTTTGCTTGACTAGATATATGAATGTGGAGGAGGCGAAAGTCGTGTACTTGGATGAAAAAGTTTGAAGATCTCTTCTCTCTGTTTACCTCACAGATGACGCAGCGTGATGGTACGTATGTATGTAGGTTAAATTCTTAAGGATAAAATGTTCAATAATACAAACAGTTGTCATGACAATTTTTGAGAAAGAACCTTTTTCAACCAAACCAATCAAATTCTGAGAGAATATAAGTCTCAGATATAGGATAGAATTCAGTACGAGGAATGGGTTTTTAATATTTCTTTGGGATTTTCTATATATGTTCTTTTAAACTATCTTTCGCCATTATTTGATGCCACTGATCTTGAATACTCCTATATCCTACAATTACAGGCTGCATTAGCAGTGCATTTAATGGTCTGATGGACAATAAACAAGTAATTTATTATTAACATGGTTTTAATCATCTTCTTGAAATGTATTTAGAGACTCTTACGAGCTACTTTTTCTTAAATTAAAATGCAAAGTTCCCTTTAAGTGATATTTTATTTCGAAACAGCACTATACTCGTATAAGAAATTCATTGTAATTGATCATTGTAAAAAAGTGGATATTTATTATTTGTGTTTATCTTAATAGACATATCGTGATGATAATTATACAAGAACATCAATAATTCGAGGTTTAACATAGTGCTTTTTCGTAACAGCGGTTACTTTGAACCACTCCAAGATTTTGTGTTAGGCAGCTACTAAGCGCCAGAATAACAAAAAATACTGATAAAAAAAATTAAGTAAATCGTCACGGCACCGATTGTCACGTAATATTACAAAAGTTTCCGGCCTAAAGAAGTTAGATCGTGTATAGACAAATACTACGCTGGCCAGACCCATCGCATGGACAGCCGATGTTCTAATGAATTTTTGGTACCTCTATTCTCAGTAGTTGTCAACTAAAACCGATAGAAAACGTGTTGTTTCATAATATTCTGAAATGTAAAAAAAAATATATCACGTGATTAATAAGTTTCTTTCAAAGGAATGGAAAAGTTTGGCAGAAATTAAACAACGTTTAAATTTTCTCTACGGAGAGTCTTCTACAAAGAGAGCCATTTCTTTTTTTAAAGAAGTTTTATAACTGCGCAGTATTTTTTTTTTACATTTCAGAGTATTACGAAACAACACATCTTGTAGGTATCAACTCTAACATAGTTAATTTATTATTTATTTTCACAAAGCTTACATATACAGGTTAATTCTACATACAAAGCTTAGAGAAATTATGTGTATATGATATATAGTAACAACAAAAAATACATACAAAGCTTTAATAGACATGAAAAACGGCAACAAGAATATAAAAGTTAATAAACAAAAAATATTAGTATGGCTGAAACAAGTAACTTCCATTACTAAGAAAACTCAAAATGCTTGCTTAGAAGACATTATCGGATATGTTGAAGATGTCAACATTCGCAGCTTTATTTAAAAGGGACAGATACCTAGTTGACATACTACCGAGGGTATAGGCCTCAAATTTCAACAGTAACATTGCATGACGATGCAACGGACGTGGCCGGCGTGCTACATGTCCATGCACGATCTAACTTGTTAAGGCTGGTAACTTTTGAACTTCAATAGTATACCTATTATGAATAATTATTATCTTCAAGCTCACCATGGTCGAATGCCTGAGCAATGTAAAGAGTTTACTCATTTGGGACTGAAGGGCGGAGCAGGAACATAGTTTCGAAACACAAAGTCTTCATTGAATTTAATATAAAAAAAATGAATTAAAAATTATGCACACTTCACTGACGGTCGACACGCTAGCTTTAATTGCCTTCTATTACAAACCTTACTTCGTTACGTAGAAGAGAAACTTATGTGATTTTAAACAAATTTGTAGTAAATATTTAAATCCATTAAAAATGGATTTAGCTGGATTTGAATATAAAACGACTGGGAGTGACAAATCGTACGTTTTATAAAATCGGATTTTTTTATTATATTACAGAAACTTGTTACTATAAATGTTTCACAGTTTTTACAAAGTATGTTAAGGATATTATCAAAAATACACACCTAACATCGAACGGCTTCTCTGTCGGGGTAGGAAAAAAAAGAAGTGCCATTTTTTCAATCGTGACTTTTTCATGTCGTTGTTCTATTTTTTTTTTCAAACTCCATTTGATTCAACCATAACTTTCTTGGTTTTCTCCTACCACGCATCTTACATACAAATTACAACTTAATTGCTTTTCAGTACTTTTTAAATAAGTTGGTTCTACTTGTTTCAATTTCGAGCCACAGAGTGCGGATATAATAAAAATAAAAATGTTTTTTAAACTTACATTCCCGTGCCAATTGATAGAGTTTCTTTAACCTTCAAGTTTTATTAACTTCGTTGAATTTTTTTCAATTGACTTAACTGACGAAATCCATGGCCCAGTTAATAAGACGCCTATTTTCAAGCCCGGAAATAACTAATTCTACTCTTACTGGTATTTTTTTTTTAATATTGCTCCATTTTGATTTTCTCTTACGGCCTTTTTGTGATTGGATATAAGATATTGTCCCATAACAATAATCCCACTAGGTTGTACTGTGCACAGCGAATGTTTAATACACTGCGATATATTAGATATAATAGTTTTTCGTTTTATGATTTTAAATGAATATTCAATTAATACACACAGTCAACATTACACTCAAAGCCGAATGTGTTACATATAATCGCATATCCGAAAATCTACAAATATTTATTTGCATTTCGATTTTTCTTCGTAAGTTTTTATAAACATATTCAGATGCGGGTAAGTTTTTTAATCTAATCCACCACCTTCCTATCCTTATTCAACGTTTATATATTTATCTTGTTTTTTTTTTAAATTTGTCAGAGGGGGCTCGAATCATAAGTTACATCGCCCTTGGAGAGAATCTGGTCTCTAAAGAGGGCTATATAATTGTCCTTTATTATTGTATAATTGTTTATTTTTAATGAATCCTAAAAAATAAATATGTTTTTTTAAACTTAAATAAAATTTTAACATTTTTTACTGTTTAACGCAATAAATTCTCTTCTCCAATTATCTTCAAACGTAAACGTATCAATTTTTACGCGAGAAAGTGTTGAAAAAAAAATTAAATTAAGATTTAACTCTTGCTTCTGATCCAACGTAGCTAGTTAATTTTTCCTCCACTAATTGTTATCGCGCTTCCGTGACCAGGCATGTAAATTCGATCCAAATTCTACTCGGAGGAAGCTTTGATCGGCGTGGAGAATTGTCAGGGGAACTCAAACCAAAGACACGTGACTGTGTAAAATATGAAGTCACACAAGGTACATCTAAAAGTTGTTGTTCCATCTATTGAAGCTACTGTTTTAGATCAACAGAGCGTGATCACCTTTTATTGTGTTGACTTGATTTTGTAAGACTGTGAGGAAAGTAAAGTCCTCAAAAGAGGAATGAAATCAATCCAGCTATACATTGGACTTATTTAGGCTCAATTGGTTTCATTGGCCTTGAGAGGATCTTCATTGTTTCAAAGGTTTTTATACTATTTTTTGTAAAAAAAATTGGTGACTGCCTAAATCCTAAGTATAAATAATTATTTTTTTTCATCTCTAGCTGACTTTTTGGCGGTGAGTACCGCTATCATTTTACACTTCAATGTGGCGCTACTCATCGAGAGTGTTATTTTATTAAAGTATGGTATAAACGATCACACTATAAGGAAAACTTATTAATTATAAGTTGGCCTATGAATCTATTCCCAAAGCTGGAACTTTTCAATAGGCACATGCAGTTGCCTCTCCTATATCCACACTGCTGTCTTCAGGAACAAATATTAAGAACATGCAACCAAGAAAATGATTACAATTGAATTTATTGATATAACGCTCTAACTGTCGCGGCACTCAAATTTAGGGAAATGGTCCTCTTTTCAATATGTAATATATAAAAATAAAGTTCAGTTTAGATGATTTCCTAAATTATTTATTCTATTATTACTAACGCCACAATATGTTAGTTGTAAATTGGTGTAATATTTTTAATTATTTAAATCTCATCTATTATGTTCACCAGTTGATTCAGCAAAAAATATAGAAGCATTTACGTTTTTAGAGTAAATGTGTATGCTTCTTAATTTTAGCGGAACCCTGTTTCCGCCAGTCGGAAGATCGAAGGGATTGCACAATAAATATAAACAGTAGGGGTAGTGTAAAATGTTAAGTTCTAGGCCACATAAGATATAAAATTGCAAATCTACTAGAAAACAAAACACACTAAATTAATACTCGCAAATTGGACGTAATTAGATAAAAAGGGCTCAACACATATTTTATCTGTTTTAAGATAATCTTTCCGATTAATATGGGGGTTGTATGGAAGAAAAAAATAAATTAATTGAACTACGAAATATCGATTTTACGGGTTGGATATTTTTATACGTACATTATTGATGACAAACTCTGTGGCCTAGTTAGTATGATGCTTGTCTTCCGATCTGGGTGTTGCGAGTTCGATACTAGTTGGAACCCAGATTTTTTTGATAAAGGGTCTCAATATAATTTTTACTTAAGGAGCGTTAAATACCTTTCTGGTTAATTGAAATAGATTGATATAAAGCAATAAGTATATCTGAAGACTTTGTTTTTAATAATATTGTAGTACAATATAGTTCATCTATGTTTTTCGATAATTTAAATAAACGAAAATATGTAAAATATAGTTGTTTAAATAAACTAAAATATGTATTTTGTGGATTGAATCCTATTTGCATAATTACGTGCAATTGTGATAACAAAAATATGATAAAACCATTTGAATCCTATTCAAAAACACATTATCATTAAATTACTAATTTATTGATCTATTTTTCCAGTTTCGAAACCAAAAAAAGGTGAATCTCGATTGAATATTTAAATAAAAGATATTTGTTCATAACCATTATTTACTCATTTAGTGGGTTGTTGTAATATGAAAATAATCATCAAATTGTATATTTATTATGAATTTATTGTATTTTATCTAAAATCTTTTAGTATAATATGGCATTAACATTTCAAAAACTCATGAGAAACCGCCATTTTAATATGCCTCATAAACTCATGTGTTTATTGGTGTTCTTAGCAGCTACTCCTTTACAATCGACGAATAATCTCAATTTGATTGCATTCCTGAATATAAAACTAGTCACAGAAAGAGTTTAAGTAGGTGTTAATATTTAATTTATATTATATTGACGTAGATCCAGCAAAAAGTCCGGTTTACCTCAATCGGTAAATCGGAGGGGCTAGCCCTATAGAATCAATAGTCGTCATAACATATAAGGGACCAATGAGAGAACTTCATAGACCCAAAACTGGCGAAATCAGACAGGTACCTGCTTATACAAAAAAAATATTTGGACTAAGCGTTGTTTCTCAAACTGCTTACTGATTAATTTATTGCGAGAACTATTTAATTTTTTATCTTATTATTTGGAGTCAAATATTTTTTATTTTTGTTTCATTTGTATGGAAGCACAAATTTTATTCGAGTTAGCAATTCGAACATCTTGAAGGTCGTGGCCGGAGTCTAACAATGTTTTTTGCCATAGTAATCGACTTTTTGGTCATTGAGCCACTGAAATATGCACGGTACTAGCAGTTCATCATCAGACGTTTTTGGCAATACTACCACAAGTAAAGAGAGAACAGCAACACTCGCACACATTTAGCGTATTTGAGAATTGTTACAAGACGAACTGTTTTACTAAACTAGGACCCTTTTTTTTTTGCACCATCGGGAATCGAACCTGACACCCCCGGGGTGAAAGTGAAGTATCTTAACAACGAATCCACGAAAGTCGTCGTTTTTTTATTAAATACTTATATGAAATGATTAACCAATTTGGTCGTCGTAGACAAAAAGTCCTATATTTGTAATTACAGAGTTTTAAGTTTAATATGTTTATAGATATCGATTGAACATTTTAGCGGAATATTTTATTTTTTAATATTTTCAGTCAAAAGTGAATCTTTTCCACTGAAAACTTATATGGGTATTTCAAATAAATTATCGTTTTGTTTTATATTATACTTTTTTTGTTTACTGTACAACCTGAGATACTTATTGTCATATGGCAATCTCTTCCAACAAACCAGAAAAATGTCAAGTAAAAACCATGACGAATCCTTTTTTTTTCTTCTTAATCTTGATTGCAGCGGGATTTGAGCCCCCAACCTCCAGGCTGGAAGACAGATGTCTTACCAATTAGACCACGGAGGTTTTCCATTGCAAAATATCCTTTGTGTAATACATAATTATATTCCAATAAGTATCAATACTGATTTATACTCACAAGTATCAATCGAAACCACGAGAATTACACATCTAAATGCGCTTATAAATTAAATTACACTCTTTGACTTAATACGAGCAATATTGTAATCGCTAAATACTCAAATTAGTATACCATGGAAAAATTATAGACAGAAAAATTTCAACGTAAATTAGATTTTAAAAGATGCAACCACATCGAATAACTATTTGAAAAACCTCAGGTTAGATTGTCTTCATCAAAGACATGAATTATCAATTTATTGGCACTTGATTAAATACAATCTGATGGATTATTACCGAATGTCAATCTCTTCCAACTAACCAGTCTAGCTAGGGCCGATAATCTGGCGAAGAAAAGTCTATAATTTTTATTGGAATTCTAGCTTTAATATCATACTTTCAGACCTTATTACACCTAAAATTTGTTGATCATAACTCATAATAGTAATAATGATTTAACGAAAATTGACATAGGGACGATTAGACTCTCATCAAGGGCACTTTAAGTCAGGAATCAAATCAACTCTTATTTTTATATTTAAAATATTGCAAAATAAAGTTGACTGTAAGGATCCGAAGGTGGTGGCTGCGGCCATATGACTTGATACTTCTCTACACCTGCATAGGTATGTTGTGAACTAGATTTTTTAAATTCAAGAAAACGTTATTCTGCAAGTCATCTGTTTATTGTTATTAAATCTTGTGTAAATAATATGGAAGTTACGTTATATGAAGGATCCAAACCGTATTTTTCAACATTCGATATATTTGAGGAAATATAACTGCACGTTATAGGATCTTATCAGTAATGTTAATAAACTCAAGACGATATTAGACCATGAAATATACATACATTTTTGTTCAATGTGTATTCATTAGATGTTTATAAAATTTTTAAGGGGTTTAATATCTCTTTTCATATCAAATTTAAGCCAAATTTTAAAATGTATCTTTAATGCTTATTTAAATTTTATGTCGTTTTTTTTTTAAATGATGACTAGTTAGCATTTTTCAAATTAAAATTAAACGTCTCGCTGAAACTATTTTTTTGTAAAGAATTATAATTTTTTTTTCGATTTATCATATCCTTACTTGTAGTTGCAACTAGGTATAAAAAATACCCCTCTAATTCACTGGATTGCCGACTATAACGGATGTGTCGGTTAACGAGTGAAATAATGAAGGAAAAAACTTATAAAGAACAATCTTCATGAAGTCGAAAACGACTCGACAAATTTGCTCTAGGCGATAAAATCTTGTATGAGTTCCTGATGTGTAGCTGGGATAATATAAATAGACGCAATTATGCAAAAAGGGTCCAACCCACAATATATATTTGAAATACTGAAAATATAGTAAAAATGGTATGTGATGTATAAATCAGGTCTATTTTTTGTTAGATATACTAGAAGCCAATCTAAATCGGGGATTTTTTTTATAATTATCTTATAATATATAAAATGTGGGTTGAGTTCTTTTTGCATGACTATGTTCAAATATGACATATAAAGGGATGTATTATTCAATGAAAAATATAGTATTATTATAATTGATTTTATTTCATATAACTTACATTTGTAAGTGCTAAACCCAATTAAAAATTAGCTTAAAATTAGATGTCCACAATATGAATAAAGGGTGACCTCCGTAGCTTAGTGATTTTCAACAGCACTGACATTTTGACTTTGATCCATTCCTGATGGTCACCAAAATAAAGTTGCCAGTCTGGTGAAAGAGTTCATCTGGTAACAATATTTCCACGTGCCAAGCAGTATTGTTACCAGCACATCAAATTACGATTCGCGAATCCCGTGCTTACTCCAGAGGTTCTAAAAACTCGAAGGTTCGAGTACTGGGGCAAAATACAATATTATCTTCCAGCCACGTTTCTCAATACATCCGAAACAATTATTTGTATGTGTTTAGGTGTGCCATACGGAGAACAAAATTAACTTCTGTTGAAATAATCGAGTACCGTTCCTAAGAAAACTTCATATTATTTCTATTAGAAGATTTTAATGTCAATATCCGAGGCTCTATTCAAAAACGACTATTTGTGAATAACCATTAAAATGTTTGAATCATTTTAGTTTAGAACTCATAAGTCGAAGACAGTTTTACCAACTACACGATGACTGCAGCCCGAGGTTTTAGTGATCGATTCCCAATGCAACCTTGAAAGTATATTTCGCAGTCTGTTATTTCAGGTAGTCTGAAAGAAATTATCGTATGGCAATAAGTGTATAAAACGGAAGTATGATAAAATAAAATGTATAGTTGCTAAATCCATTTGTTTATGTAATTCAAATATTTTCTTTGTAGCTTCGTTCAAAAATGTGTTAACTTGCCAAAAACTCGAAAACACACAGAACGAGAATACACATATTCCCTACCAATATTTTTTTTATCAAAATTAAGTGCTATTGAATGATATTTTTACTTCTTTGTGATAAAAAATAACACTAAATAAAATAATTTTGCTGTGTATATTTGGTTCTGTTCTCGATGATTTGTAATTGAGCATACATAAATTAAAATGTTTTAAAAAAAATATTGTTTTTTATAATAAATTTTATAAAAAACAATTCTCAAATCCCAATTAATCGAATTTGTAAATCTAACTCATATCAACATTTAAACGTTTATTTATGATGCAATAAAATCTAATTGTATAAAAATCAACCAAGAATATGCGTATGACATTAAAAATCCTCACAACATATGCAAAATTAATTAAATTTTCACACAAGTATTTGTACCGTTACTTTTAAATGTTTATATTTCTCTAAACGATTATTTTAAATTGGCCATATAATGAAGTGTTAAGATTAGAAAACTTAATTTGTCTACCTAATAAAAATGTTGATATCAATTCAATTTGCCTAATTGATATAAAGTGAGGGAAACCATGTAAGGTTTTGAAATTTAATTTCTTCTTCGGAATTTCAAAAATCAGTATAAATATTGTTGCTAATAAGAAACTATTAAAACCACAAAATTTACAAAAGTTATTAAAAAATATCCTTAATTTATTGATTAGAAAAACAAAGATTTATCATTCCTGCGACCTAGACAGTAGATTGTCGGTACGAACTTTTTTATCGATTATTATTTAAATAAATTGAAAAAATTGTAACATGCACCACATACTTAAAGACCATTTATCAACTTATATACACATTTTATGGACCTACCTATTAATTATTGTATTTATTTAATATCATGTATTATAACGTATCTATAGTTGTTTTAAACAGTTCACATTTATCTTATTTTTTTAACGTAGAAAGAAGAACGTATTAGCTGCAATTATATTTGAGTAGGTACATGCATAGATATTGTAATATATATGTAGATTTATAATTTGTTTGAAAAAAACTGTTAACAGATGATACATTATTTTTTTTTAATTATTCAATTTTCCTTTAATTACATATGTAAAAGCCTTCAACAAAGAAATTCAAAACAATGAAATGTCGGGGAAATTTTTCATATTCAGTGCTTGAAATCTGCGGAAAATTAATATGATCCTAAGTGGGTGTATTGTGAAGAACTCATATTGTGGCGTAATTTATGCGAGAATGTTTTGGTGCGTAAATTTTTGGTTGTTATTTATGCAAAATCCTGTCGCAATTGTTTATTGTCTTAACCGTATGATTTATTTCTTTTCTCAGCATCCTGTTTATATCATATTTTAGCTAAATCTTCACCCGTACCTGCCCAGATAAATGTGCACAGGGATGGCACCTATACAATCTGAAAAAAATTATCACATTACTTTTTATTAAAAAGTATGATTTAAAATAAATTTGATATTGAATATGAAAAATGTATTAAATAAACCATCATCAACATAATTAATACTATTCTTATATCAAAGCCTTAAATTATGATATCTGGTTGTTTAATCGCTGTTATGTTTGTTTTCTGTTCAATGGCTGACAGCTTTTCCTTTTACATCGTTTTCAATCTAAATGTTGCCGTGTTTGTGTCAAGAAACAAACGTTGGTAACTCAAAGAACGCTATAAGAATTAAAAATGTTTACTAGGTAAGTAGTTAATAATCAAAACACTTAAATTAGACGACCTAAAAACATTACCCAAAATTAAAAAATATTTGTATTTTATGGGAGAAAACTCGGCCTTATTTTATTTACAACGCCATATAACAATATCTCCCTTTTATGATATGTGTTGTTCAGCAATGAAAGATAAGTGACGATTTCTGAAAACAAGTCATTTACATATATATTTTTAAATGTATATACATAAGTTGGGTTATAAAGAAATAAATTTCGTTCTAATCGAATGAGTATTCAATTCTGATAACATTATGATAATACAGTAAATATGTCGAACTCTTGGATGATTTTCTGAATGTTTATGAATTTAATGTTTTTTTCAATATGGTCGCTTTATACATATTATATTTTCTTCCTGGTGTTTTTCAATTGAAGGAAGCAAAGCCGAAAGGAGGCAGTAAATTATCGATTGGCTTGAATAAAAAATCATTTAGAAAGCGAAGCTCAACATGAGTTTTTTACTATCTGAAGTATTCAGATTTTCAATCTATAATAATTTTTATCGTTTTTAATATTTACATACAACATATTCTTGGCTACCCTGCCCCTTAGTATATTATAGGGTGTTTCAGGTATGGGTAATCTTTTTATGCGCGACCACGCACACTTTCTGTCAACTCTGCCGCCTAATGTGAAGTGGGTTAAAGTAACGCAAGAATTATTACCGAAACTTTTACCCTAAAATTTTATTTCTGATCCCTTAACCTTTTATTTATCTTTTATGGTTTAATTTGAGCACTTTAAAATACACCTTCTTTTATTTTTCAACTAATGAAAACATATACAGACATTTTTATTAATTATTGTGACGTATTTATTTTTGAAAAATATGTACATTTTCAACAGGTTATTGTACTCGTATTTGGTGTTAACATAAGTTGTGTCCGTTTTTTTTTCAAATTTAAAAATGAGCACCAAAAGTAAAACAAAATGGTAAAGGTTATACATCATTCGAAAGAAAATGTTCTGTTCTACTAGATATTGTGTTTGCTTTTACGTTACATATATTATTTTATTTGATTACAAGCCTTCAAAATGGAATATCAAGTAGACGAAAGTGAGCATTTTCGACACATCCTTCTGTTCGCGTTCAATTGAGGGAATAAAGCTGCCAAAGCTACTCGCGATATTTGCGAAGTGTACGGTGGAGATGCTATGAATGAAAGGACAGTTCGTGGATGGTTTTTGCGTTTCAAAGACGGTAATTTCGACCTGAAAGACATGGAGCGTTCCGGACGACCAGTGGACTTCGATGAGGACCGCTTAAACCATATTATTCATGAAGATCCCCTTCAAACCACCGTAGAATTGTCTGATCAGATGAATTGTAGTCACATGACTGTACACCGCCATCTTAAATCAACGGGAAAATTCCAGAAGTTTGGCGCTTGGGTTCCATATGTTTTGAGTGAAAACAACAAAAATCAACGTTCGACAATTGAACGCGAACAGAAGTAGTCGAAAATGCTCACTTTCGTATACTTGACATTCCATTTTGAAGGCTTGTAATCAAATAAAATAATATAAAGTATGTAATGTAAAAACAAACACAATATCTTGTAGAGCAGAAAATTTTCTTTCGAATGACGTATAACCTTTACCATTTCATGCTCATTTTTAAATTTGAAAAAAAAATGGACACAACTTATGTTAACACCTAATACAAAATAAAATGTTTGAAAAGTTTGTGTTGCGTCCTAATAATATTCTGTCGCATGCTCTTTTGTTCGAATGAACAATTGTCTCGCTCGCTGAGTGAAAATGCGACAAATTTTACAATACTCTTTACGCTGCGCTTAGTTAATTCATTTATACCATATTTATAATTAAAACGTGGAGTACCAAACTGTGGATCGACATTGATGGGGGCATTTTATGACATCCCTGTGGTGCTGATGGAACGTATAGAATAATGATGATATTATTGGCCATTCGAAACTGATATGCATTCTTTTTTATTTTTATAGATAGAAATGACGAAAAATATTTAAAAAATATCTAGCGCGAATTAAGTGTTTTTTTTTCTATTGGCATTATATTATCTATCTTCTTGGAACATTTAGGAAAACACTTTTAAAATGTGTTCATCAATTTGGAATTTATAATAAAAAGCTCAATATTGTGATTTAACAATTAAAGGTGAAAACAAATTACACAATAAATTTAAATAAAAGTAACGTACTATTTCGCTTGACAATTTTTTCTCAAATAAGTTCGACAATATTTTTTGAAAGCGAAACATGCCTGTCAATTGAATTAATTTTTATTGAGTAGATGTTTTTCTACATGTAAGTGTTAAATTATTCTGTTAAGTATTTATTGTATTTTATTAATGAAAGTGCGCTAATAACTAAAGCAATTTTTAAATGGTTTATGAAACTGTAGGTTCTCTTTTTTTAGAACATGGATTGAATTTTTTTAAATCAGATTTTTTCCGGCCCCGGTTAATGTGACCTTGGATAACTGAGAATTGACTGTAATTTATAATCAATTATAACGCTATGTTGATTAAAAGATGGGTTAAACGCTATCAAATTACCGGATATAGACAAGCTACTTTCTTCCGCTTATTTTTTTTAATTACAAACCTGTTTTTAATTTAAAAAAGGTTTCATAAGTATAAGCCATATTAATTATTTCATTCAGCATATAACATTGTCCCTTTTTACAATTTCTCTAGCTCTGCTTGCTATCATGTCGAACTAAGAAAGTTCTTAAAATTATGGATTTGTAAGGTGAAGGCTCCTTATCAAAAAATTAATTACATTAATTTGTCGCAAAATTTAAATTCAATGTTCACTTTATTCATTTTAGTTTGTGTTTCGTGTGCTGGTAGATAAATTATATGATATATATTTTGAATATGGATTTTTTAAGACATTTGAAAATTTTGTATATCAGATTGACATTTTACAGGTCAGGCCTTGGATTTAATAACTTATTTGATATTTTAAGAAGAAATAGTTCACATAATATACAAAACAAAATACATATGTGTACGTAAAATGGTAAAAGTGGGATAAGGGAAAAGCATTTATAATATTATAGGAAAGAATGCATGACGAGACATACGGACGTGGCATGAAGTGATGACCTGTTGGTCCTGTGGCGTGGAATGGTCTACCTCTAAATGCTGGAGATATGGATGGTGTGGGCAGCTTTAGGAAGCACTTTAGAAAAACCTTTTTTGGTATGGTCTTACCAAAATGTATGTTTGTATATGAACACTACACACACTAAACTACATCTAAAGTCGAACATGTTACTATCACTTATCTACAATGGTGTTTTTGTGGTTGTGTATATTTATTTTGTAATACTTTTAATCTGTCAGTAATAGTGCGTTTGAATCCTTATTTAAAACGCCGTTGAGGAGAGGCTGCACTATAAAATGTAATTTTTCTATTATTATTATTATCAGGAGATAGAATGAAGTGTAAATCTGCTCTCATTGTCTACCCCAATAGGAGCATAGAATAAAGTTGATGAAGCTAATTCCTTTGAATTTAGAAGTCTGGTAAATGATGGATATTTAAACAAGATGGTTTTTTTATTATTATATGTTTGTACTTGTTTTAACTTTCAGGCTGTAATTAGAATTATCAAAAGGCGAAACCCCAAAGATCAGCGCTACCTTTAATGGAAAAATGTAATTTTTAATCCGTGTAAAACAAAACACGACCAAAACGCGCAGCGCGGCTATAAATCATAGACATGCACGTACCAACACAGCTTAGAGTACCAATTATTAATAAAAATTGTATAAATCAAAAATTTTCGTAAGACTTTTTGATTTATAAGGAAAGCGTGAACTACTTTCGCGGTATTTTAAAATTAGTTTTGATAGCAGTGAATTGGGATAGTCAGATTTAAAAATATTACAAAATCCATTTAAATATCCCTCTGGTTTTACTTGAAACATTACTTCTTTAATTTTATACCTAAAAATTGGAGTTTCGAAATATAACAATGATTATTTTGAACATGGCATTGACAAGTACGTTAGATAATTGTCACATTTATGATCTCAAGAATCCTTCTTTTGATTTTCAAAAAAGAACAATTCATAAATTCTGGTGAAATACGGTCTAAAAGTAGATTGAAGTCACAAGTCAATTATCCTTTTCGTCAAGAATGTCACCCAGACTTTAAAAAAATACGAATCGTTTGTTAAAAATCTTTTTGAATTATATATGTTTTTTAATCAAGAGACTGTCAATACACGTGTAAAAGAAAGTCATGAAAATATTCTAAATATAAATAAAAATTCATTCGACACAATAAACATAAAAATCAACATTCTGAAGCAATACGCATGTCAAAATATAAAAAAAATAAGGTGACTAATTTGCATAGTTTGCAAGGTGCAAATATTTGCAAAATGTCACTACACTGCACTCTAGCGCCAAGTAGAACAAGCTGCAAATTTAAAAAAAAGAGAACAATAAACATAAGAGACCCTTTTCGGGACCTAAGTGTCAAGCTAATAGGAAGAGGGTAATAAAAAGCCATTTGGCAGGTGGGCTTCCGATAAGGTTGTGTTTTATAAATGGGGTTCTACTATACGCTCTCGAGTTTTCTTATTGGAGTCTGAAATAGTCATTGTGTTGGATCCTATACGAATCCAAAAGGTCGGCTCTGATTGAAATGACAATGTTGCATATAAAGACCTCTATATGCTAATATGAAGGTCATTGTTTTCCACTATAATACAATGCAATCCAAGCGCTGACTTCTTTCGATTTTCTCAGCAAACCAAAACAAAGCGTATTATTGTGGTTGATTCAGAACATAAAGTGATTTGGAGTCGTAATTATAATTAGATTATGTTACAGACTTTAACATATTATTACATAAATTATAATGTCTTATTTTATGATACACTGAACCACTTTTGTTTACTTGTTATGTACTTATTTTTGCAGTTATACATGTTAAAACACGAAGAATAACAATTTGGTGTAGGTACTATTATTTTTAGTCCTGATTTTATGTTTCTATTACAGAATCTCAATAAATGATTGAAATTTTTAATAATAAATACTTTTTTTTAACATTTCCCTTATAATCAATTTTTGGTTTATTTTTGTATAATTCAGTAAGATTTTAAATCCTATACGTATTCTAAATCTTTCAAAAATCGTATTCTAATTGGATTTGAAAGATTCCCTGTGTTTTAATTGTATACGATTATCCTCGTATAAAAAGCAATTTTATAAAATATAATTAATGATTTCAAAAAATTTGTTTTATGTCAACTAATATCTTAACAAAAGTAATTTGACGTTTCTTTACAATTGACAAAATATTAGAATACGGTTGGAATTTTAATTGGTCTCGTTCCTTATTTGAAGGAAAGCGCCGCTTTTGTTCAATTGGAGTCAACGATTAAAAAGTTAAGATTTGTGTTTTATTTGAAAAATAAATGCTAGTAAGAATTTATATAAACAATATTTTGTAAAAAGATGCAAATACATGGTACGAAATTTATATAGATATAGATACTGGTTTTATTATGATTTTTAACAGAATGATAACATATATTAAAGAAACGTTTACTGATAGAGTTTAGTGATTAATATGGAAAAAAAAATCGTTTTTTTTTTACATTTTATTTAGTTTTGTATTGACTTGTTTAACACTTTCGCTGTATATAATATAACCTGGTAGACTTATTATCATTTGAATATCTCCTCCAACCAATTAGAAATGTGTTAAAGATGCTTTAATCAAAAACCAGACCGGAAAGTTTAAAAAAAAATCGACTACTAACGAGAATTGAATCCACAATCCTCAGGTTGAAATAAGGACGTCTTGCATACTTTGGAGGTTATTGATGATACTTCATTACGTTACCTTTATTGTTGTAAAACAGCTTTTATATCCAAGCTTTCAGGACATATGAAGTTTTGTTTATCAATGTAGCTATTTAATCGTTTTATGTAATTTCAAAAGTTTATCTGTTTTATTTATTCACCAAATTTCAAGGTACTGAAGAATTACGTTAAAAAGTAAGTAAAATAAGTAACAATCACTTAGAGTGTTTAAATTAAAGATAAAATTATACAATGGTGTTAACGCTAATGTATTGTGGGTAATTAATGAGTATACGTTAACTTTAAAGAAAACCGTCGAGAATTTTTAAGAGATTTTCGCTAAAATCATTCATTTATTTCAATTACATCTCGGCGAGTACCCGATTTGCATCGCAATAAATCGTTCGCGTTGGACGAAAATCATTCGGAGGAATCAAACAGAGAGTACCCTCGGGGCAGTTTTATTAATAATAAAATGCCTTCGGAAACCGAAACACGTCATAATTTTTTTATGAAATTAGCATTGGTCGGGCTCTCAACAAATTTGGGTAACCAATCATATACCAAAGGTCCGAGGTTTGTGTTACAGGTATACACATGCCGGGACGAGCTGCATTAAAAATGATGCAACGCCATTAAATATTTTAGTGTCTTGAATTGTATACGTCAAATTCAACCTTATCGTTCTATAATGTGCTAAATCAAAAAAAATACAGTGACAATTCTTTAAACTTTCTAAATTATGTTCCTCAACTGTATCTAAGAAATACGTGAAGCAGAGCGTACTGGAATATGAAGTAAAAACCGTAGAGAATACTGATGAGATCATGTGAAAAGGCTGGAAAACAAACAAGGGTTCTCTACGTCGCAAGGCATAAAGTATTACCATAAAGAAAACTTAACCATCAGGAAGACCTCCAAAAATATGGAAAAAACAGCCGGCAGCCATTTCAAGAAAGGTAGACTTCATTCTTTGGTGTTCTTCTATCACGCCTACTATTCAAAAGTACGCTGTATAAATGTGTCTTTATTTATTCTACTAACTATTATTTATTCTACTAACTACTATTTGTTCTACTAACTAGAAATATCTAGGAGTAAACTTTTTCCTGTTATTTATTAAATAAAATATGAGTTTAAGTTTATGATTGTTTAATAAATCTTAATTTCGCATTCATTCATAATCAATACATTTCTAACAAAAGAAGACGGCCACGTAGTAATTGTTTGTAAACGTGTCAAAAGTACTTTGATTTAAAAAAGTTGTTAAGTTAATTATTAAGTTTACGTTTCATCAAAAAGTGATCGAGTTAAGTTAAAGTTTCTTATATAAACATAACAAGTAATTTAAATTTAAGCATACAGTTTATTGTTACAATGAATAATTTTTATCTTGCATAATTATCCCCATTTAACAAAAATTTTCAATTTATCCACTATCACAGTTATTGTGACTTGTGACACTGCAGATGATTAACTCTTTTTATTTTATCATTCCAAGAGATAAACATTATATACAAACTCGTAATGAGGCGCATTCTACATTTTTTTATCAGCTTCCTTGATTTGGAAAATAAGTTGGTACACAAGAAGCTTTGATAAAAATAAAACATTAATTACATGAATTGGTCTCATTATATTATATATTATATTTTGAACTAATTTATAGTCGTCATTTAAATTTTCAACAGACAAAATCAATTGTGATAACATTTCTTTATGTCTGTTGGATGGATAAAATTTCAATAAAAGGCCTATTCAAAAATAAAATGTTGATTTTATTAATTTTTTTAATAAATTTCTCTTCTCATTTACGTGTTAAGGTCGTAATGATAATACCTTGAAACAGATAAATACCATGCATAATTAAAAATGACAAAATACATCTCTTTGTTCAGTAACAAGCAAGATGGTTCAGTGGCAGTTCACCATATATTTGTTAAAACTGTATAATATTTCACTATCGTTATATACGGTACAATCAGTTGTATGTTTTTTTAAGTTTTTGAATCTAAAATATAGGCATCTCACTAATTAGATCATGAAGATCTTATAACCAACTGCATTAAAAATCAAGATAGATATAACGACTCAGAAGACAAAAAAAAGAAATTTGAAGATATATAATGATCACTATATCACTATTGCTGTAATTTTTTAATGCGTAAGCAAAAGTTTTGTTATACAATAATTTATTGTAAAGGTCAATCTTCAACCGAGAATATTTTGAAATTCTTTCATTAATCTACCAATGTTTCACCTCTACCTGGTCCATAACAAGAAAACAAGGACTTTTCCCCATATAGTCCGGAAGATCTGCGAAGAAGAAAATCTAGCTTAAGTTAACTTCTACCTCAATTCACACCACCGATGTAGGTTTTATGGATTCCAACTGGAATATGAAATAACTGATTTTTATTCAAACTGGAAGTGTGCAAATAAAAAGTCTAAAATAAACATGAATATATCTATCTATCTATTTAACACTTTTATTGAAAATACAATCTGGCGGACTTATTTCCAGGAGGCAATTTATTCTTGCCAATCAGACAAAAGTAAATGTAGCAAGTTACATGGCCGCAAAAAACATTCAAATGACTATCCATCCCCATGAAATTCATGAACACATACCTGAGCATATGCCCACAAACCCTACAAAGACGGACTATCACCCGAACATTCATTTTCATATAAAGTGAGATATCATCAATCAAAGAAAAATGAAGGAATGGGGGAGAGAATATAATACTTTTCCAAAATTTGCGAAGTAAAACACTTTTAAAAAAATTTATGACAGTTTAAACAAAACTAAATATTTATAACTTTTAAAATTGATGAAGTCAGGTCACTAAAACTAGTTTTAATATTAATGAAAATGGTTGAGTTTTTTAAAATCATTTTATCTCCTAGCAATCACAAGTGGCGTTGCTCTATTTTGAAAGCACTTCGCTCAGGTTTATGGCAAAGTTGGGCGGTGAATGAGGTGTAGACACTAATGGAGCGCCCCGGCAGCCAGTGGGGCGGGGGAGGAACTGTAGCAGGTAGGTGCAGGGGAGTGGGGACACCAAATCATGTTACACCCATGGGCCCAAGGTCTATGACCAAGGATGATGAATATCATAGGCATATAAAACAGGTGGTTAATTATTATTGTTAGCGACTAAACTGATCAAATACTATGAATTCCTAATTAAATACAACTATGACCATCTGAAAAAAAATAACGAAGAAGCAGGGTAGGTAAAATTTCCACCCATTAAATGATATTTAGTTACTAAATGGCGTCAAATAAATGTAAATATTGCTTGAAAATTTTCTGTCTCAATTATTAACAAAAAATATTGTGTATTGAAAATACATGTATACACATCACGCCATGTTCCAGGTGGGGTAAGCAGAGAGGACACATTATGAAAAATGTATGAAACATTTTTGAAATCATTAGAACAGATACGATTATTCTAATGCAAAATTTCACTATCCAAATTTGTTTTAATTAAAATTATTTTTGCAAAATTAGTTTTGAACATATACTTATTTAACCACAAGAGTAAGAATACTTAACTATGGTTAGATTCCTAGGTATGCATCATTATATCTCGCACTATAGAAATACATGTGGTGACAATGTGTGATAAAATACGGAATGAAGTGATTATGGACGACTATGAACTTAATGCTGATGTGTTTAGTAAAATTAAAAAGAGTACTTTGAGTTGGTTTGGGCACGTAGAACGAATAAATAAAGAAAGCTTAACAAAACAAATATAAAGTACAAACGCAATGAAAAATGTTTTAGAATCAATTGAATTGTATTTTGAAAAAAGTAAATGTAATAAGTAAGATAAATCGTAAAATATGTATTAGAAGGTGCGTGGGTTTGGAAAAAGCGAAATATGTGTGTTGAGACAGAAAAGTCTGGTGCTCTGTTCTTTCAGCCTACCCCAGCAGGGAAACAGTGGGATAGTATGCATGTAATTTAAAAATTCTCTTGAGATGTTGAAAATCATGCAAAATGTTGAACCGACATGATTATTATTCATCAAAATCAAAACTTCTTCAGGGATAATGAAGTGAAAAAAATGAAAAAGTTGGATTAAGACCAATTTCTCAAAATCCAAGTGTTCGTGATGGATACATTTGTCTCTCTATTGTATAGAAAATTAATTAAAATCTAAACAAATCGTTGAACCCATATATTATCCTCGCATACCATTAGTCAATTAAACTGCAATAATGCATCCTAAACGGACCCTCCCGGTGCAGGGCACTCGGCCGGATATTTACGGCCATATCGCTGAATAATTCTGTTACAACTGTGTCCATACAACTACCGAAAAGTGCTAAATTTTATTTTATTACAATATTGTCGTCCAGTTGAGAGGGGGCTTCTATAACGCCTATGTGGAGAAATGTTGGTGATTATGTCGGTGTATGATCAATCATTTTTATACATTTTTAAAGTACTGTAAAACTTTTTTTCAATGACAGATTAATTTAATTTGTATACAAGTATTTTTTTATTACAATTTGATCATTTTAGAATGGTTAAAGCAAAACTAAATAATATGTTGTATAAAAATTGATTTTAAACTAAATGTTTCTTTCAAATCATATTTACATGACACGTATGCATACTACGATAAAAAACATGACAGACAAAAACAATATAATTTAAAGAGGATGCTGTGTAGTTCCAGATCTGAGTTGATTGCTCGTCATTTATTATTATCCTAGTAAAGAGGATGCTGTGTAGTTCCAGATCTGAGTTGATTGCTCGTCATTTATTATTATCCTAGTAAACTAGACGTATGACTGTATCTTACATATATACATGAAATAACAGTTTCATATTTTTAGAGACATTTATACATGAAATAACAGTTTTATATTTTTGGGGACATATATAGGTACATGAAATAACAGTTACATATTTTTGGGGACATATATACATGAAATAACAGTTTCATATTTTTGGAGACATGTTTACATGAAATAAAAATTTCATATTTTTGGGGACATTGTACATGAAATAATATAATAGTTTCACTTTTTTTACCGATAGTTAATTATTATTTAGTTCTTTCGTCAAAAAGTTTTGAGATATATTTTTTAAGTTTATACAGTTTGTTTTTAAGTTTGTACATGAGTCAATTCTCAGCAAATATATTTTTTTTAAATAAACAGTTACATTGGTATAATGTATATGATACAACTCATAAAAAATGTAACGATTTGAAAATAAAGGTTTCAAAATACCTCTTTTCAATATAATATGAGTGAACATTAAAATAATGTATACACATTAAATAAATAAAAATATAAACCATCACTCTACATCCATTTTGAGATAGAAAGAAAATACAGATCTCCAATATATTCACAACAACAGCCTTCGCCTTTGCCACACTCATACTTACACTTCTGTTTCTCCTGCTTATTACCTATCTCTCAGTCAAAATTTCTCTTACTATATTCTTCCACTCTTTTCTCGACCTATGTCTTCCTTGCACGCCATTTATTATTTAAAACATTAAACATTGCAAACAAAATAATGTTTTCTTATTTGCATAGTAAATAACTTGATTTTTTTAGATACAATAAGATATTCATTATATACGAGTATATAATAATTACTCTTCTTTCTTTCCAATCTTTCATTGTCGATCAGACACTTCATATACGAGTATATTTCTACAAAATCAAAATTAATATTTTGTCCATTATTCACCTGATTATTTTATTAAAAGTCTCAATACTCATTGTAGTTTATTAAGAGTATCAACACTTCGTATACACTTTTTCTAGCTTTAATTTTCAGGAGTTTATGTAGATAAATTTCTAAAAATTTCAAAACTATTTTAAGCATTTTTGCTATAATATAATTTTAACACGAGACTATGTTTAAATATTGGTTATAAGGCAATCGTAAAAAAATAATTACTTTCAATTAAATTAATTCTCTCTTGCAAATGTAGGTTTATTTATCAAATGTGTTATTGTTGTGAGTTTCTCAGAGGGAGGTCTTTTAATCACACTATTTCGGTTGGTTTGCCACGAAGTCGAAATAAATAAAAACGTGATTTATCAATATTCCTTGAAAACGTTGACGAATGCATTTTTCAAATCAAGTACACATTTAACAGTTTTATCCTTTTTAAATAATAGTCTTATGATACAAATTTTAAAAATATAAAATACGTTAAATATTTATATTTAAAACTTTAATATTTTGTTCAGTAAAAATTGTTTTTAAAATACCTTAAAAGAAATAGGCAGTATAAAAAACAATTTTTACCTTGTTTCTGTGTATTTTTTGAGACACTTTTATATAATACAATACATATTACATGTATATCTTTAATCTCAAGCTTTTTTCTTCAGTAATCCCAAAGTTTTGGCATTTTGCATAGTTCAAAAGCTGAATAGGTGAAAGCCTTTTTGTATCTATTAATTTTATTTGATTTAACACAGTAAGTACACAAAGAGTTGATTTACGTGGTATTTACTCGGAGTTAGGTCTCATAATTTATCAAATAACTGAGAATTTTTAACAAAGGAATTAAATAATATCAACAATCGGTAAAAAAAATCAATATATTTTTCACATTCAAATATTAACAGTAAGATACATGCAAAAATTTAGTTTACTGGCATCATGACAAATGACGGGTAACAAACTCAAATACGTACAAATTGAGATCGCCCACAACAAAAATCCTCTTTTTCATTTGTCTTAGTTTTCATATTTGTATGGTTACATATCATATACACTTATCATATAGAATAAATCAATTTAATTTTCAATAAAAACTTAGATAAATAAGTTATATAAAATAGTGATCAGGTTTTTCCTATCCAATCTCCAAACTTCACGTGGTTGATACTTCATCGATCTAAGAAATCAAATATAAATATTTCAACTGTATTTTTTTATAGGTGTATCCTTTTACTTAATAATTTTACACAAATATTTTCAATCATTACATTTAACGCTTATAACTAACAAAATGTTATAATAAGACCTACCACAAGTTTTAAAATTGTGTCAGATTTTTAAACACGGCCACCATTATCTGTCTGTTTATAATAAAGGCGCCATTCTTCATTGAGCCGATGGTTGTATACAAAATACAGTCAAAAAATATGATTTATAGTCCGCTCTGTATTTTATAGACTTTCTATCTTGTTTTCTGTACCTACCTGAAGTGATCACGAGGCTAGTATTATTAGAGATACTGTTTCACAGTCTACAATTTTTTCTATGGTCTATAGAATTTAGCCACGCCTTTTGTTGCCTCTGAAACTATAATTCAAGGCGGCATTCGTAAACAATATAAACCGTTTTGGTACTCAATTTATATACAATTAATCTCTTGAATATAAATAAATGGAAACATGTTTTAAGATTGTGTAAACATATTTAAAATTGGTATAAAAAATAATTATAGCACATCTGTGTCAAAAGTCAAATATTTATACAAAATGAAATACTACACTTAGATGATTTATTATGAATTATTTTGGTATATTTATTTTTTTATTATTTTTTAATTAATCATATCTACCTTTGAATCAATAAGTCATAAATTATACATCAGATTATTACGAAACAGATGAGATGTTCAAGTTACGAACACGACTAGACATTACGAAATGCATGGTCGATTGCCTGCAATTACTCTTTTACTAGGTTCAACGGTTTCACTTATTCCTTTACGAAAGTGAGCCGAGTGAGATACCTACTGTTTTACGGACCCGATACAACAAGGTCAGATTATGCTTCATCGAATATAAAATAAAATCTAACAGATATAACTGAATATGATGAATCAAATATAAAAGCAATTGCATCATTTAATTTTTTAATCAGAAATACGACATTTGTTCTTATAATAAACTTGAACCATTTTGTAGCATTGTTAGCATAACATTTGTCTTGCACTTTGTGGTTTTGAACTGTATTCCCGATAGTTTCTTGAAAAAAATATTTTCTGTTTAAAATTTGAACATGTTTTTATTTTTATTTTTCTTCTTTTACATTTATACCTTGAGATATTTTTATATTTATGACACATATATTTTTTAATTAAGCTTTTTATTATATTACTCAAAAGTGTTAACTTTTTGCGTAGTTTAAAGACTTAATAAATACTGAAAATCGTAAAATAATGTATGTGATTTTTGTTTATAATTCTCAGAACCAACTAACAACGAATAATTTGGACCGTGGTTTTAAACTTAATTCCCCAATTAGTGGAATAAAAAAAAAGAGTGTTATCTTCCGGCCACACTCTTTTATATGTTCACCTCAACAATGTGTATTATTTGGAGATAACCACACGAATATAATAAACATCATTATCTGTTTTATAAATATAGACGTATTTTGATTTTGTTCATTGCAATCCAGTCAATATTTCAATCAGTTATTATTTTTTAAATATTATATAATATTTATTATAATTTATTTGTGGAGTTAAAGATGTCTTATAAGATCAAATATCAAGCGTTATCTTACTATTTTTAAATTAGTTTCTCTATTAATATTCACGTTGTGTGTTCGTTTCATAATTTGTGATTGAATAGACGGAGGTTGATTGACACTAAAGATAAACCAAACAAATGTGTGTAGATTAATTAACAAGCAATATAAAAGGCATAAAATTAAGACAATAGAACATAGTGTTTTTATTTTGTGGCGTTTTTAAGGTAATATTTGGAGAACAAATCAAGTTTGGTTTCTTAGATTAATTCCTAATAAATTGATGCTTTTTTGTTCAGCTTAATATTTTGTTTTATTGCTCAAAGTTATTAAAATATGTGAAAATAAGAAATAGAAATTTTATTTAAAAAAAATTCAGTGTAACAGAAAATCAACAAGTAAATAATTTACCAAAAAACAGATAATGTGAAAAAAATCTAGTCACCAAGACACTAAGTTTAATCAAAATAAGTTATAAAATGCATTAAAAGTTTTTCTGCTTTTCTGTTTAACGTTTTTAAAGAATTTTTCAAGAATATATACCTATTTAAAAAAACAAAATGTTTTTATTCTAGTTATTTTAAAAAACAAAATATTATTTATTCTAAGAACATTATTTTCCAAATAATACTTCATGTCATTTTATGAATAATAATCGTAATTTAAAAATCTTAAACATGTGTTTTAGAATTTTTCATTTATTTCTTCATGTACTTAATATTTTTAGTTTAAGAATTAATGTGTAAAATAATTAATTAAAATAAAGGTTATCAACATTTAACATTGAGTCATATTTTTCAGCATGCATTTTTTAACGTTTTTTTTTTCGTTAAAAATAACTCAAGCTTAAATGCACAATTTATTTCTTGATTCGTCTGGCTACCAGTGTGAGAGCAGATAAAAAGGGAAAATGAGGTAAATAGGTGAAAAAGGCGCGTAAATTCCTCCTTTGTATGCATTGACACATTACATAAAAGTAAAGATTTTACAAAGGGTTCTTAGATAAAAGGAAGTATTGTGCGGATATAATTGTACTTGTAAAATATATGGGGGGAATCTTAACAACAAACTGGGGTAAGTCAAATTAAAATTGAGACATCACTTATGGCAATGCTACGAGTAGATGTTTTATTATTTAACATTTTATGAGTTAAACAAGGAAAATTAAAAACTTTAAAATAATACGTTGAAAAATACTGTTCAATCTAAATTTATACAAATAATTGATTAATAAGTTTTAACTGTATACATTTTAGAACGCTTGAAATATTTCTTATCAAGAGAAATAAGGAAATTTCTGCACAAATCGTAAAAACATGAATCGTTTTAAAAATAATGCGGTTTTCAAATAATTTATTTTGATGGACATTTTACGATATTTTTTAATTTATCTTATAATATATTTAAAAAATGACACATATCGCATTCATTGGAAATAAACTTTTAAAAACAGAATATTTAAAAAAATCTATTGATTTCGCTTACATATTTTTTTACATTCACGAGTTTCTATAAATATGTTTAAGTTTTGATTTTTATTTTTCGTCTTATGCTTTTCATTAAAAATCATAAGACTTTACATCCAGATTTAAAATAATTCAACATAATAAATTAGTACATTTTGTCAAAATGTACATAATAAACCTTTATATCGTAATGTAAAATTAAATTAATGAGTTATTTAAATTCACAGCACTTGAACATCATTAAAAACCCACTGAAATGATACATTTGTTTCAGTCCAATTAAATAACAATAAAATTCATACCGACACCTCCAAAACATCTTGCCCGCAGCAACAACTAACATTCTATCGAAGACTTTCAAGCGAATAAAGCAATAAAATCTACCAACTTAATTATACCCCACAAACGCATTAATTATCAAAAGAGGCACTGATATGTATACAATAAATAAATTTTGGAATTAATTTTATTGTTTGAATTGATTATTATTCAAATGGGTGGACTGATGTGAATTCGCACATCAGTACATGGAAAATAATTGAACTAAAGGCACAGCGACTAATGAAATTTATCGTTAATTTTTGCACTAAATTATAAAGATAGTAAATTAGCAATAAGGCTTGTGTGATTCTTAAATTACTATTTTTATTTTTAAATTAGTTGTCAAATATATTATAAATTATTTCATTTAACACACGTTTCTTCTGAGATTTAAGATCCCTTTTTCCATTTAACATGCGTTTCTACTCGATTATAAAGGTGACTAAAATTTTGCACCTTTAAATTAAGTTTCACAATCGTACGACTGTAATTAATTGGAATAAAATACAAAATATAAGTATGATCTATTGATGATTTAATATTTTATGATTTAAAAAATTGAATGTTTTTTGGTTTTGAGCCTTTATATTAGGCGTTTAATGTTATTATTTAAATTTTATTTAAATATATTGTCTTGTTTGGAATTTCTATGAAATAATTCCCTTAAATCTATATTTTCCGACGTGAAAATTAATATATTCAATAATTTGTGATAAAGTGAAATTTTGCATGAGATTTTGATTTATGTTTTAAATCTTGGAAAATATAATGAATTACTTTAATTTGGTAGAGGAGTTTTCAACATTTTTTACCATATTCCTAGGTGTTTCAATGCAAAATATATATGACTGTTAACTGAATAAAAAAAATTATAAAATATTGGATTTAGGTGATATCAAAAAAATTTAAACATTCTAAAAATATTACGTACACGTATATAAGTGTATCGGTCTTTTGTTTTAGTATAGAAAAAATTCTGACCTGCTATCGCCATCCAGGGGTAGAATGTGTGGTTGGCCGTCTGTTGATGCAGTTGTGTTGGTACAGGCTGGGCGCCACCTCCGAGAGAGCACTGGTTGTTCCACGAAGACAGGGATGCTGCAGATCTGGCCACCCCCGCTGCTGCTGTGGGTGATCCTGCCGGGTCCAACGGTGCCCCATATGCTGACCTCGCGTCTGGAGTACATGTGGTAGGTCTCGCGGAAGACCACCCTTTCTCTGCGTATCCATTCTGTCCACCGTCTTTTGAGCAGTCTGGTTTGTAAGCTGGAGGCTGTGGTTCTGAAGCGTATAATTTGCAGGCTGCAGCTACTGAAGCGTCATATGGAGAATCTTGTGGTGCTCTCTGTAATGCATGCTGGGCTCCATATGGCCCCATCCCTAACCCCAAGGGGAAGGAGCGGTAGGCCGCTGCTTGGTCACCAGCAGAAGCCTGATGATGGTGAGATCCATAGAATCCACTCTGTTCGAAGTAGGAATTCATTTTGATTTTTTAATATATAAAAAAAACCGTTCCAAGTCTTGTCTCCTTAAGAGGAGACCTCACTGATATTCAAAAACAATTCAATCACAATCCTTTCCCACTATGCACTCCTATAAAGAGTGCGAAAAAATTATGGGCATAAAACAAACTCAAGATACATCGTTTTGTATTTGGATTCAATATTTTTTTCACACAATCAAATAAACACAATCACAACAATTTATGTTAAAAAATACAATAAAAAAACAATCGATGATAAAACTTTTCGGTTCCAACGTTGTAAATATCACTAAAATGCACTGTGCAATATTGGCATATACAAATTACATATAAATGTCACAATACTTGTCGAAGAATGTTTACGACTGTTTACACTGGATAATTAGGGTATAAAAATCCGATTAGGTCTCGTAAAACGAAGCACGTGGAGTTTAAAGGGGTCTCAACACTTTACGATTGTTAAATCGGCCCATAAACCGGCATAAGGTCTGTTTATCGACGAGTTCTCAACCTCAGTTGGTCGTAAAAGAATATTGCGTTTTTATTGGGTGTTAACACCTCCGCTACCGGCGATAAAAAAATACTTTATCCACCAATAAAACTCGGTACAAATTATTTGTCTTTACCTAAATTGAATATTAAATTTAAAAAAATACAAATAATCTTCCGGTTCTTAAAAGTTTATTTTTTATGACTGTTTTGTTATATTTTTTTTATGAACCAGTTGTAAATACGATGATAGACGGGCTATATAAGTTTAACGAGTTTTTAAGTGCCCGTTGGATTGCTCTTAATTTTTTTTATTATGTATTTACTTAACTTTCACAATTAAATAATAAAAATAAACACGTGGGGTTTTAATTTTAATTGACCTTCCGATTGGACAGAATTTTTTTCAAAAATGTAAAACAATCAAAGTATTTTGTTTTTGTAACTTTAACCGCGAATGAGTTTTTTTTTTTTTTTTTGAGAAATCGAATCGAAACGTCGTGTATTCTCGGCGATCTGATGTTTTTAATATAGCCTAGTACGCGACGTCGTTACAGCACGGAGATTCGATGAATACTGCGCGATGCCAACATTAGGAAGCTGGCGCGCCGACCCCCTTGCGTTCACTTCGCGTTATATCGCGGCGGTCGTGCGTCCCTGTCCCGCGCCTGATAACGCCTAATCCCCCTCCCGCGATAGATCGGTCCTCTCTATCACACGAATGATAAGAAACTACACGTGAAAAATTTACTCCCTTTTATTCATACACGTGGAGAAAAAAAACTATTATTTATAAATCAACAAAATTAAGAATAATTTCACTAAAATACGTAATTCAATTCAATTTTTTCATTAAAAAATATTCTTTCATTTGAAGTGTCAAAAAAAATTATGATAATCGGTTAGAATTTTTTTAAAGTTTTTTTTTTAAATATATAAATAAATGATTTAAAATGAAAATTCTCACGATATTATCCCTTTACAATTGTCTTCTTTGTTAGTTTGTGGTTAAAAGTGCTAACTGTAATTGTTTTATGACACTTGAAATTCTAATTGTTCAAGTGGCTGTTGAAAAAAATAAATCGTTAAAAAACAATAAAACCGAAATAAGGGTCCGACACGACCTTGACTCATTCTGTGTGCAGTCAAATGATGACATTACCGGTTATGCACCTATTCATACAAAACAACTCAATAATCGCATCCCTAAAACATAATACTTCAAAAGCAATAAAAAAGGGACTCAAAACGCATGAATACATCAATGGAACAATAATACTGTGACTTTATATTTGAATAGCTCACTCCACTTTACAACGTAACTCGAAAAGGTAACAGTCTAAACGAGCATAACTGAGTGTAGAATAGAGTGAGAAGCAATAAAGCTGACTTTTATTTCTTTACAACCTGTTTTAAATCTACCTATAGCCATCTCTTTTACGGCCAAGCCATTTCATAGTATCAAAAGAACGCCGCTATAACTGATTCGCTCACGATGATGATAATAAAACGCTCCCCTTCTCAGTCGCGGCGAGCCGCTTAATATATTTACATCTCGTTCTGGCGCATTGTTATCGTCTATCCGTTTGTTGTTCTTTTCTCGTTTTGACGCCGTTTGAAATAAAGTGGGGTTTTGAATTGTCCAATCAGACACGGATTTGTTACATCATATAGAATAGTACTTTTATGAGGGTATAATGATTGTAGCAATGAAAACATTATTAAGATATCAAGAACATTATATTTGTCGGAAGTAACATAGAAAACCGGTAGAATTAAGAAAGAAATCACCTAAAAGTGACAATAATTATTATTACGAATTTACTCGATGAAAACTGTACGTATTTTTTTAATTTATTTACAATGAAAACATTTTAAACAATTTTTATATTTTTTTCACCAAACAATACGTCAATATATTTTTTTTAAATCAAACTTAGAAGCAAAATTTTCTCAACTAATTACTTCAAAGTACTCGTAACTCTAAAGTTAAGAAAAATAAAAATTGGCAAATCTGATCTTAATAAATATTCAGATTTATTGAAATAACGTGTTTCGTGAGAAATAAGAACCAATCCAAATATTTATAAGTCTTATAAGTAAATTTTATTTTAGTGCCAAATTAATTAAATCTTACCCGTATTTGAACGATTCAAATACACAACAATTTCAATTGAATTTGATACAATTTGAACTAGTAAATATATGACCAAGTTTAATAAAATAAAGATTTTTTTATTTTAAAACGTTTATATTTAAATTATAAACATTTTTGTCTAAAGAAATTTAAAAAAATACTGATTAAGTATAATAGACATAGCTTTTAATTTTTAGTTTATTTCTATAAATCATCTGTGATAGGATTTTTTTGGAAATAAATAACCTTTTGAAATGACGATTTTGAATAATTTTATAATTTATTTTAGTTAAAGTTATTGAAAAGGTGTTTATACAATAAAACAAAACACTTAAACATCAACAATACGCAATGATTATTTAAAAAAAACACAGTTTTGAAATTAAAAGTTATTTATATAAGCTAAATATTAAATGCTATAAAACAAATGCTTTCTGAATCGAAATGTACTCATCCATCATCGGAATAATATACCGAATCTTATTTGTATCCCCACAGATTGGTTAGCATTATTATTTAGTATGAAACAAATGGTATTGATTCCTTATTACACGTATTAATGCTATTTTTTAGTATGATTTTGGCGAGTTTTGTTCCCCATATGAAATTTATAACGATTTGAAAACCTCATGTTCAAAATGGTCGAGGTTTCAATGTGAAAAAATTATTTTCTAGGGATTTTGTTATTTAAATAAGAAAAGTTAACAAACTGCAATAAAAATTTACACTTCATTGTGATTATTTAGAACATATTTATGAAGAGTTCGTAGAAAAATTACGGTTTCATCTGAATAATTGACGAAGCAACGTATAATGTCTATCAAAATATGAGTACAAATAATTTATTGAACTCGACTTCAAAATATATTATGTGATGAAAAATACTACTTTTGATTAATTTCAATTTTGATTAATGTTATTTTGGCAGTTAAGTAAACATTAAACTCTTTTCATTTAGTAAAATAATCATTGCAACAATATTAAACCGATCTCACAGTTTTTGATGCATAACTATTAAAGTTTGAACAAAATATTGGTTACAATTCAATAGTTATTTTTCAAATTCAAATATATTGATTATTGGTTAAGTAAGACAATGGGAAAATTCTAATTAACGTAATAAATAAAAGTATCCACATAAAAAGGAGGTTGTTGTATACGTATGTATAATGAAAAACACGTATTGGCCACATACATAGGTATTTAAAGACTGAAAACATTTTTTTGAATAACGATTAAATTTAAATACGACAAATTCGTATGCTCGTATTTTCACATTCATACAGAAATAATTATTTTAAAATACTTATATTCATAGTCTATAAAATTACGACTTTTAAAGGAAATCAACATGAATTAAAATTAATATTTGATTAGGAAGCATTATCGTTCTAAAATATCAATGTTTTTTCTTATATTTTGTATTTTTTTTCTTTAACTCATTCGTTAAATTTTGAATAATACTGGTGGTTTATGGTGTTTGTTGATTCAGTACGATCAGACAACGGTACGATCTAAATCGTGATTCGTAAAACCATAATAATATTCTATGGTTTTGATTCGGTCACATCCGAAGCACGATTACAAGATCTACGTTTATTGATTTCGCTTGATTTAACCTTTGATATTTCTGGAAATACACAAATATTTATCGTGAAAATTCATTTTTCAAATTTATACATAATGTCTTCAAAGCAATACTATGTCAACTTATTGAGGAAAACCAATATGTTAAATGTTTTCTTTAAAAAATAAACGAATCGTAATTTTGATAATATAGGTTTCAAAATGGCTTTTTTCTAGCATAGATTTTAATTAACTAAGGAAAAAACAAATAATTTTGATACATTGTATAGTTTCAACAAGTCAATTATAACAATTATGTTATCGCTGTCAATGACTATTGAATACAAAAATATCACTGACCTATTAAATACAAAAATATTTATCGTGAATATGTATCTATCAAATATGTACTATATATAACGTGTTCAATGCAACACTATGTCCATCGTTTGAGGAAAATAAATATGATACATAAGATATATTATTTAAAAAATAAACCGTTCGTACTTCGTAACGCCATATGCAAAGAATAATAATTAATTATTTTATATCAGAGTTTTTACTAACTGAGGTAACATATAAAACAAGTCATTTTGATTCCCAGCATAGTGTCGACAAGTTGATCGTTGTCAATTATGACTGACCTATTAAGTAACCTAACCTAACCTATAAAATAACCATACAATAAAATATATTATATGAAAAAAAAAAAAACAATTGCTAATGCAGCACAGCATTAAGTTGGTTCGATTTTTTAGAATATTTAAATATATGTTGACTTTCATAATTGCAATATATGTACATCCTAATTAAAATGTTTAAAAAATATTTTTTAAGCTGAATCTATGATGGCTTAGACATGTGAGAAATATTTCTGAATTACTGGCTTCTAAAAAATTGGCAAAGAAAAGGTAGTTCGAGGAAAGAATGAAAGGATATGGATGGAACAAATAACTGAGGGAAAGGTATGAAATATGAAAAACCGAAGAGTGACGAGATGCATTTGTATAGGTGAGGGAATGGTTTATGTGAATAGGTAAGTGTGAAGACCGGTCTTCTCTGCCTTCCCCAAAACATGTACGAATCTCTAAGTTTTGTTTATTGATAGCGAAGGTACTACTTAATATTATTTGTTTTGTTCATGGAAATAAAAAATATAAAAGTCAAGTAAAAAATTAAAGAATTAAAAATTAAATGGGTTATCTTCATTAGATTCTTTACTGTGAAAAGTACGAATATATGAATAAATTGGCTCTACACTACTAATATATTGCTTTACACATCGCTCGTATAAAATAAATTGAAATATTGCTCTACAATTTGATCACCTATCTTATCCATTCCAAGACTGATTATTATAACACCATTGAAACAGATTATTATAACACCCGCCTTCTTTAACTTGCTAAAAGAAATATTATATTTGATTTCATGTTTCTGCATAAGAATTTTCATAATGTGAATTATAATATATCACCGATATATAGACTCAAATTGGTTTACACACTATTGCTAGATGATACACATGAAACCTTTGGGATATTAAATGTGTCAAAAGCAATTTGTTATAGACAGTTACATGTTGTGATTCATCAATCGTGAGAATGCAACAATTGGTAAGCTTCATGTCTAGTTTAGTGAATATTTTTAATGTCGGTGTTGTTGAGTACATGAGGGTTGTTTTTTTCGATTATCGACGTTCTTTAATCTATCAACACTGTGCCTTTTCCATACATTTTTTGTCTCCGGCATTTCCTCGATCTTAGGTCTGTCACTGGGAGGTTAGTTATTTAATTTTGTCTTCGTTTTTTAATTAAATTATTTTCATATTTTACTTACGAGTACTTATATTGTGTTATTTTTTTCTTTTAGTGTTATTGTACTATACCTTCGTGATTTAACGAGCCGCATGTGTTGATTTTTTTTTAGTGGTTGATATTTTTTTTATTACCATTACCATAAAAAATACACGTCACGTAAATAGTAATACAAATATTGCTATTTATGTGACGTGTATTTTTTTTTAAAATATATTAGTTTTTTCAGGCACACCACTTAATAAAATATATATTGTGTAGGAAAGTTATTTCGTATAAAATCATTATACCATATACATGCTCACTTCAAATATGACCTACGTTGTCCAGTTGACTAAGTGCATGTCTTCGTTTCCCTTTGAAACCCAATTTCTTAAAAAAAGGTTCACGTCTGGTTTTCGCTTACTGGTAAATATTGCTATTTACGTGTCGTGTATCTTTTAAATAAAAAATATATATATTATGATAGATTTTTCAGACACACAACTTAATAGGTAAAATATATATTGTGTAAGAAAGATCTTTCCTATAAAATCATTATATACACGCTCATTTAAAATACGACCTCCGTCGTGCATGTAAAATAAACTGAATTAATACTTGAAAAATAAACTGAATTAATTAAAAATATTTGAATTATCTCAAAAATTATCATTACAATCAGACTTGTGAACTTAAGATTGTTTGAGGAAGTAAAACGAATGAATGAAGAAAGAGTATGAGAGTGAAAGGCATCTTAAAGGAAGACCAAGGAAAATATGGTTAGATCAAGATAATATTTTAAAATATTTTAAAAGAAGGAAACGTAAGAAGTCAAAGAACCCGTAGGAGTTGTATGAGAAGTTGTATGGATGTAGCAGAGGCGAAGATAGGAAAGTCTGGTCCTTTGTCGTCTTTGTCTATCCCAACAGGGAAATGGCGCGATGGTATGTATGTATGTCCAACAACTCATTGCTTTAGAATGAGATAAACTTATGTCAAAATATAATTATAAAAAAACCTTTCCCTTTAATTAATTAACAATAAAAATCTAGTTTTTCTTAAAGTCGCATAAAATCAATAAATCATTTAAATAACACATTGATTTAAATGTAAAAAAAAAACTAAAAATTCCAAAATCTATACTCGTACAGGACCTTGTTCAATACAATCCGACGTGAATTGTTCCATTCGTTCCCCAACCGCTATGCCGGGCTATACACCGCTATACTACTACGAGCGAGCGATACGACCGTATTACAGGGCTGTAAAGTTCACTTTAGTGGCACTTGAGTGATCGTAAAAGTCACCCGGAGTGCCGGGACGGGGGAACTACCTGCCGGGGATCCGGAATTATCGTCTGTTTATTGTAATAAAGTGCTTTATGAGATGATACTGTTATGATTAATTTTATTAGTGATTAAATGCTATACAATGTGGATTGAGGTGTCGGGAGCGGATTTAATGACTTCTTATTACTTATTATTGTTAGCTTTATCGTGTCTTATTTTATTACTTCTTAAGTAGCGAGGATTTTCTAACTCCGTTAATTTTTGCACGATTTTATTCGTTTTTTTTTTGTATTGGTATTTAATGTTTATGGCCGACAGTGACCTAGATGGTATGGCGCCTATCTTTCTAACTGAAAGATAAGGATTCGATAACCTTTGGTATATTTTTTTAAATGAGTTTCTGTCTGATTTCAGGCCATTTTAATATATTTCTGATTGGTTAAATGAGAGCATTATACGACAATAAACCGCAGCCCGACATTGTATTCTATTACATTTACGTTGTATATATAATAGTACAACCTAGGGGGCTTGTTATTATGCCAATTGTTGGCTACCAACGAGTATCGAGGTCGTAAATAGCAACTCAAAAAGATTTTAATAAATATTTCTGGCATATCGATTACTACTTGTAAAATGTATTTTTTTAAATTTTCCATCGGTTTAACCAATCGGACATAAGAATCGGTGAGCTATTCAACACTATTTTCAATAAAAATGTCAATTCCAGAGAACGTCGTTTTGGAATTTATAAAACTGAGAATTTAAGCATCAGTAAATAAGTTTAGATGGATCGAGGTCAAATAGTATAATTCAAACTGAAATTAATTCATAAAATACCACGCCACTTTTTGCAAGCCATTGACACCGACACTACTGGGTTAGATTTTTGTATTCTAGATTAATTGCCTAAAATACAAAATTTACTACCTATGTAAAATCATTCCAATGAATCAAATAATACGTAACAAACACATTAATCCAACAGTTTGTAGATGTTAAAAATGACTTCTAAGGCATGGCCAGTGATGAAAAGGTTTTAATTCTTAATTACAAATATCCTATAGCTTCCCTTAATTCTTCAGCCTTAGATAAAACATTCACACTAAGTATTCACCTTGGTGCATATACTCATATTTAGACAATAAAGAAATACGCAGTTTATTATTGTGGATCTAGTATAGAGAGATAGATACAGCCACTGTCCTCAGTGAGATACAGGCAAAAACCTAGTTTACTGAGGACACGGCAAATGAAAGGTAACAAACCCAAATCCATTAAAATTGTGTGTACAAATTAAATTACCTGTTGTTTTTTCGCAAATTGTGCATTTATATATTTCTTGTCATGTGTAAATAACTGAAAAAACTCTTAATAAAATAACGTGTTGCATTCCCGATTTTTCTTTTCCTTTCCTCTCCACCATCCCTTCCTTTTCTTTTGATTGATGATATCTCACTTTATATGAAAGGGAATGATCGGGTGATTGTCCGTCTTTGTGGGGTTCGTGGGTATATGCTCACGTATGTTATGTGTTTATGGATTTCGTGGGGATGGAAAGTCATTTAAATGATTTATGCAACCATGTAACTTTTGTCTGATTGGTTGGAAGATATATCCGCCGGGCAATAAGCCCGCCAGATTATATTTGCAATAAAAGTGTTAAATAAATAAATAAAATTAAATAAAAAAAAAATAAAAGAACTAAAGCAGATTTGAATAGTAGCTGTACCTATGCAATTCAATCCAAACCCTCTTTCGTACCGCTTGGAACACAGGGACGTTACAAAACACTGTCACCCAAGTCGGACCATTACCGGAAATCCACGTCCTTCCATGTCAAGTCAAAAACTACTAAAATCCCTATCCTATCAACGAAGATTAATTTTCATGTATTTATACCATTATAATATTACGACTTCTGTGGCCTAGTTACATACAACATCGGTCTTCCACGAGGAGGTATAGTATTTTTTCCAGGTGGTACCCAAAATAGTGACAAGAAAAAAAAAGAAATTCGTAGTAAGTTAAATAGTTCGTCTGGTAACAATACTCGCGCGCTAGATGTGTACGAGTGTTTTTGCTTATCCACTTACGGTAGTGCAATATTTCTATCGTACGATGGCGAACTGTGAATTATTTGTCTACTCCATTGGTTCTTAGCCGGAATACTCGATTACTGGGGCAGAAGACGATATTCTTTCCCAGCCACGCTCTTTTACATGTCAACATTATCATTTCCGATGTGTTGAGGGGTGCCATACGATGAATTAATTATTAAGGATACGTAAATGTATACAAAGGATTTCGCTTTTTATTTTTTAACTACCAAAATAATATATAGGTACACAGCAATTTTTGTTAATAATATTTTGTATTTCTTTATTCTTTGTGCCGATTTTCATGTTTTTTTTTTTGTTTTTATTAATACTGTATTGAATAAGTTTTAAAAACAAATCATAAATCTAAATATTTCTGTTTTTCTTAAATCTGTCCATTCAATTTAATATGTTCAATGTTTACTTTGCTTGCGCGTTTCATTTTTCTTACTTTATACTTTTTTTCTGCAGTTAAGAAATATTTTTATTAGTTTTCACTCGACTTATACACTTAAATAATATAACTATTTAATATATTACAGTAGTAATAAGATCTAAACCATAAAATGTATTGAAAACCTTCAAAAAGTTAATAGAAAACAAATAAAATGTATTTACAAACCTAGGCCCAGGACCTTCTGAGCCCTGGCTTGTTGTATATTTATATTATACGCATGATACGTAGTATATGTGTGTTCTTCCCTCTGATGGTTTTAGTGTATAAATCATGTTAATATTTATTTTTGTCGTGTGTAGATTTAGTATTTAGGCGCACTCTCAATTGTAAGTTTAAATTATTTTTTATAACTATTTTAATCGTTGAAATTGACCATACATTGTAAAAATATATAAACCTTTTGAATAAGTTACAATTTTACAGATAAATCATTTAAAATGGATTGTGTAACTCACCATTTATTTTCCGCCCAGGCAACTGCACTCGACCAATGCACTCGCCATAAAAGGTATCAATGACATCTATCGCGGAAAATCTGTAACAATGATAAAATAATTATGAAAAATCATATAAATTTTCCAATGAACATAAATCTTACTTGATAAAAATATTTTCACATTTCAAATTTAAAAAAAAACATTTCCTTAAATATTAGTTTACTGTTTAATTTTTTTTTATCAAAAACGTTAAAACGGGCACTTACTAATAAATTGAAGCGAAATGCAAAGCAAAACTTTTTTCTGCCATTTTTTTTTCATAACATTCTAAAGCGGACATTTACTAATTTATGACATCAATATATTTAAGTATAATAACTTTAGCCCCGACCATGTTTTGGAATAAGTTAAGAAATAAATTTACGCGTAAACTTTTTTTACGATAAATTCTAAGAATAAAATACTTGAAGTTCATTGTAAAATTTACTGTTTTATATCGAAATTTATGAGACATATTTCTGTTTTGTTTTCCGATAAACTTCATTATAATTCTCAGTTTTTTTCGCAAATAAGTTATATTTTCCAGCTGTTAATTTAAACCAATATATTTAAATAAAATATATGCCATTTAAATCTTTGTAACACATAATAATTAAAAAAATCGGATAATATTTCCTATGCGTCTTTCTTGTTTTTTTTTAATCGTGTCACCACGAGACATGGTCGACTGCATTATATAAATATAATTATATACTTATATAATTTTGGAAAAACAATAAATATAAAGATAAATTTAACGTTTTAAATATTAATTTAGAATTTAGTTAAACTTGTTGGTTATATTGAGGGTTAAAAGTAGTGTACTTAATTATTTTAAGAATATTTTAATTCAAATTTAATATTTACATACTGCCATCTAGCGCTGAGTGGTCGCACTTTTTTGTGACGTAGCCAAGGGACACGATCTGTTGCTATGGGATAAGGGTGGCTCGGTTATATTTAGCAATGCATAGCACCCTGCAATAATAACGATTGTGTTTGGTGTTTGGAATGCATAAAATTACTTTTATGGTTAAAATCTGCAGTAAAGTCATTTTGAACCTATATAAACATATAATAAACTGAACCCTTTAATGACAATAATTTCATTGCGCGTTGTAGTGGAATTTTAACACAAGTAAAATGCAAAACGTGTTAGTTTTAACAAATATGAACAAACAGATCAGGATCGTTTGTAGAAATTAAAGCGCCCTCACTTGAATTAAAAAAATATTACGAAAATTACATGATTTGATACGATAGTTCGGAAGCTCATTTGAATTAAAATGTGTAACGTATACTTAAAACGCATACTTATACATATATTTAACGTATAGTTAAAAAATATAATTTAGAAAAAAGGAAGAGAAACAGGTAATTTGTTACATATGTCAGCGATTTTAATATAAAAAATAATGAAAGGTTTAAACATTAATAAACTGGATATTCATGTTCAAAAATCATATAAAATACTTATACATCTGTACAAAAAATGGTTAGATTCATAATTTAATCTAGTATAATATATCATCACGTTACATATCAGTCCTTAACTTATTTTTCTAGTAGATTTTCTTTACGCAAGAATTATAAATAAATATTTAGTTAATTGATAGCAATGTATTTTATATCCTGAAATAAAAAATATGTTATATTTAAGATAGTGAAAAGAAAATACATTCTAGAGAAAATAGGGAACTAAGCATTTGGACGTATTCGTAATAACCTATCAATTATGAAACACCCCCACCATAGGAGGACGAGCCCATCTGAGAGGATGCTAGATATTTTTTTGCTGAACACAAAAAAACAATCATATAAAAGTTAAATAATAATGAATAACTATATTATATAATAATAGACATTAAAAATGTGTTAAAAAAATGTTACGAATATAAATATACACTCATAAATACACATTCAAATCCATATATCATACATTTAAAAATCTTTATAATATCTTCATATTTCTTTAAGATCTTTACTCAAAAATAAGAAGTTTAAATTTATTTCTTATTTAGAACTTTCCGACTATTGTGAGATCTATTTGTTTCGTATTCTCGTTGTAAGAGTATTACGAGTACATTGCAAACCAGGTCTTGACATAAGTGCAGCATCCGAAATTCTGCTTTATTAATCCATATTTTATAAGAGTTTCTTCAATAATTTTTTCTATCAAGAAGCATTTTTTTTCGTGTCTTCTTTGAATGCGTCCAAATCATTGCATTCTGCTCTCACTTCACTTTTTATAAGTATCACTCCGTCATATAAAATCATTTTACAATGTATCTCTCCTAATTACCTATGTTTTGTTCAGCAAATACTGTAGCATTGAGGTGCATTGTCACGTGCTCCCCTGTGTTGGCGTGGACACGTAACTCGCATGCCTGAATACAACAAACTCTCAAAAAATATTCTCTTCGGTTAGCTGATGGAAGGCACAATAAAGCATAGAGAAATATGTATAAGAACGTACTGCGTTATATGCCTAAAAACATTAATTCTCAGCACAACTGGAAGCAAACAGCAGCAGAAAGAGCTAAACAGCGTAGAATTGTTACTAGTTATCAGGAACCCGATTGAGAAAAAAGACGTAGAAAAGCTGTAGGTATTGAAGGTTCTTTGCTTAATATATAACAGGATATGCCTATCACAAATCTGCTTACGTAGTCATTTCCGATGGCACCAATATCAAGTCCCCTGATCCCCTTCTTATTATAGGTACTCCCGTTTTATATTTTATATTATACTCGTCACAGATAGTGGGCATTTATTAATTAATTTCTAGTTTAGCGAAATACAAGACGAAAAGATGCTGTGTAATGTACGAATTTTAATAATGTACAACATCACAAATTGTATGAAATATTTGTATATCTGACCTTTCACACTCAGTAGTACGCACTTATCACAAATTGTTTACATTTAAGACAGGCATTTCTTATTGTGTTGTTTATAGTTAAGGCATTAACGTTGTGGGGGTTTAAAGACATTGTAATTTATTTTTAACAAACACTGTTTATTCCACTTGTTTGTGACGGTATAACCCTACCGGTTTCAAGGCTTTCACCTCATCTTCAGGGGAGCGCAAGATGAGGTGAAAGCTTTGAAACCGGTAGGGTTATACCGTCACAAAAAAGTGGAATAAACAGTGTTTGTTAAAAATAAATTACATTTCTTACTGTATTTGTTACATCAGTGTCATTATAAGATAGGAATACCTCGAGGACTGTTGTGAGACCGAGCATGAGCTTTCATGGTTTGTAGCGTCAATAGAGTTTAGTGTCGATATTAGTGTATCATTACTTTCCTATGGACAATGTTAAGACATTTGTAGTTGTGATGGCTTGTTTGTATAGTCAAATATCTTTGTTTCATTGAGAAATTACTTGAATTGGAACACTGAAAATGTCTCGACATGGGGAACTGTGACATGTAGCCTAGTTGATGCTTGTCCTGACGCCGAGCAAAGGAGAATGAGTCTAAGTGAAGGGAAGACCTGAAATTTTAAACGATAACTTGTAAGGACGCTCGGCTATATGTGATAATTCAGTTTTGTTACAAAACTTCATTTTTATTTCGTTGTATTCAAAATAATATATCAAAAATGTCTTGTATACAGGTGATGACTATTTGATTGTATTGAAATGGGAATAATGTAGACTGATTCAAGGAACAAAACACATAAGTCACATTCTCACTATTGCGGAGTAACATAAGTAGCCTTAAACACTAGTCAACCTCTGTTAACTTGATGGTAAAAAGACTTTCAGCTCGGGGGCTACCGATAGATTCAATTTCCGTTGGATCGTATTGTAATTTATATTAAAAACGGTGTCAGTGTAGTTTTCATTTGATAACCCTTTAACATATTTATGGTAGTATAATGTAGTGTATAGTATTTCGGAAAGACATCTGAAATGATCTTTGTATTAATTTGTATACAGCAACGTAAACCCGGTATAACAACTAAACGATTTCTATCTTGCGCACAAACTAGTACAAATATATCAACAAATGCAATAGTCTTTGTAATATACAAATAACCTAACATCTTTACATGGTCATAAACATGATAAAAATTTTACATGATAAAAAAATATTTAAGCAATATTGAGTTCTCAGTACGGCCCTGCGCATTTAATAGATTATACCTCAGTGGGTAGGTACTATTGGTACGTAGTGAACTAATAATAATGAAAGTGTATAAATAAAGACGCAAGTTTGACTACATTATCTCTTTTAGAACATGTATCTCGATTATTAAAAAATCGTAAAAAAAACTTACGTTCCTCAAACCTCACTCGGTGGACACGGCAAACGTATAATAATTTGGTGTTGAGAGAATTTATTACTTCTACAGGTAAACATCTGGAAGTTTATTCGCTCAAACATCTAATATATCTTTCTACTTGTAGTTCATGCTCATTCTTATATCTTTAACACTGGAATATTTCGAGATTATCCTTCCATCAGGATAAGATGGTTAATCGGGGCTTAATGGTTATTAAGTCGAGATTGACCGATAGGATATAGAGTTAATGTCAAGGAGGACTTTCCTGTATATGAGGTAATGTGATCATTAGACACTATATATAGGTAACTATTTAACGACCATCTAGTCTTTATAGCTGTGGGAACAACGCCTGCAAACAGAGAAGACTTGATATTCGTTTTGTGGTTAAGCTAAAGAAGTATTGAAGACATGTCGTGTTTCAGGAATAACTTATATTATTAGTTTGTACTAAGATAGGAAGGTTTAAAGATTTTCTATATTTTCTTATCCCAAAAGTTACACGCTGTGATGATACGTGTTCATGTATTAGATATTCATCTGTACAAACTTCGTAGTCTCGTTAGTGTGCCACCTGTTTTCAAGCAAGAGGATTTTGGGCTCGTTAAATCGCTAATGTTTGTAAAGGACTCATGTCTGATTTACATTTTAAACCTCTTTAATATATTTCTAGTAAGTTAAAAGATATTGAATATTGGTAGATATGATAAATTAAAATTGGGAAAAATTGTTTCCAACCAAATCTAGATAATTAAAGATGTGCTACAATATAAAAATAAAATATTGGAACAAAAAAATAGTAATGAAACCTCCATAATTATCCACATTTGGGAGTATGTCAGATATTTAATGTACTATAGCAATCTTCACAGTCTTTATGAAAGTTCACCTAAAGAGAGAAAAGACGGATGAAAATTATTATCCTAAGTTTTGTGCTATATTTCCAAATTACGCCTTGGATTTATTTCCAGGAGAAGAATGTAATGAAAATGTAACACTAAAATTTCAAAATAAGTATCAAAACAAATTAATGAATAATAAGGGTGGTAATTATGGTATGTGTCTTAGTTGGATTCAGTGATATTGTGAAATATTAAACGTTTCAATTTTGAGAAGGTGCGCTATTTAACAATACGTTGTAGTATCTCCCCTTATCATAGTTAACAGATAAAGAATTTTATCATTCAACAACATATTGATCTTAACCTAAAAAACATTAAAATTTGTATTCTCTGCCAGTCAAAACATCACAATACAACGTGATTCTTCATATGTAATTGATTGTGAGTTTTACCCATATATATAGTATGATACATACACACCGCCACTACACATTCCTTTTAGAGTAGGCAGAGGGTATAAATATCCACATAAACAGCCTTTGCCTCACCCACAATAGTATATCTCGTCATACATGTTCTTCTATTTCTCATTGTTTTACCTTTCTCTCAATCGAAATTTCGTCAATTAAATACTTCTATTATTTATATGACCTACCTCTTATAAATACACATTTGTTTTGTAAGTCTTTCAGAACGAATCATTATCTTTATATGCCCAAGCAAGCCATTTCAACATTATTATCTTTATATGTCCAAGCAAGCCATTTCAAGATTATTATCTTTATATGTCCAAGCAAGCCATTTCAAGATTATTATCTTTATATGTCCAAGCAAGCCATTTCAAGATTATTATCTTTATATGTCCAAGCAAGCCATTTCAAGATTATTATCTTTATATGTCCAAGCAAGCCATTTCAAGATTATTATCTTTATATGTCCAAGCAAGCCATTTTAAGATTAATATCTTTATATGTCCAAGCAAGCCATTTCAAGATTATTATCTTTATATGTCCAAGCAAGCCATTTCAAGATTATTATCTTTATATGTCCAAGCAAGCCATTTCAAGATTATTATCTTTATATGTCCAAGCAAGCCATTTCAAGATTATTATCTTTATATGTCCAAGCAAGCCATTTCAAGATTATTATCTTTATATGTCCAAGCAAGCCATTTCAAGATTATTATCTTTATATGTCCAAGCAAGCCATTTCAAGATTATTATCTTTATATGTCCAAGCAAGCCATTTCAAGATTATTATCTTTATATGTCCAATCAAGCCATTTTAAGATTAATATCTTTATATGTCCAAGCAAGCCATTTCAAGATTATTATCTTTATATGTCCAAGCAAGCCATTTCAAGATTATTATCTTTATATGTCCAAGCAAGCCATTTCAAGATTATTATCTTTATATGTCCAAGCAAGCCATTTCAAGATTATTATCTTTATATGTCCAAGCAAGCCATTTCAAGATTATTATCTTTATATGTCCAAGCAAGCCATTTTAAGATTAATATCTTTAAATGTCCAAGCAAGCCATTTCAAGATTATTACCTTTATACTCGTATGTCCAAGCAAGCCATTTTAAGATTATTACCTTTATATGTCCAAGCAAGCCATTTTAAGATTATTATCTTCATATGTCCAAGCAAGCCATTTCAAGATTATTATCTTTATATGTCCAAGCAAGCCATTTCAAGATTATTATCTTTATATGTCCAAGCAAGCCATTTCAAGATTATTATCTTTATATGTCCAAGCAAGCCATTTCAAGATTATTATCTTTATATGTCCAAGCAAGCCATTTCAAGATTATTATCTTTATATGTCCAAGCAAGCCATTTCAAGATTATTATCTTTATATGTCCAAGCAAGCCATTTCAAGATTATTATCTTTATATGTCCAAGCAAGCCATTTCAAGATTATTATCTTTATATGTCCAAGCAAGCCATTTCAAGATTATTATCTTTATATGTCCAAGCAAGCCATTTTAAGATTAATATCTTTAAATGTCCAAGCAAGCCATTTCAAGATTATTACCTTTATACTCGTATGTCCAAGCAAGCCATTTTAAGATTATTACCTTTATATGTCCAAGCAAGCCATTTTAAGATTATTATCTTCATATGTCCAAGCAAGCCATTTCAAGATTATTATCTTTATATGTCCAAGCAAGCCATTTCAAGATTATTATCTTTATATGTCCAAGCAAGCCATTTTAAGATTAATATCTTTAAATGTCCAAGCAAGCCATTTCAAGATTATTACCTTTATACTCGTATGTCCAAGCAAGCCATTTTAAGATTATTACCTTTATATGTCCAAGCAAGCCATTTTAAGATTATTATCTTCATATGTCCAAGCAAGCCATTTTAAGATTATTATCTTTATATGTCCAAGCAAGCCATTTCAAGATTATTACCTTTATACTCGTATGTCCAAGCAAGCCATTTTAAGATTATTACCTTTATATGTCCAAGCAAACCATTTTAAGATTATTATCTTTATATGTCCAAGCAAGCCATTTTAAAATTATTTTCTTTATATGTCCATGCAAGTCATTTCAAGATTATTATCTTTATATGTCCAAACAAGCCATTTCAAGATTATTTTCTTTATATGTATAAGCAATCTATTTCAAGATTATCTTAATCCTACTTATAAGAATTCTGTATAGTCCAAGTCTCAGTTAGATTTTCTTAATCCTGTAATTCATAATCTTCCTGTGTTATACATTGTAATACCAGATATTTATTATTCACAAAAGTCGCATTTTTTATATTGGTTATGATTTTATGGTGTAATCTACATGAATTTTTGCTCTAAAAAGAAATTCTTTAAATAAAAAGGTATAATAATTAAAAGTATTGAGCTACGCACAACTAATAATTGAAAAAAAATTGATTATGTTAATTAAATATTATGTAATACAAAATTAAGTAGCGTCTGCATCTTTATACCAGAAAATTTAATTTGCAGTGAAATACAGCTGCTGCGGCAAGCAAAATAATATGTTTACTATTAACTTGGCTAGGTAAACTACGCCTTGTGGTTATGATATGTAAGACGATTTTAGCAAATCACATTATTGTTTTTAAGCACAGCTTTGTTTTCAATGCTTACTTGGGATGCTTAATATATGGATATTTTGGTTATATTGTGTTTGGAGATGGAAATATAATAAATTGCTGCTATTTTGGAATTTATATTAAATGCGTTTTTGCTTACAATTAAATATGTCTAAAAAATATTAAAATATTACACTTTTCGCTAGAATTTATTTTCGTAAGAACTATTGGTTCTATTGCCTGCTTGTTATTCGTATTCCGATCAAACCATATATACACGAAATTTAAATTAAAATGTTTATTTATTTCTTTTGATATATATTTTTAATTGAATATGTATTTTTTTTTGATAATTTGCTTGTTATTCGTATTCCGATCAAACCATATTTACACGAAATTTAAATTAAAATGTTTATTTATTTCTTTTGATATATATTTTTAATTGAATATGTATTTTTTTTTGATAATTTGGTGTAGCGTTGTTTCCAGAAAATGACAATCACCTGAAGAGCGCTTCTTAATCAACTTAATAGAAAATTGCCAAGATTAGGGATACCAATGTCGCTTATAAGAGTGCCATCTGGTTATCTACAATATAAGCTACAGAAAAAATAAAATCAGGTCTAAAACGGTCTGAGTAAAACCAGTACAAAAGATAATCTCACAGGAATCGAATTTGGGGGCGCACGTTTACTTAACATGAATGTCAACCATTAAACTAAGGCTGTCAAATTTTGAAACAATAAAAAGTAAGGAGATAGAGAATAGAAAGAGCTGTCTGGGTGAGCAGAAAGCGAAAAACGAACTTTGTAGAGATAGTTAAGTATGGTGTTCTGTCATCTTTGCCTATTACAATAGGGAAAAGACGTGATAATATGTAACAATAGATTTTTTTCTTAAATATGTGTTGCAAGATTTTTTTACGTTTATTCTTTCATATGGTATATTTTTTACATTTTCGAAATAGTAATTTGGACGTATTGAAGAGCGTGGAGGAGAGACAATATTGTTTTCGCCCCCAATAACTGAATCTTCGAGCTTAAAACCAGTCAAGCAGGCTCCAAACTCACAGATGGTGACACTACCACACACAAATAATCAATAACACTTGCACACGTATTTGGTATGTGCGAGCATTGTTACGAGACGAACTTTTATTACCAGATTAAGACCCTTATTTTTTGGAGGTATCATGGGAACTGAACCTGAAATCATTAGGTAGAAACCAAACGTCGTCCCGGCCAGACCAAGGAGATCGTTTACTATTCGAAACAGAGATCTTCATAGTCAAATTTTCACAATGTATGCCAAAAGCGAGATCTTATCCGTTTTAAAATATATTTAAAAATTGTTATATCATTGTTAATGAACAAAAGTAACCGCCTCGATAAATTAAACTTGACACGGTGTACGGCCAAAGTTGTACCAGCGCATACATCGTTTCTCAACTCTACTTCTTAATAAAATACCATGTCTTCTGAAATAAAGAAAAAGCAGTATACAGGTAGGTGCCACTATCTTGACAAATTCAGGTGAAAAAAGTTAGAAAATAAAATAAAAAAACCTGGATGTCAAAAATGAGTAATAAGTTTACTTCACCAGAATATTTTAATTTGAAAAACTGCCTTGAACATGTAAATGTGGAAATTTGCAGCGAGAATCTGGATTCAGTTATTAACCAATACTGAATTTACTCTTTTATTGGCATGTTTAAAAAAACACTTAATTTCAAGTTAACGATGCTAAATGTTTCATTCCGAATCAGTTCTTTCTCTCAGACATCCCTTCTGGTTTTCTTTTGATTCACGAAATCTGGTTTTTATTTTTGCTGTTCATACTGTACATAAATTTTGCACTAATAATAATAATTTAAATAATAGTTATGATCCTGTAACTTCTTAAGGTTTTGTCTGGTAGGTTAAAATTACTAACTAGCAAAAAGTCGACTAGATTTTTATACAACAAAGTTTTAATTATTAAATAAATAAGATTGTTTTGATGATAAGTGGAAAAGGATATCCAGGTGTAATTTTTAAAAGCCTGTTTTTTTCTTGTCAGTAGTTAAAAATTCTAAAATTATCAGCAAAACGAGACAGACATAGATGCCGAATTAGTTAGTTTTCTCAAACATCCCTTCTTGTTTTCTTTTGATTCACGACATCTCACTTTTATTTTGTTTTTTTTTATATTGTTCATGAATTTTACATTAATTTGAAAATATTTTTCGCTCATGTAACTTCTTTTTTAACTTTTGTTTGATTGGTTGGAATTACTAAATAGCAATAAGTTCACTACATTTTTATAAAATTATGTTTAAACAATTAAATATACAATATTGTTTCGATGAAATAATTACGCAGTGTGATAAGTTAAATAGGACACCCGGAGGTAATTTTTAAGAGCCTTTTTTCTTGTTAGTGGGTAAGAAGTGCTTAAATTACAAGTCAAACGAGACTTAAATGCCAAAAAATAAGATAAAATAGTTAAGTGGAAACATCCAATACTCAGACTGAAATAAATTACATATCTTTTCCGTGACCCGTAACTCACACGACGTGATGGTGTGGACCTTTTTCCAATTGGACTATTGGCAGGTAAAAAGTCTTCTTGGAAGTAAGACGTGTTTGAGTGCTGTCTTATCACACTTACACGTACTGAAGACTCTCAATTAACCGGGTTACTGACGGAACTGTCCTACTGCAAAAAATATATATAGTTGTCTTATCACACTTACACGTACTGTATACTTTCGATTAACCGGGCTATTTTCGGAACTATCCAATAAGAAAAGTATAGAATAGTTGTCTTATCTCACTTATACGTACTGTATATTTTCTATTAACCGGGTTATTTATGGAACTATCCAACGGGAAAAGTATACAATAGTTGTCTTATCACACTTACACGCACTATAGATTTCTATTAACCGGGTTATTTACGCAACTATCCAACAGGTAAAAAACATAAAAGTTGTATTACTACACTTACACGTAGGTACTGTAGACTCTCGATGAATTGCGTTTCTGACGGAACTATATAAAATATATAATAGTGATCTCACTACACTTACACATACTGAAGACTCTCGATGAATCGCGTTTCTGACGAAACTGTAAAAAATATATAATAGTTGTCTTACTACACATACACATACTGAAAACTCTCGATGAATCGCGTTTCTGACGGAACTTTAAAAAATATATAATAGTTGTCTTACTACACTTACACATACTGAAGACTCTCGATGAATCGCGTTTCTGACGGTACTGTAAAAAATATATATATATTAGTGGTCTTACTACACTTAGCATACACGTACTGTAAACTTTCGATTATCTGGGCTGCTGACGGAACTGTCCAATTGTAATAAAAATATATAATAGTTGTCTTATCACACTTACACGTACTGTAGATTTCTATTAACCGGGTTATTTATGGAACTATCCAACGGGAAAAGTATACAATAGTTGTCTTATCACACTTACACGTACTGTAGATTTCTATTAACCGGGTTATTTACGCAACTATCCAACAGGAAAAATACATAAAAGTTGTATTACTACACTTACACGTACTGCAGACTCTCGATGAATTGCGTTTCTGACGGAACTACGAGTATATAAAATATATAATAGTTGTCTCACTACACTTACCCATACTGAAGACTCTCCATGAATCGCGTTTCTGACGAAACTGTAAAAAATATATAATTGTTGTCTTACTACACTTACACATACTGAAAACTCTCGATGAATCGCGTTTCTGACGGAACTGTAAAACATATATAATAGTTGTCTTACTACACTTACACATACTGAAAATTCTCGATGAATCGCGTTTCTGACGAAACCGTAGAAAATATATAATAGTTGTCTTATTACACTTACACATACTGAAGACCCTCGATGAATGGCGTTTCTGACGGAACTGTAAAAAATATATAATAGTTGTCTTGCTACACTTACACATACTAAAGACTTTCAATGAATCGCGTTTCTGACGAAACCGTAGAAAATATATAATAGTTGTCTTACTACACATACACATACAGAAGACTCTCGATGAATGGCGTTTCTGACGGAACTGTAAAAAATATATAATAGTTGTCTTACTACACTTACACATACTAAAGACTTTCGATGAATCGCGTTTCTGACGAAACCGTAGAAAATATATAATAGTTGGCTTATTACACTTACACATACAGAAGACTCTCGATGAATGGCGTTTCTGACGGAACTGTAAAAAATATATAATAGTTGTCTTGCTACACTTACACATACTAAAGACTTTCGATGAATCGCGTTTCTGACAAAACCATAGAAAATATATAATAGTTGTCTTACTACACTTACACATACAGAAGACTCTCGATGAATGGCGTTTCTAACGGAACTGTAAAATATATATAATAGTTGTCTTACTACACTTACATATACTGAAGACTCTCGATGAATCGCGTTTCTGATGGTACTGTAAAAAAATATATATTAGTTATCTTACTACAATTACCATACAAGTACTGTAAACTTTCGATGATCCGGGCTGCTGACGAAACTGTTCATTTGTAATAAAAATATATAATAGTTGTCTTACCACACTTATACGTACTGTAGACTCTCGACTCTCGAACTGTCCAACTGTAGAAAAAAATAATAGTTGCCTTACAACACTTACACGTACTATAAACTCTCAATTAACCGGGTAACTGACGGGAAACAAAATCAATTTTCTTTGGTATGTACTATATATGTAGGTACATCACTCTCAAATCTGTTCTCTGTGTTTCCATAATTATTTTTTCATTACTGTGTCATGCAGCGCCCCAAGCCCTATTCCCACATTCTAAAATCTGTTGATACTGTCCATTATACAGTGTTGTCAATAAATTTATTCCAACCACTCGACTTGGGTTTCTAAAAATGCAAAAAAAAATATTGTAGCGGCTATATTTTCCATCGGATTTATTCGATGATAATTGTGCATCAATCATTATTCCAAGGTATGTAGCGCCGGATGCTTTCCAAGTCACGTATATTCTAATACAAGATTTTCTATCATGCATTGTAGTACCAGATAGTCTACGCAAAGTAGGCATTCCTACCACATAGTATTGCTTCTATCACTCTTTCTTAATATGCCGACTTCACTTTCATACATCAAGATGCCCCCTCACACATCATTGTGTACTGTATAAATTTGTGTAACTTACTTAGAAAAATATTAAATAATTTTATTAAAAAAAATAATATTTTTTTATGAAATAATTTAAGCTAGGTAATAGTTGAATTATTTAAATATTATTTATCAGTTCATTTAGATTTTTTATTCTTTCCATTAAGTTACTGAACGGGCATTAATGCACAATACAACTCAAATTAATTGATCTTATACCGAAATTATAATATACAACTCAATTTAGTGACTATACTGGAAAAAAAATATTTACTAAAAAAATAAAATATTTAATCAAAATTTGAACCAAAGCTACAAAGATACTATGAAAACTTATCACATGTAAAGAAGTAAGCTAAAAATAACAATATTTTCTTTATAGAATAGAAAAAATGAGCAAGCAAAGAAATCCAATAATTTTACCAAAATATCAAAAAGTGTCGAGTTAGCTATCAAGGAATGAGTGGTGCGACCAACTCTCAAAGTAAACCACATGCCAAATATAAGTATTTTTTCTCTTTTATTTACAAACACTTTATATAATTGCATCTCTTTTTATGGCTTCTTGAAGTGGCTATTATAAATATATTTATCTTACTCGCACTTATGCAAGATAAACTGTGTTTGTACATCGCTATCTCGGTCGCACTTGTGGAAGCAAATATGGCTACCAGAACGGGCCTTTTGTCAACTGCTCAGCAGAGCATGTTCAAGGATGAATGTGGGCGGGGTTCGTCAGTGGTGGAGCCGAGGCAAATATATAAGAAAGATTTTCTTGAAAATAAAATTTTAAATATTTTAAAATTATAAATATGAATTTAGCTTTTAAGGTGGTTTTCAAATGATGAAAAATAGACGTTATTTTTCCTAAATTACATTAAATTAATATAGGTACATTTTGCATTAAATGTATTAGAGCATTTTTTCAAGTAATAAGTATATAACTGTTTTACTATTTTTGAATTAAAAAAAGTTATTTTGAAAAAAAAAAATATTATTTGAAATAAATGTTTTTTTATGAAATGGGTAAAATAATACATTTAGATACACTTTTACACCATGTGTTTAAAAAATAAATCAGAAAAATAACTATTTTATGGTTTAATTTAAACTTCAAAAGAGTAATTACACGCAAATAAATCAAGTGGGGTAATATTAGGGCTGTTTTCTTTTTGCAAAAAAAAATGTACTATGGATATTTTAAAAATAGAACTTCATTATAATTATCACGATCATCTTTTGTTTCTTGAGGTTAAAGGTGGTCTGTTTTTATAAATGTTTAAAAATATGAAATGCAAATGGCGGCGCTTTGCCAAATATATGCTTTTATTTAAATTTATCATGCCTGTGAAGAGTTTATTTATTAAAACACTTGAAATTTTATTATAGAATCAATTTATTTAGCATTTGGTTTCTCAAGAGAGTTACACATTTTCATCAGATGCAAGTCTGTTTCTTTCAAATTAAATTAATAAATAACATGGCACATGAGAGTATTGTCTAATTTTTAAATTTTGTACTATGTATCTCCACTCGTGGACCATATAAATATATTTTCACTTCAAAGTAAAACCATTTTTAATTATTGAGTACGATGCAGGAGAGGCCTCGAAAAATTAATGAAACCATTTATTTGGTCATAATATCACGATTACAAAAAAATGCATCAGTAATTTAAGAAAGTGTTCCAAATATATTTTTTGGAATTTAAATATTTATCCGTTTAAATTTCAAATAAGTAACTATGATTATGACTTTTGGAATAGGTCCGATTTTCTAAAGTAATAAGTAACACGTCTATAATTTTTAATGAGGCAACATAATCTATTTTACTTATTAATAATTTTCTCTGATTCTTTGAATTAATAATTTTCAAAATCTACAATATTTTCAATTATTACTCTTCTCAAAATGTACAATATTGGAATATTTTAAAAGATTCAAGAAAATATAATGTTTTTGGACATTTCTATTTCAAAAGAAGTCAGATTTCAAAGTTAATTTATATTTTGAAACTTTTTCTTAATGTTATTAAAACAAATTAAGCAAATTAATTATATGAACAAAAACCTTATTATTCTGAAAATAAATGTTTAAATACTACTTCATGTTTTAATAAATACATATTTGAATGATTATACTATGCCACAGTTTAATAAAATATCTAGAAATATTAAAATATTCAGGGAGCATCAAAAAAACTTCGCTGATTCCGTTTTATATATTACACATGGGTTTTAATATGAGTATGTATAAATTTTTACGTACTTATAAAGTTTTCGTCAATGATGGTAATATTTGCTTTTTATAGTTTCTAGTAGTTATGAAATTATTATACAAGTTAAATAAAAATACATTTACATTGTCTTAAAGCAATTCAATTTATTTTTAAGCCTGTAAAACAGATGTCGAATATTTCATTTATAACTTCATGTTAAATAAAAATTATTCGGTCATTCGATCGTCGTCTTATTAAAATGCCACCAAAAATGTCCCAAGTAGCATTTTATTTTACGACCCACATTACACCCCTCTTAACGCGGCCATAACTGTATAGGAGATGGGCACGTCTCGTTTCAATATTGCATCGTGTACTTTATACCACTCGCACGCATTGTTATGCTACACGTTAAAAAGAGATAAGCAACAGGTTTGTTTTAATGTTTGATGTTGATATTACGCACGTTGTAACAGGAAATATTTGGGAGAAATGTTTTGACTGTAAGGAAAAATGTAGGTTTTTCTTAAATATTCAGTTGCGAATTGAGAATTTAAATTTTAAAGCATTTAGATTGGCATTTATTTATTAAAAACTTTTTTCTTTCATAAAATACAAGAAATAAATTCAATAAAAAAATATATATTTCACTTCAGCAATTTTTTTTCAGGTATCGTAAATATAAAAATAAAGCAAACTTTGTTTTTGGTAATGCATTTAAGTATTTTTTTGGTATTTTTTTTGGTTAAGTTACTCGAAATGTTCTTTTCGATTAATTGAAAAAAAATACGTATCAACTAAATCGTTTACATATTTTGAGTAACGCCATCATCTTATGCACCTCTTCTCTTTTGTAGTATTTAATTCTATCCACTTTCGATGCTGAAGAGCAATGCCCCGCAACTTTTTAAATTTCATTCGCGTACTTAAGTGGCTTGGTTGATTAATGCATTTAACAAAATACAAGTAAAAAACATATTTACTTTGTAGAATCAAGTTTATTAATTTTTAATAAAGCAAATAAAACACTTCTTTTTTTCCTTTTGTGTTTGCCAATGTTTTTATTTTTGTGGGTTCGCTACTGGTTTCAAAGAACTCTGTCACCCTCGTCAGGCGAAGAGGCCACTTTCAGCGAACGAGGAAGACGGAGGTTATTGAAACCGGTAATAAACTCACAAAAATAAAATCAGTGGTGAATATAAAAAAAAAATTAGTGTTTTATTTATTTTATAAAAAAATAATAAAAACATCGGATACAATTTTTCTAAAATTCTTCACTCATGAAAGCTGACAACTGATAAAATATTAAAAAATATTGGATTTATTGTCAGTTTTTTACAGTAAGTTTAGTTTTATGTACATTTGTTACTAATTACATGCTATCGCGCCGTATCTCTGTCGGGGTATACGAAGAGGACAAAGTGCCAGATTTTCCAACTACAATACAAATCTTTCACCTCTCTTATATCCATACACCTTCTCATACATCTCCAACGATTTATTTGACATTTAGGTACATTTTTTCTTTCAAAATATGACTCACTTTTTTATCACATTTACACTGTATATTGGTTGTGTTTAATATTTCTTCATGCATTCGTTGTACATGCCCAAACCAACTCAAAAAGATTTATTATAATGTTAACAATATCCATTTGACCTTTGCATATATTTCTGTTGCCTTTATTTATGAGCCCTGTTTTATTTATGTACTTTTTAGATGCACTTTGTGATGTAACGTTTAGCAACCTCGTCTAGAATCCAAGCTTTTCGGATTCGTTTTCTGCTTAACGCAGAAAAATAATTTTAATTAAAAGATATACATTAACAAAAATATATTTACTTTATCAAAGGTTTTGGCTTTAAGTTTGTGGAACGTGCTAGAATATTTAATAATAATAATATTAATCCCCGCTACACGTGTTTCTACCTCGTATTTCAAGGATCTCTTTGGGCGAAAGTATCCCATCACTTAAACATTTTCCCTTTGGGTCAATAGATCATACACGCTTCCGATATGAGTGACCTATAGTAGTATAACATCAATCCAGTCTGACTTAAGCACTGCTCTCGTAACAAACCGGGGTTGTTCCGCGAGAAGAGACCCTTGGAATAAGAGGTAGAATCACGTGTAGTGGGGATGAATATAAGTGGAATATCAAAGCCTTTTTCCTCGTTTTAGTAAGTATAAGAGAACATAAGAATCAGATATATTTTGTCTTATTCCATAATAATTCTATACCACTCTTTATTTGAGGGGCCTTTGTGTGACGAATCTCTTTGAGGTGATATTAAGCGTAAAACAGTAAAAATGATTAACTCCGTGGCCTATTTGGCAAGACTCTGATCATCCATCTGGAGCTCACGGGTTCGATTCTCGATGTTACCCAGTAAAAATAATAAAAAAATCTCAGTCTTAGTCATCTTGTACCAATACACCAATCCTTCTATTTACACCGTACATAGGTTATAAGAAAATTAGCTTAAATCGAAATCGTGTAAATTTAAGAAAGAAACTTTTAAAAAATTAGAAGATACCCTCAAGAACGTCAAAATTAGCTAAAACTGAGATACATAACTCAAATAAATATCAATTAAAGGTACAAAAAGGTAGAAATATTGTTTTTCAATACGTAGTATTAATGGTTTAATGTGAAAATAAAATAAAATGAAAAAATAGTAGTGATTGAAAATGATTACATGAAAGATACTTGTGTAGCAAATTTACATTTCCACCCACCTGACCTCAATACTGAACAGGCTGATTGAGGAGTAAGTACAAATCGTCCAGAGATCTGATTTACTACGAGAACACAAAATTCCAACAACGTAAAACAATATTGTTTTTTTTAAGTATTTTTTCTTAATCGCATCAAAGTAAAACCGCATAAAAAGAATACGCGTAAATCGAGAGATATGTGTTGTCTCAAGCGTTAAATGCATGTGAATATTATTGCTTGTCTACGTGTGGTGTATAATGGCGAACTATTAGATATTTTATTACACGAGTAGTTATTAACTTACAATTCGATAGTATTATTGTTGTACATTTTTTTTGCTATATACGTTACAACCTGGACAGTTAACTGTCATATGGCAATGTCGTTTGACCAACCAGAAATATTTTAAAGCGATATTAAGTGAAAACTAATTGAAAATCCTTTTTAAAAATCGGGTATCAGCTGGAAACGAAGCCATAACATTAAGGTTATAAGACAGACGTCCTTATAATTAAGCTGCGGAGTATATATTTTAAATGGGTAGAAAGCAACATTGTTACTCGGCCACGCTATTTGTTGTGTCCGCCAGATCACATCGGATGTATTGAGGGGTGCCATATGTATGAGAAAATAGATGAAACGCTATTTAAGTGTGTATTTTTTAAAGATAAATAGCTCGGTGTACCCATTAGACTAAATATCTTATTAAAATTAACATCAAAATACCATTTAAATTAGTAACTGGTCCAGAAATGCTGATGCCTGATTTTACAAGTGACAAAACTGGCTTCCATTAAGACCAGTTATTTCTTGAAATGGAAGAAAACATTCATACTTAGACGTGGACTGCATTACACTTCAGTTATTTTAATTAATATGTTCAGAACACGTGTATTTAATATAGAATGCCGTATAAAAATGTGTGAGAATATTCTTTCACAACAAAATTTGCACCATGCGGGCTGTTAAATACTTATTTAAAAAAAATACATTTTTACATTTATGGGGGCGTGCTTTTCTTACTTGAAATAAATTTTTCAGTCTATAGCACTATATAGGTATGCAGGTACATCTATATACCTTTATAAAATAATAAAATACTTCTGAATATTACAGGTAACAGTATGAATAGTGAGTTATACAACGTGTTTTTACTGACTTGATAATTTCCAGAAAATCTAAGCTGGTTGTTTATAATGAAATCTTGCTACAAACATTAGAGTATGCTAGCAAAACTTGGACGTTGTCAAGAAGTGTTAAAAGAAATATACATATTGTGGAAATGAGAGCGGGGTATGTAATGTGAGGAAAAAATTATGACGGAATAAGTAATGCGAATACTAAAACATTTTATTACAAAAATACTGTAAAATACAAAAAAATATATTACTCTATATTCTTTTCCCCATCTAAAGTAATGTAACATTTTTAATATATGATGCAGTATACTAAGAAACTACGTGTATATATAATAGTAAGCAATTTGTTTGTTTTGTACACAGAATCATACTAAATAATTCATAAAGCATTAATATTCTTCCTCCATATACCTACTTTACAGAATATATTTGTATGTAGGATAAGGCAAAATATATTCCGGATCTTACTTAACATTGTCCTAGGTCCTGGGGAATCACGGTGACCAAAGAATTGTTTTCGTTTGATTTTCCAAGTATAATCTTGTGTCACAAAGTAGGAATTTGCGCTGGAAAGTCCAATTGCTACCACAAACGATTCGGTTGCGTTTCATTGAAAACATTAATTTTAAATTGGATTTTTTAATGTTTATTTATTTAACAGCGTATATGTTCAATTATGTTCTAAGTATTTTTAATATTATATGGGTTCGTTTTTGATAAGTTATTACGTTCCCATCTCACATACCATTCCAAATATTTTAAATCTACATCTTATCTTATTGCATTTTCGTTGTATACAGTACAACCTGATGAATTTATTAATCATTTCCAGTCAACTAGAAAACTGCTAAAGACATATTAACGGAAAACCAGACTGAAACAATTTTTAATAAAATTGGGTACGAACGAGAACCGTACCCCCCGGGTCGCAAGTCAGGCGTCTTATCAACTAAACTACGGGGGTCAGCAATATTTTCGTTCATTTTTAAAATGAAATTAATTTCTTAAAGAGCAAATACACACTTTGAAGCAACCAGATAATTAAAGTTTTTGTATTAAAAGTTTATATGAATTAGAAGATGAAATGTCTCTGATATTATATATTACACGAATAAACTAACATAAAAAGGTATTTAGTATGCAAACATCCTGTATGAAAAGACAAATCTTAAACTATATTTAAATTAGTAGGTTGAAGTAACTCAGTATCTAATATATTTTGATGTTTATATTTTTCTCTAATGAAGGATCGTTGCATGATACAAGACTCAATTCTTCTGAAATATTTACCCTGCTGGGTTTGATACTGTGGTGACTACTAAATAATCTACTGATATCAAGAGTTTTGAGAATATAATATGGAAACCTTATTTTCTTCTCATCTCCTTCTAAGTGTATGCCATTCTCCAAAGACCCACTAGAGTGCAGAATTTCAGTAAGGGGCGAGCCAATTGAACAAGCGACCCAGTTCAGATATCTTGACAGTGAACTGCTCAGCTCTCATGACCTCCCCAGAGAAGTAAGGCCTCAGGTAGATAAAGCTGCAGTTGTGACGGGCTGTCTGAGAGATGTCATATGGAGGAATAAAGATATGAGAACGGATAGCAAGGTACGCATTTATAAGACCTGTGTGCGACCTATTCTCACATATGGCATCGAAACGAGGGTGGACACTATCAGGACAAAAAGTATGCTAAGGACAACGGAAATGAGAACTTAATGTGCTATTGCTGGGAAGACTTTGCGTAATCGTGTAAGGAACACCACAATCCGAAAGGTATGTGAGATCCTAGATGGGGTCAGATGGAGACAACAGCGTCGACGATACTGGTACCAACATGTTCAGAGAATGAATTCCACAAGAATTCCATACATAGCTCTGCATGGGGTACCGGATGGACGGCGTCCACCAGGGAGACCCCCTAAACGATGGAGAGATAGCTGGAGCTCAGCATCACAGGAGGACAAGTAACAGACTCTTGAGTTTATAGAAAGTTTAAGAATAAGAATATAATATGGAAGTCTTGTCAATGTACATATGAGTGAACCTAAAAAACATTCCTCTTTGGGAATGTTCCTTTGATTGTTGTTGATCTTGACTAGCATGTTCCTTCACTTTTCTCCTCCAGAATGAGAGTTCTTGTATTGAACAAAGTCTACTCTAAAGTACGTTCTGTTATTTTGTTCACCCGATACCCCTCCCTTACACCCAGTATCCATTTTGTACTCCTGCCCTTTATACATAAGTTTAGTCAGAATTAATATTTCATTTGTTTAATCGGTCCAAAATAAACCTTAATTACTTGAAAGACATTTTCATATACAGCTTCTAGTATTTTGGGAAAGTTAATACTATTTTGAAGAGCCTTCACCTGGAATATCGCCTTTGTGTTCCGAGGCTTTTATAATTGTACACAGTGGAAAGTTCAACATATTGCGTAAATTTTGAGTAATGCCCATTTTTCTGTCCTACAGAATTCTGCACCATTTTTATGAGGTTTGGGCATGTGAAACGAATATACGAAGAAATATTAACTATGTTATGTATTAACAGTGTGTGAGTGGAAGGCGTGTGAGATAAATACCAAGGAAAGTATAGTTGGATCAAGTGAATAGTATTTTGAAAGTAAGAAACGTAGAAAGTCAGAGAAATCGTAGAAGTTGGATGGAAAGATGTATGGATAGAGGAGAGAGTAAGATTATGTATCGAGATAAGAAAATTTGACACTGTCCTCTCTGCCTACCTCGACGGGAAAACGGTGTGATGGTATAAATAGATATTTACCAATCTTATATTCTGCACCAAAATTTATTTACATATTAAAATGAAATTAATTTAAATAATTTTAACTCTATTTTGTTTTCCAGATGTTGTACGAATAGTTTCATCATAACAACATAGACCATGAGAGAGAGAGAGCAAGACACGGATGCTGCAGAGATCATACGCCCTCCTTGCCCCGCAAGGCATCTATTGTATGCAAATCAGGGTATGATTATCGGCCATCTCTGGCTAGGAATGGACAATGAATAGATTCACTGGATTACACAACAAAACAAGAACGGGGTGAAAATTCTGAAACATGGAATACGACCGGAATAATACCAACCAGCAAAAAGGAAGTACTTTCCAACATATTCCATAGACTTCAAAGAGGATGCGATCTAAAAACATTTTTTTGGTCTCGAATATTGAATAAGTTGAATATTGAATAAGTGAATTCCGTCTTCAGATTTTATTCAATGAAACACTTTTACCATATGTTCCCTAAATTTCAGTAATCAGCAAACATTATTTTTGATCCTTTCAGCACATATGTATATGAACATATGTGAACTTAACACTATTGTTTTAAGTAGGATGAAGAAGAGCACTGTAAGATGAATGTATATGTAAAATGAATAAGTGAATAAAGACTATTAAATATATACCGAACAAATGTGAGTGAGAGGAAGGCGTCGTAGAGGAGAGCCAAGGAAAGCATGGTTGGATCATTCATACACGTATACAGACAATAACGCCGTTACCCTGTCGGGGTAAGCAGAGAAGAGAAAGCGTCAGATCTTCCTATCGCATACACATCTTTCGCCTCTTCTACATTCATGGATCTTCTCATACAATTCCAATATTTATCTGATTTTTTACATTTCCTTCTTTCAAAATATCATTTAATTTATCTGTTAATTGAAATTGTATCAGCCTCTCGATAATTACTTCACCCTCACACACTATTAGTTTTGTGCTTGATTCGCCACAAACTGGTGCTTTCCTTTTTTTTGTTTTTACAGCAATTTTTATTTCTTCTAGATTAATCTTATTCAACTTTTTCAAACGCTCATAATTCTCAACTATATCTGATATTAATCGTTTTTTTTTTCTATCAATATCATCACTTTCGTACAGCTCGCCATCTAAAATGAGAGCTCTTTCTGCTATGACGGGAAATTTTTATAAGTTAAAATAATCAAATAAGTACTATAAAAAAACAAAATATTGGAAATAGTATAGAAATGTTTCAATAATAGACAAGAATAATATTTTTTCAGAATATCGCAAAAAAAAACATTTTAAGCACTGCCACAATAACTATTCACTGTTAAATAAAGGCTTTGCTCAATTTTCATTTTTGTGGTTCATATTCTTGTACACATGGTGTATGAACCAACACTGGAAGTAATAAAAACAGTTCCAATCAGTTTCGTCACTTCAAGTGTTAGTTTACCTCTGCTAGAGTTATAAGTCACGACAGTTGAAGGCTATAAAGAGTTTTCCTCTAAGCACTTAGCGCCCTAATTCTAGACTTAATAAGACACTAGAAGAATCTGAAAGAAAGCGCGAGTATTGAAAGGCAACGCATAGTTTGTGTACCTAAAAGTTATTATAAATACATTTAAATAAATTGGGTTTTGATTTTGGTAACACACCCAAAATAAAACCTAATTTATAATAAATAAATACAAAAAATTTAGTGGGAAATTTGTTATTTACAAACGGTGTAATTTATTAGGTTTGTTGATTTCACCGGTTTTTTTCTTTTACGATTAATCCCAACTTAATTTTTCTACGATTTTTTTACTATTCATGAGAAAGTATATTAAAAGATTAGGGGCATTAAAAGTTATTTGGTTTATAACTTAAGTTTAACCTCTGTACTACATTGAGATTTTAAATATAATGGAAATCATTACATGATAACACTTATTAATACTGTCAAATTTCAATATGCAAGAATCCATTTTAACTAGAAAAATCTAAATGGCACGCTGCGATAGTTCTTAACAAATTATATATTTCTTCAGGGATATGTGTTTTACCATATAATACCCTTGTTAAATACTCCGATTAAGGTAACACATATATGTATTCTAAAACATATTATGTAAAATTCATTTTGACAAATCATGAAAAACGTTTTTTTTTGCTGAATGGGAGACAGTGGTTTTAAACGTACATATTTCTTTATATAAAACAACTAAAGAAATCTTATATATGTATCCTTTCCTATATAATTCTATTAAACACCAATTTAAAACTGTTAAACGTGGCTGTTCCATTGATTTCTACCACAAGAAATAATTTGCCTGATATTTAGCGTCCTCAGAAGCGATACGGGCGTATTCATGGCTCTAACTCGCTGCCGTAATGGCTTGCCCGATCAATAACACAAAGTGGTGGGGGAATAACTTGGTGCTGGATAGCCACCTACATGTTATGGTATTATTCGGAAGTATAGAAGGTCGTTTGCGGTCATTGTCGAATGGGCAAACCGCCGAATCTCTATGTAAACGGGATGAAGTTGATTTGAAATTGAGGTTTCATGGTATGAACGGGAGAACGAATGTATTTTTATCGTTTATTTCTTTATTTATTTATTAACCTTTACTTACCACATGATAAAAATATGACTTATGCTTGAATAGTGTACTAAAAATATATTTATAACATTTATTTATTAACAGTCGACTTCAAAACCATTAACAATTTTTACATAAGAAAATTTTCTCAAAACTTTAAGTTCAGAGTGCAAGTGAACACTGAAATATAAAGATGTTACAATAAATCATAAAATTTTAAAATACTTTTTTTCCTTATTAATAGACAAAAAGAAGTACATACATTTTAACATGCCTATATATTCCTATGCGATAGTCTTCAGAAATTTGTGAATATTAAGAATTTTTTTTTAAAAGATGAGATTCATAATGTTAACCAAATTGAAAACGCTTTTAAAATAATAAAAAAAACAGTATATCTATATTACACTCTTCCGTGACTTAGTTGGTAAAACTCGTCTTTTGACTTGAGAGTTACAGGTTCGATTTTGCTAGCACATATTTTAAAAATAAAAGAATTCCAGTCTAATTTTCATTTAACACATCTTAAAAATATTTCTGTTTGGCTGGAAGAGATTGCCACATAATTTATAGATTACAATGAAAGCACAATCCACTAAATATTCTTCATATTTAAATATATTTGGTTCATTTTATAAAAACAGGAGATTTGGAATCATTACAAATAGTGTAACGTGACAAATAAATAAAATATGTCAGAAAATATGTATGTTTGTTAGCCTTAAAAAAATATACGATAATCAGGATACATATTCTGTTATTTTTCTTTAAAATAATATACATCTTTATAGCCCTGAATAGAGTGGGAAAATACCCCGGCTATTCGATGGAGAAGCGCAGTGCAGGAATCGAACCGACGACCTTTTACACAGGTACCCATTACGTAACGTAGTGAATTTCTTACATATATATTTTTACATTGTTTAAAATTTTCATAATACACTACAATCTAATGAGTTTATTGACACGCGGCAATGCCTTCCAAACATCCAGAATGATTTTAAGGAGCTCTTCAGTAAAAGTCACATTTGAATATATTTTCAAATAAATTGGGTTCCAACGGAAATCAAGTCCGTAACCATCGGGCTGGAAGCATCTTACCAACTAGGATATGTATGTAGGTCATCATTATAGAAATATATATTGTTAGTAAAATTAAAAAAATATTTTCACATTGGGTAACGAATATGACTAAAACCACCAAACACTATTCCGTTGGTTTCATTAAAAATGTTTCTACGAATTATTAGTGTTATACTACAAATTAATTTATTTGTTATTTAAAATTTTCAACGCGAGCTTACGAACAATAATTTCTCTCTCGGATTCCAATATCTCGGTTATGCTGTAACCCCAATAAAAATCTCAAAGGGAAAGTTATTAAGCCCACATTTGTGAAATATGTATTTTGTTGGAAGTACTACCTACTGGGTAGGACGTAGGTACTATATGAAAGCCCGGGATTGGGGGAGAATGTAGGAATTTAGGTCATCGGATAGAGTGGACAGAGAGAGATTTATCGCAGCTTGGAGGGGGTGCGGGAACTGTTCCACGAGGCTATCGATTGCCATTTAGGTGTCGGTGGGAAATTTTGTAAAATAGAGCTTGTACTTATTGGTTTCAATTAAAGGTCATTTTTTTTCAGATTTGTAAAATTACAACTATTCACATTGATATCAGCTAAAACAACTGATTAAAGTTATGTAATGTTATATTAACTTTAGAAATGTTGAAATTTATAAATATACTAAATAAATTACAATACTTAATAACTTTTTATGGTATTTATTCCTGGTACCCTTTAACATATCCAAATCAGTAATGTGGATACATGAAGAACGTGACCGGGAGATAAAATTGTCTTCGAACTCCATTCATCGAACCTTTAGGTTTGTATACATTGTTTTCCAACGAACTCTTTTACCTGACTATCACTCAAAAGATCGAACCCAAAATCTCCGGGTGCAATTCAAGTAACTACCAACTAAGGTATGGACGTTTCCGATTTACGATATTAAAGATCTATTAGTATGCCAGTATAAAAAAAACTATAAACTGATTTTTAAAAACATGGTTAGAAAAATAAACAAAAAAATATGAATTTATTTGGGATCTTCTTCTTAATATTTTAAGAACATTATTTTTGTACAGCGCTCTAAAATGATGCATGCTGAAGAACTCCGGTTTTTACTTGAAAGGATTATTTTATTTAAAATACTCATAAACATATTACTGACTTCATATTTGCCAATTTGTCTTTTTGAAAACAAATTGACTTAATATTTTTTTAAATATTAGATTTCAATTCGATATTTCAAATGAATCAAAACACGTTTCAATTCGATATTTCAAATGAATCAAAACAATATGTATTTGAATGAATTATTTTATGATAATGATTTCCATACACCGTTTAAAAACTGTTTATATTTGGAATTTATTTATATATTAGTACGGAATAAAAGAGGGTTTAATTTCATCCGTATCTAATTATTGAATTAAAACGACTAAAAATAGATGATTACATAAACATTGTTTTATATTTAAGATCCGGTTTTGCTTTTCCTCATCTCATTTAAAAAAATATAATATGAAGGACTTAGAATATCAAACCATTCACTAAATTAATTAAAACAACTCTTGACTAGGAACTAGATGTAACACAAAAGAAATTATTTAATTATATCTGTAGACTATGATTATTTCTATTTAATATGCAATTTCATTTAAGAACTGGCATATCAGATAAAAATCATGTGCAAAACGTGTAATCAGAAATTAGTAACAGTCAATAATAATGAGAACATAGACAAGAAACCCACACTTTTTTCAAATGTCAGTTATTAATAAAATAACAAGAGTACTGAGTTTAATTTAAAAGTGGTTATCAAAATATGGTTCGTGGTTTAATCAGAATTATTTTAAAAGGAAACAGAAAGATTGTTTCGAATTTATGATGGATTAATTTTTTATAATATTTTATCTACTGGATGCTCTAAGGAGTCTCCCCTGAGCGTCTTTGAGGAGAAATTGCTCTCTAGGCAGCGCTATGTGAATTGTCTACTTAATATTATTAATTATTTTTAAGACATTTAATTTTTTTTACATTTCATTTAAAAAATTAATCTGGTGGGCTTATTGCCCGCCAGATTGTTATGAAAGTCTTACTATTATGGCAACCTTCTTCACTAAAATAGACAAAATTAAATATGTTACATGGACGCAAAAACTATTGATTATTCACCGTGACAAATTTTATGAAATGTGTACAAAGTTAAAGTGAGATATCATCAATCAAAGGTAAATAAAAGGAAAATCAGTAATGAAACACGTTGTATTACTGACAAGAAATTGAGTTTTTTCAGTCGTTTTTTAAAGCATGCCAAAGACGGAATAACTGATTCCAGAGTCTCACAGCATGGGCAGTAAAAGACGACGAAAAAAAAGAACGATGAACTGGGAAGGCCAGTAAACAATATTTGTTTACACAATGTCAAAAATTTTATTTGATTTTTTTTAAATTTTTATCTCAAATGAGTCATGTAATCAAAAGAAAACAATAAATATTTTTTAAATGTACTTTCTGTAAATCTTGCAATTATTTTTGAAATAAATGGCCGTCTCTTGCTGTCACAAAAATATGAGCTCTTTCAAGAGCTTTTCTTGAAATACTTTTGAGATTTGAGGTGATATTTCAACTAAAGCTACTTGAATATTGTCCTTTAGTTGTTCGATCGGCGTTTACTTGCTAATATGTAGACACATCTATTAAGATAACTTGACCACACAAAAAATCTGGAGGATTTTTTTAACATTCCTTTTTTTCACATGAACATCAACTATTAGGTTCGAAGTTCTTAGACCATATACCGTCTTGCAAAGCACAATCTTTATAATTTTAGTGTTAATTACTAGGTTTCAAAATATAGTTTCTAGTTTTCAAAATTAGTAATTACTAGTTTCCATAACAGTATAATCAAGTTAACGGAACAAACTTTTAGCAAAGGAAAAGGTAAAAATGTATGATGAGAAGCAGAAGAGCATGTACGCTGAAATGTATGAATATGGTATAATTGAGAATAGTGAAAATGTTATAATTTATGAAAAAAAAAAAATCATTGTGCCTCATTTTAAGGACTAAAATTAAATATGCAATAATTGTGTTACTCGTATGTCAGAAAAAAATTGAAAATATTAATTACTAACAAGTTTGTAAATGTCACAAAAATAAAAGCAAAACATAGATATATGTGTATTATAAATATTTAAATATCAGTTATTATAATTAATCGTAAACAGCCTTCTTTTGAGACGAAGTAAAAAGATGTTTTAATTTGCATATGGACTTACTTGAAGAATTTAACTATTTTCATATCATCCTTTTTTACGGTGACTAAAATATTAAGACTTAATGGCACATTACATAGTAAATTATTTTATATTAATTTCTTGTTAGTAAAACTAGCAAAAATATTTGTTTAAGGGTTATGTTTTAGCTTTGATAATTGTAAAATTATAAACAAATTATTTTTGGAAATCGCAGATAAACCCATAAGGAAGAATTTGATTTTTTTAAACTTTAGAGAATAAAATCACAACGAACCATGGTTTGAAAACCTTTTTATTAATTAATTCAGCTTCCGACACATTTATCTGTATCAAATACGCAAAAGTGTAACAGCCTTAATTAGTAATACATCTTCGTGAAGATTGATGTGAATAAAAACCGATTTTTTTCATGAAGCATTTCAAGTTTGCTTCTTTAAAAAGAACTTTAATTATAGGAACTTAATTACAAAGGTACAAATCTTCTTGTAAAATAAAATGAAAAAAAAAAACAACAAAAAGAAAGGGATATGATGGGAAAGATTTAAGAATATATATGCTCATTTCAATATTTGGTTTGTTATGGTTTTGCAATCAGTTGCTGTTTCTGAGTTTTAAAATGCATCGATTTTTTTTTTAAATTTTTGTTAAAAATATTTAGGTTAAAATTTTGGAAAAGACTATTTTTACCAAAATAAAGTTTTACGTATGAATATGTTACAATATAAAATGATTGGAATATTTATGGCCTATTCGTGTCATATATTGAAATTAGAAATATTATCTAACTGGTTTTTTTATTGGGAGTAGAAAAATATCACTTCTTAAATTTATTATTGATGTGCAAAATGGGTGACTAGGAATCGATAGAATGCACCTGTCTGGTAACGCAACATTCGCGAATTAATAGATATCCAGACAGTTCAGGAGCTGTTCCGTATCGTTAAAGACATACCTATTTTCTCAAAGGTGATCGCCAATATCAGGGGATGGTAATACAGGATAAAGTTTAACTGTTTGCTAGAGAAGAATGTAATAAGTAGAATTATGAAAGGAATATTGAGATGATTAGTCCATGTAGAAAATATAAACGATAAAAAATATCTATGAATATACAAGTGGTATGAAAGGTAAGAAAGGTTTTTGAAAGATTTGAAAAAAAGGTGGTAGGTACTACAAAATTAATCAAATTTTGAAAGAGAGAAGAGTAGGATTCTTAAAGGGAGAAGTGTAAGCATTTATGATTGAAGGAATGCATGAGTAAACTTAATACATGATAGAAGCGAAATATGTGTCCCAGGCTAGAATGAAATCGAGATCTGTTCTTTCTGCGCAGTCATAGAGAAACACAGCGTGATGGTGATGATGCCGATGATCTGTATCAATACACAAAACCGTTTCAAGATAAATTTCTCTTTTTATAAACCGTTTTTTATCTCATATGTTATCTGACAGCTCGTCTTGGAATATATGGCCTCACATAATTTCAATTTGAGTAGGATTCTAATTAAATTTACCTGTTCGAGTATGGAAATGCTAGTATGAGTGAATGTATAGTATTATATAAGAGCTTACTCACAAAAAGCGGCAGGCCTATTAGATATTTGTAGCCGAGTATGGATGCAACACAAAAGTTGTACCTCAATTTATTTTTTTATTTAATGGTAACAAAATATATCCGCCAGTATTTCGTTGCAATATATATTTTTAGATGAAACATTCATAATGACTTACCAACTTGATCACGGAGATCATCTTATCTACCGCTTTGTATGATTTTGTATTTAACTATACTATTTTGAGACTGAATTTAACCATATTATATATACCTGGCTGGATATTTTGATACATTGAGAATTAACCTACGCTTTTTCGATATTTAAAAATGTGGATCATGTTATTTTTGCATACACAAGTATATGTTCATTTTACTATTGTTAAGATTTTAAATTAAAACATAAGTTTCCCTGAACATGAGTTTTAGAGCTGAAATGAGTGGTGCACGTACTCGGTGAGCACGTGTGTGGATACTTGTATTATTGATGATCGGGGTATTTCGGCTCAAGGCCAGTCCGGCCCCGGTCTAATGCCCATCGCGCCAGGCCGCTGTATACTATTTCAGAGTCGGCAAACCCTTAAATCTTAGAATCTTACGTGGAAATATTATGTATTTCTAAGCTATACCAAACATCAGTCGTTCTCTATAAAACACACATTTTAACCCCAAATTAACACAAACATTCATTGCATCACGTTATTGTCATATATCGTCCCCCTATTTATTTATTTATTATTACACATGACAAGAAATATACACAATTTGCGAAAAAACAACAGGTAATTTAATTTGGACATACAATTTTAATGGATCTGGGTTTGTTGCCTTTCATTTGTCGTATCCCCAGTAAACAAGGCTTTTGCCTGTATCTCACTGAGGATATTTAGCATGAAAAATTAAATCGATACTTCTTTCCGATTTTTGATTATACAAAAACAAAACCCCGTTACACGCTCTCATCAACCTGACAAACTGGTCAACCACAACTGCAACACTCAACCACAACTGGAAACATCTTGCGAAATTCAACTCCTCACACATCATCACTCTAGAAGGACCCAAAATATTCATCCCACAATATACCGCACACAATCATAAGAATAAAAATTAAAATTTAAACAAAAAATACACAGAAACACAAATACAAAAACAACCAAAATTAAAACAACAAGAAGAAACCCACACTCACGAACTCACACAAATCTTTTCCACTCGTCATTCATCCTGAAAGCCCAAGTACTCAAAATCCTGTCGCAATAACAACCAGGCTCCGATCGACTGTCGAAATGGTTTTCCTACCTTTACCTTTATTGAAGTCGGCACACCATTGTATGTAATGGGAGCCAAATAAGCATTTTGCTTTTGGGCAAAAGGGGTTTTAACTCTAGGGATGGTGAAATGGTGGGGAGAGATTGTTCCATCTTTGAAAGATTGATGCGATTTAAGTATAAAAATTAAAATTTAAACAAAAAATACACAGAAACACAAATACAAAAACAACCAAAATTAAAACAACAAGAAGAAACCCACACTCACGAACTCACACAAATCTTTTCCACTCGTCATTCATCCTGAAAGCCCAAGTACTCAAAATCCTGTCGCAATAACAACCAGGCTCCGATCGACTGTCGAAATGGTTTTCCTACCTTTACCTTTATTGAAGTCGGCACACCATTGTATGTAATGGGAGCCAAATAAGCATTTTGCTTTTGGGCAAAAGGGGTTTTAACTCTAGGGATGGTGAAATGGTGGGGAGAGATTGTTCCAGCTTTGAAAGATTGATGCGATTTAAGTATTAATGTATGAACCTGGCTTGTCATATGTGAATTATCTAGTATATTGCACTATCCAGTAGACCCTTTCTGCATAGAGAAAAAAAGAAATAAAAAATCTATGAAAACGAGTGTTAGAAGGTATTTGGATAAAAACTAAGAAAAATACAAATGAATGGAGGCTTGTCTCATAACCCGAAGGTTGTGAGCTCAATTCTCATTATTTATTTATTTATTTTTTCAAATAAGGCTTAGCCCAATCACTTTGAAAATACAAGACATTAAAAAATAAGAAAAATTACATAGAGGAAAAAAAAAAGATAAAATAAAAAATAATGCATATGCATACAAACGAGCATATACACACAAACATATTATACACATATAATCACAGTCATTTAGGTATGTTGATGAGTGCTTTCTAACGCGCTCAATCTAAGAAGAAAATTTACTTTTGCTTTTGGTAATGTGATTATAGTAATGTGATTGTGCTTTTGGTAATGTGATTATATCCCAATTAAAAGAAGAAATGCCAATCTGGATTTCACTTAAAACCTCCTTAGCATATTTTAGTTGATTAATAGGATTACCATTTGGATATATTGTTAACAACAAAATGTATGTAGTACAAAAGTTTTGTTATGAAAAAAGGGTCTCTCTTCTCACCATATTCCAACATTAAAATGAAATTATTGTGTCTATAAATGTATAAAATAGATAAAAATTACTTAAAATGTGATATCTCAAACAACTATCCCAGGAACAAACACTTTAAGACCTCCGTTGTCGACTGATTACAAATTACGTCACGATCGACCATGTTATTTCAATTGACCGTTTTTCGACCCCTGATCTATTCCATCAAACATCGCACACCCCGCGGTTGAATGTGGGAGTACTCCTATCTTAAGAGTGTACCCTGTCGAAATAATATAATTATTTTGAGTACGAATATCAGCTGATTAAATGTGCGATAAAGTTTGGTTCACACGTCATTTTTAAATAAGTATCTGCAAAGTATCGCATAAAAAAGATGAACTTTAAAAATGTACTAACCATCCGGACATATAATTATAATATAAGTACAAATCACTTAAAAAAATAACACGTTTTTTTAAATACTTTAAATATTTCACGGAATTTCCCGTTGCATGTGTGCTTGTAAGACGAAGGACATCATTTCGATTTTAACTAATTATATTTATATTACAGAATTTTTTCCTTGTGATATTTCTAATAATACTGTTGTACCCTTGATATAATTGATATAATACATTAAAAGATAAATCATTATCTGTTGCCTGACTTGTCCACCTACAGTAATATTAGCAGGGAGGACCAAGACCTGAGTGAATGTGATGGAATGCAAGTAGCCTGAACGAATAAAATAATAAGTTGTAAGAATTGTTATCTAGTTATAAGTAGTATGTGGGTATTAACTATATCGAAGAAATTAAATATTAAAATTAACATAAATAAAATTACACGTAGGAAATTAAATTAAGTTAGTTCGTACTTATAACATATAAATTGGAATAGATCTTAAGATATATATTTGTATGTAGGTATGGCCTTTGGCAAATGATTGTGTTATAGATTATTTTATTAAATAAAAAATAAAACAAAAAGATAAATGGATGTGTATATTGATAAATTGACACAACCCAAAATACCCAACTTTTGTTTATTTGTTTATAGAAGTATGAGACTATCTTTTGGAAAGTCTGCTTTTTAAACGGGGCTATATAAATTGTAATTTTATTATTAAAATGGCGTGCATCGATAGGAAACAAAGACAACGGGGCACTAAAATATATATTCTCGAATCGGACAATATCAAAGCCAGCTACGATGATAGCCCACAACAGTATTTTGGTGCCAACTTTGATGTATGGGAGCGAAACGTGAATATGGAAAAAAAACAGAGGAACCGAATAAATGCTGTAGAAATGCGTGCATTGAGAAGAATACAAAGAGTGACAATGTATGATAGAATACTGAATGAATTGATAAGGGATGATGATATGTTAAGATGAAGAAGAGTATGTTGAGATGGTTGGGAATGTGGAATGAACGAATAAAGAAATACTAATAAAACAGATATATAGTGCAAATTTGAGTGGAAAGCATTTGATAGGAAGACTAAAGACAGTATATTTGGATCAAGTGAATGATATTCTGAAAGAAGAAAACGTAGAAATTCAGAGGAATCGTAGGAGTTGTATGATAAAGTGGACATATGTAGAAGAAGCCAATGATCAAGATAGGAAAGTCAAGTGCTTTAAAGTGGATGTATAAAAAAAATATTAAATAATTGTTAACTATAATTATCTAAAAAAATTCATCAACAAGGGGTGTACTATTTTTCCTGTCAGTAATTTCTATATGTATAATATAGGTAATACAAATAAGGAATAAAATAGTAAAGAAAATACAGAGCTACCTACTTCCAGAAAGTTATCTCGATTTATCTGTTTATCTCATGAAATATGTTTCATTTGGAAAAGTATTTCGTGTTATTCTTATCTTTGTTTCTTCACAAAATGAAAAATATTTGTCTTCATCTCATTCTAAACCATTTGTTAAAGGGATTTATTTATACCGGCACCAGCAAAGGAATTCTTAAAAAAACCCTTCTGCATATTGTTCATGGGTATATGGTAGATGAATATATCTTTATATATGATAGTTAATTTATTATTTTTTTCACAAGTTCACTATAAATTAGACAGCTCTTCGCGAATTCTCTGAAATCATTCATCAATTTTCGGTGTTGACTCTAGGAAGAAAATATAATACAATATATCTAGAAATTTTATTTATAAGATTTAGATGAATGAACGATAATGAGTTGATGACCGTTATTCACGGCCATTATTCAAGAAGAAAAGTTGATGACCTCCGTGGCTTAGTTGATTAACCGCTTTGACTTCCACCCGGAGAGTTCGGGATCGGTTTGCGATGGTGATCAAAAAAAAATTTAAAAAAGTTTGGTAAAAGAGTTCGTCTATTGACAATACTTGTATGCGCTTTTTACGTGCGAGTCTTGTTGCATCTTACGTGCGATAATTTTAATAATACGTATAATAACAAACCATGATTTTTGTGGACACTTTAGTGGTTCTAAAGACTGGGACCGTAGACATTATTGTCTCCCAGCCAGGTTCTTCAATGTGTCTGAATCAACAATTCGAATATATTGAAGGATATCATATAAATGAAAAGAAGTGAGTTAAGGACGATTGAATACATATATGTCATTACGCCAAGACTTTTGCGGGGAAGGCAGAGATAATGTATTTCCAAACTTTCCTATACAAGCATGCAGCTTTGGCCTCCTCCATATTCATATATACCTATCGTCATGCACAATCCTCTATCATTCATACTTCTCACTATAACCTCCTTAAATCTGGTCCACAGATTATTTATTTCCCAGTGTTTTCCTTGGTTTATCTCTTCCTCGCACATCTTGCGATTCTGACTTTTACACTACTTGTGTCATTCATTCTCTCCAAATCCCCTCAAAGTTCCTTTCTTAATCTACAAAGAAGTATCGATTTGTTTTTGCATGCTAAATATCCTCAGTGAGATACAGGCAAAATCCTAGTTTACTGGGGATACGACAAATGAAAGGCAACAAACCCAGATCCATTAAAATTGTATGTCCAAATCAAATTACCTGTTGTTTTTTCTCGAATTGTGTATATTTCTTGTCATGTGTAATAATAATAATAATAATAATAATAATAATAATAATAATCTTACTTAAAACTTCCATTTTATCAATGAATTCATTTATAATGTCTTCATTTGGTTTTTTTTTCATACACTGCATAAATATTTCATTCTTAACGCATTTTGACAGCATTTATTTTACTTTCATCCTTCTACTACGTCCGAATATTTCATTTCCACATGTTAACCCTTTGCCATCTGACGGTACAAATTTGTACCATCAGATTTAAACGTTCATTCTAGCATTATACATCAAAATTTGTTTGATCGATCCCTGTCATCACAAATGTGTACTAATATTTTACAATGCAAACAGTATTGGAACGGGTGTTAATTAAAAATGCCACCAGGTCTCTCTGATGAATGTTGACTGTCACACTGATTGGGCGCGTGTTTTATTGTTCATTTTTGGATATAAAAATATTAATGAAAATGGCAGGTAAATGTGTTTATTGAAAGTAGAAGTTCATTAACATTTGTTTTTGTAAAATTGATTGATATAATAATACGATTGTTCAAAACATATTTGTCGTTTTTTTATGCCTTTGTTCAGTGACAGTACAAATTTGTACCACCCTTTTTTGGATGACTTTGAATAAAATTTTTTTTTATCCCTCTCTAACATCCCACAAGAGATATTAAACAAAAAAATGCAATAAACAAATTATTTCTATGTTCAAGTAACACAGGGTTAACTCTAGTTTAAAGAAATATACAAGCTCGTGAGAGTACCGCTGTATGTAATCGCACATTTAGATCCATATAAATTAATAAAACAGAAAAAAGTTGTCAAAAGCTATCATAAAATTGAATAGTTTAATAAACTGCTTAAAAAATAGATAAAAGTTGGCATTCAACGAAAAAGTATAAAAACTTAATGAAATTATAATAATATGGAAAATGGAAAAGAATAATAATAATAAAAATGGAAAAGAATAATAAACTGAATAAAAATATATAAAAGTTTGGCAAAAAAGGAAAAGTATCATAAACTGTCCAATGTTGAAATAAAACTATTAAAATAAATGTTGGAATAAAACGAAAAAAGTTTATCAAACTGCATAAAAAAATCTCCTAGTACTTATACCTACACACTGATAAAGCGTCACAAATATTTTGGACGTTAAATCTCAAGTATAAATGCCGTTAGAATATTGATCGGAAGAGCTAATATCAAACAGTAGTAGAGAATTTTGTGTCAATAGAACTCTATCTGTAGAACCGGCGACATCCTCCATTCTCCATCCTCCATTCTCTATTCCAAGTGGAACACAGACCTGCTGTAGGTAATATGAGACTCCCTCAGAATTTGGAATAAGCACGATTGTTATTCCATGACCATGTCGTATTTGCAATTTGATCAGAAGGGGAGAATCGGTTTCAGATACAATACTTGGAAATAAATCACTGGCTCGATTATATAAGATACTAACCAGAACTAATGAGTATTGAAAATTCACCTGTGCTTGCTTTGGAAAATACATGTATTATCAATAATAGACCTTCCTAGCTTTAAAACAGATGTGCTACATAATTATTTATACATACATAACATAACGACATTTCCCTTTTGAGGATGGTAGAGAAGACAGAGCATCATACTTTCCTAACTTGACACACATATTTCGCCTTTTCCACATCCATACACCTCATACAGCTCCTACGATTTCTTAGTCTTTCTACGTTTCCGTCTTTCAAAATATTATTTACTAATCCCATCAATACTTTCCTTCCTCCATCACGCTTTCTGCTTACATTTTTCATTAATTCCTTCTGCAATCCCAAACCATCTCATCTCTTAAGTTCACATTCATCTATAATCACTCCATTACGTATTCTATCATACCTCGTTACTCTATATATTTGTTCAGTATATGCATTTTTACACAATTTATTAATTATTTCTTTAATTATTTTTCCACGCCCTTCACTAATATTAGGTCCTTACATATGAAATTGGCGTTTTGCCGTACTGGCAACTTTGATCTCAAATATCTTCTCTTTGGTTAGGAATTTCAAATTCAAATTTATACAGCTATTTACTCAAGTATTTGTGTTTCGAAAATTATAACTCATTTGTTTTTTACTCAATTGTTTTTTTTTCTTTACGTCACTCAGTTTACAAAATGAAAAACTTGAAATATCGCGTGATTTACGAGTACGAGTTCCACCGTGGCACCAGTGCTGCAGAAACGGCTCGAAGGATTAATGATGTGTATGGCGACGGTGCCGCAAAAGAAAACACAGTGCGTTTTTGGTTCCAACGTTTTCGTTCTGGAAATTTCGACCTGCAAAACAAGCCCCGTGGACGGCCGGAGACCAAAGTTGATAATGAAGAATTGAAGGCTATTGTGGAAGCGGATCCATCGCAAACCACGTCCGAGTTAGCTGCAGGCTGCGGTGTTAGTGATAAAACTGTTTTAATCCACTTGAAACAAATTGGGAAGGTGAAAAAGCTTGAAAGGTGGGTACCTCACGAATTGAGTGAAGCAAATCAACAAACGCGCGTTGACTGCTGCGTTGCATTACTCAACCGGCACAATAATGAAGGGATTTTGAATCGAATCATTACCTGTGATGAAAAGTGGATCCTGTATGATAATCGGAAGCGCTCATCGCAATGGCTGAACCCTGCCGAACCAGCCAAACCATGCCCCAAGCGAAAATTGACTCCAAAAAAGTTACTTGTGAGCGTTTGGTGGACTAGTGCTGGTGTCGTTCACTACAGCTTTCTTAAATCTGGCCAGACGATTACGGCAGATGTCTATTGTCAGCAACTGCAAACCATGATGGAAAAGCTAGCTGCTAAACAACCGAGGCTGGTTAATCGCTCTAGGCCACTGCTGCTTCATGATAACGCTAGACCACACACTGCACAACAGACGGCTACCAAATTAGAAGAGCTTCAATTGGAATGTCTAAGACATCCACCGTACTCTTCGGACCTTGCCCCAACAGATTACTATTTTTTTCGAAATTTGGATAACTTCTTGCAAGGGAAAAAATTCAACTCCGATGGGGCAGTCCAAACCGACTTCAAAGATTTTATTGATTCCCGTCCGAATGGTTTTTTTAGTAAAGGGATCGATGAACTACCTATGAGATGGCAAAAGTGCATAGATAGCAATGGTACATACTTTGATTAAATAAATATATTATATTAAAAAAAAATCAACTTTATGTTCCTCCCAAACAAAACGCCAATTTCATATGTAAGGACCTAATATTTGAACTATATATATTTTTTTCTTCAGATTTTGTTCATTTACCCGTTCTACATGTCTTAACCATTCCAGATCGCTATTTTTCAGCTTACTCAACACATCATCTAAAAGTTTAACTTCCTTCCGTATTCTGCCACACATTGTCAATCCATGGATCATTTTCGATGTACGCATTTCTACAGCAATTAGCATATTTGGCTTATTTTAGTATTTTTCCGTGTCCCCTTTTCTATTCCATATATCAATTTCAGCACTAAAATACTGTTGTGGACTATCATCTAAGCAGAGTTATCAGTTTGTATTAATGATATATCGCTTGTATTGTTGTTATGTATGTTGTTAATGGATTTATATAAATAAAGAATAATTTGAATAAATGTTGCGACCATTGAGACTTCCTTTATTTAATTTTGTCTGATTGATTTGACGAGTTGGCTATCTGACAATAAACTCACAAGGCTGTTATGCAATGATGTGTTAAATAAATCATATTCTTAACAATGAGGATGGAGTAATCTTATATTATTGTTTTCCTTAAATAAATACCCAAGCATTGTTACGATATTGAAACTTTATTTTAAAAAAAAATCTTATCACAAGTGCATCTCGGATGATAGTCTTGCGGCTTGCGAATATTTTTTGGTTTTTAAACACGTTTTTCTCACGTTATAAGGAGTGGAGAAGTATTTCTTATCTAGATAATATTGAAACACAATAATGTGGAGCGTTTTCTCATCGTGCTTCAACGCAAAAGTAATTGAATGTGTATAGCGCACAATATTCTTGATAATCCATGATTCCCAAAGTATCTAAATGATAGTAAATTTCAGTTTAGTTAGTTAATCAAGATACCTACCTATTTACAATAGATTAATTGAAATAATATAATAATTTTGAGGACAAATATCAGCTGATAATATCTGTGATTAAGTTTTTTGGTTAACACTTTATTATCAAAATAGTTTACTTTTGGCATAGCCTAAAAAAGGATGTATTATTTATTTCAACCGTCATCATCGTTGCTGGGCCCCACAATCGAGAAACTCTCGCCATTCCAACTTTAATTCAACTGGAAAGTGAAACTATGCCGTAGAGATTTCATTTATTTCTTCTTTTTTTCTCCTCTTTAATTTAGTGAGCTGTTGCACACCAGCGAATTCACCGGCCACATTGGTATACTGGATCCCATGGCACATCTGAAGTGAGACAATCGAAGCACACCGGCATTTTTTTTTAAATAATATACTCGTCAAATTCGTAGGTATCCTTATATCCCCCGAACAGTATGTGAAAAATGCCCGTATCATTCGAGGGGAGTAGATAAGCGCGGGGTTTGAACCGATAACCTTCCGCAAGAAAGTCCAGTTCGTTACCACGCGGCCATGCACCTCGGCAACCATTTCTTGTACGAGTACAATACATAACTTGGCGGGTTTATTGTGAAATAGCAATCTTACAACTTTAATTGTAACTTCAATTTTGATTTTAAATTACCATATAATACATACGTGGACATGATATATACATATCATCGCGCCATATTCCTTGCGGAGGAAGGCACAGATAACAATCTCCACTCTTTTTATCCAAGGTTTTACCTCCTTCACATTAATACTCGTACATCTCGTCATTCACAATATTTTATTATTCGTACTTCTCACTATTTTTTATTTCAAAATCTAGTCCACTTGATTCAGTTATGTTTTACACACCTTGTACTTCTGAATTGTATACTCGCTTAGTCATTTTTTCATCATTAATTTTCTCCACATATTCAAACCATCGTAACGTTTTTTTTCTTAAAACATCCATTTTACGCATTCAATTCTGATGTCTTCATATCGCCTTCTTTTATACGAGTACATTGACACTATATTTTATTACGTGCACATATATCCACAGCACCAATTTAACTTTTATCCACCTTCTTTCAAGTCCAAATAATATAATGATTTTTACAAAATATCAAGTCAAGAAGATAATTTTAGGTACAATATATTAATCTTACTATCTATTTTAACGTTATCTTAATATCCATTTAAAAAAACATGCACAAACTTTAGAACGTGTACAAAACAAATTTCTAAGATTCATAAATTTTAAACTTGGAATACCACATGAACAAAGAAATTATCCCAACTTATTAAATGCAGTGAAATTCTTGAAGCTGTATGACAGAAGAAAAACAGCCGATATAGTACTGCTATACAAAATCATTCACTCAGTGGTTGATGCACCTCACTTCCTCGCAAGTATTTCATTTCGTATTCCCACTAGATCCACAAGACAACTCAATCCCTTTTATACCGAAAATTGCTATACTAATTATAAAATCAACTCCTCTATAATTAGTATGCAAAGACTTGGTAACGAGTTTTGCAATAATTTTGATATTTTTAATATACAATAAGTATATATAGTATTCGCCAAAATATCACAACAATATTTAGAAATAGCTACAAACTTTGTGCTCTCCTTTATTAATATAAATAACGTAATATAAACAAAACATTTAGGACAATACTTTGCCTCTGGAGTTGAGTAACCCTGCATCGACATGCATGAAGCTTTTATTTCTGCAAAGCAACTTACATCTCGTTTTACTAATGAGCCCATGTGATTTCTATATCTCAATCCATAAAATTCCCACAAAATTCTCAAAGAATATTAAATAATTTTAAAACGATTACTGTAATTTATTATTATTACTACTGCTTTTTGTATCTTTATGTTAGTTTAAGATAAAGTTGTATTATTTGTCAATAATTTTAGGTACTTTATAACCTGTCACATGTTCATTTGTATATTAAGACACTGTTGTGTCGTTAATTAAATAAATAAATAAATAATTAATTATAAGTATTTTGAAAATCCATTTATTCTAATAGTACCAATATAAATAATCGATGAAACGTAAATGAGTGGACAAGGGAAAGGGGAGAAGTACTATTAATAGAAAAATTTTAGGTAAAAGTATTGCGTATAGTTAGAAAAATAAGTTTTTTATTATCCGCTTAGGTACTCCAAAATACACTTTTGAAAAAAATGTACCTGGTGCGGGGATATGTGAGGAAGTAGTTTTTAGTCGGAATATGACCAAGCGTCGCTCAAATTCTTCGATTGCTAAAAAAAATGTCAAGAGGTTTATGAAACACTGGTATACATGTATCTGTACGAATTCTTAACATTATCTACGTTGTAATACGCTTCGTGTTTTCTTGTTTGGTAAAATCACTCACGTATTTTTTATCAGTAGAGCAATCAAATATTGTCAATTAAATCGATCATAGTTTTTTTTTCTGTTTGATATTTATCTTAAATCTTTTCACGTCACGATGTATGTATGAAAGTATATGTAAAGAATAATTACATCTTCTCTTTAATATTCTTTGAATGTACGGGGATATTCCAATTCAACTGTGAATGGCAGTACAATAAAAATCCTTGACATCTGATTAAAACACGGAGCGTGTTTGACTGACAAATTTGTTTTTAAGAGTCCTTTTATTTTGAAAGGTATTGAAGCAAAAGTCAGACGAATGTGAATTGAATTAAATAAAATTATTGTTATATTATTCGCCAGTAAACGGTATCATTGGTTTTCTAGAGTAACTGATACTCGTGAAATATAGAAGGGATTTAAAAGATTTAAGTAATTACTCAGAAATCATCTGAAAACAATTTATTACACAGTGAACCGATTGCCTTTGCCTTTTATATACATAAATATATACCATTAAGATTTACTACAAATTAAACGTTTACGCCATTCCAGCTATAATTTTAAGTCGCGAGATTAATTAATTTTAAATATAAATAGAATACTATAAATCAGGTATTTGAAAGAAAAATATGTAGTTAAAAACATATAAGTAGGCATAAGAGATAGATATCCGTGACTTTATATCTTCAAACATACCCTTTGCAACGTCTACATCCATATATGAGATGATACCCTTTGCATCATCTTCATCCATATAGAGAGATCTATATCCATATGTATGCTCATATATTTCTCACGCTTTGTACTTTCCCTTCAGATACAATTATTTTAACTGTCTTCAACAATTCCTCGATTATTAATTTCAGTAAGGCCATTTTCGAGGTCAATGGGGGTACACAAATGACGAATGGGGTGTAATATTGGCGAATAATGAAGATGAGTTACAGAGTAAGTAAATTATATAAGAGTTTTCAAGTGAATGATCTGAGAAATAATATTGCGAAATTCATAGACATGATTATAGAAAAGTGTAGCGATAAGAAACAAAGTCAATGAATGGGTCGATATAATATCTCACATACCCAAACAAGATATTATCAAAATATGCTAAGACGATAGTCCATAAGAGTATTTTAGTACCAACTTTGATGTATGGTAGTGAAACATGGACATGGAAAATACTGAAACGAGCTGAATAAATGCTTAAAAATGTTTGCACTTAATATTGGGTGACAATGTACGGTAGAACATGCAATAAAGTGATAAGGTATGAATGTCAACTTAAGGCTGATGTGTTGAGTAAGTTTGAAGAAGTGTACTGTGATGGTTTGGGCAGGTGGGACGAAGGAATGAAAAAAAAGGAATCAAACAAATGAGGTGCATGGCCGCACAGAAACACACTTAACTTCCGTGCGGAAGGTCGTCGATTCAAACCCCGCGCTGTGTTACTTCCCTCGAATAACACAGGCATCTGGGAGGTGTGGTTGAAGAAGATGAAGAAACGTATGGTACAACCAAGAGAATAATATTTGGAAAGAAGTAAGAGGAATTATAAGAACTGTATGAGAAAGTGTAGGGATGTGGAATAGGCAAAATATGTATGTCGAAATAGAACATTTCTGGCACTCTCTCCTTTCTGCATATCTTGACAGAAAGACGGCGTGATGATGGTATACACGTATATGTATCGAAGGACTATATCTCAAAATAAGGAATTTTTCGTGATGGATCGAGTCACTCACTCACTGAGTAGTCAATGCGACACTTGCTGCAGTGACGTAGGAGTCTGGTACTTTGCATAGAAAAATATTTGATTCGTGTAACATCCAATGCTGTCCAGATGGTCGAATTTTGGAAAGAAGTAGTTTACGTATAGAGCTTATGACATGACAAGAAGAAGAAAAAGGTGCTTTGAATCATTAAGATCAATTTCAAACCCATCGCATGAAAATAACTGGAAATAGGCAAATAAAAATAAATTCGTCGATATGATTCAATCAGACGTAGTCACGAGGCAATCGTCAGAAATGTCTTATTGGTGAAAAGGGGTTGACAAAACGCGGGGAAAAGCTCTGCCCGGAATCACACCGCGCCACCATTTCATAAGTTACCTCAAAGAGCAATCGAGGTAATCCAACGGTATACCCAAGAGCGCGGGAATCGCCCAATAATAATGAAGCGAATGAAAATGGCGCGGCAGCCAGTGTATAAACTGGCTATTCAGGACACATAAACAGCCCGTATAGGGCCCCGGCCCACACCCTCCCCACACCTACCGCTCGGTAGAGCCCCACGAGCGCTTTTCCGTTGCCGAAAATCCTTCCTCCCACCCCCTGGGGCTTCCCACGCTAAGTCTGCGGGAGCTTCTGTATCAAGGACGTCCCTAGAATAAAATATTAAAAATAAAACAGTTCTTTATCTTCATATTTAAGTTTTTTTCGGTTTACACTTGAAATAGTTATTTTGATTACCTTGACGACCACCGTGGTCTGATTGGTAAAACGCTTATCTCCCAAGCAGGGAGTTGCGCGTTGATTTCCGTAGGAACAATTTTTTTGAAAATGCTTTCATTCTGGTTTCATTTAAGGCCTCCTAAGCATATTTTTAGTTGGCTGGAACAGATTGCCATAGGTCAAAAAACAACAGGATGTACTGTATACAACGAAAGTATTGTACTCGCATAATATAATAGGTATTGGATTTTAACGTAAATTCATTCCGTTATTATCGTTTTCTAAACCATTTACTTTTACAATTTTGTATACGATATGCCATTGATCAAATACCTTCTTCTATTCGTTTTGAAGGATTCCTCTCTTACAGTATTCTTAAGACTCGTTAGCGAAAAACTGGTTTAAGAGGTTTTGGCTGAAGCTCAAATTTGGTTAAAATCGTTTCTTTTAAAAGGGCATCAGTCTAGTTGTTACATAAAGCCTCATTAATTTATTTCTGGTTGGTCGGAAGAAATTTACACATGGTAATAAACCCGTCAAGTTATAGTGTGTACAACGAAAGTGTTATAACCGTACAACATAATATTTTTTAATACCAGGTCGTGTAGTTTAACTTAAAACCAGTACAAACTCATATTCAACATTATTATTACAGTGTCAGAGATAGGAAGATATTACCACTTCGTTATATCCAGGCACACATCTTTCATTTATATACATATACTTCTTCATGCACACTCCCCTATTATAAAGTTTTTACTTTTTCTCTCTTTCAGAATTTGACTAATTTGATCATGTCACGTTTCCTATGTCATCCCTAACTTCTGGTACCTCCTAAGCTATTCGTCAGAATGTTTTTGTAAATCATTCATTGTTCACTTTTTTATGCAGTCGAATAATCGGCATTCTTCTTTCTTCATCTTAAGCACAGTTTGTTCTTGCAATCCGTATTATTCTCTTATGTTCTTTTTATGTTATACGTTCTTATCATATACTCGTATATAATTCTCATAAATTAAGAAAAGAATCACTTTTCAGCAGGAATAGGAATGTTTACTGTTTGGGTCAAATGAAAAATTAAAATACCTTCATTGTAGAATGTATGATAGATGTTGACTATTGCAAAATGAAAAATAATTTATATTACAAATATCAAGATTTATAGCAATCAAAGATTACAAAGTTGTTTGAAAATTTGTTGGAGTAGACAAAATTTATTATACTTAATATCTAAATACTGAGCAATCACGCTGATCGGTTTGACAATTGGGTAAATGGTGTTACAATGATCAGTGGAATGAAATATTATTTTTTTAACATTCTCTTTCGTTTCCATCTACGAGTATGATGTCGTTGATCACGATTTAATTTGACATATCATACAAAATAAATTATGGCTCTGAATAAAAAAATTTTCAATACAAACGTGTTGATTGAATTGATTTAGAAACTGAATTAACTTATTTGTTCTGTTTCAAAATGTGACCTGCGTACAAGGAAGTTTCTTTGACTAATTGCATACCAAAACAATCAACCGTATATCCTGTAATTACATGATTTTAACTGGAAGTCTTTTTCTGTGGAATTTTCAGTAATTTGACTACATATTCTTAAGAGGCAACCAATAAGCAGTACATTTACTAAGCAGTACATTTTAAAAGTATCTGTTTGATTGAAAATTCCAATATTTATTGGATACGTAAGTTTATTTTATTTCTTGACATAAGTAAAAAATATATCGTTCACATTTTTCAGTAGAAACATCGTGGATTTTTGTTGAAAACTCATATTTGTATAAACACAGTTTTTTTTCATTAAAAAAGTTTAAAAAATTTTTTTTTTATTTTATTTTTATTTATTTATTTTACACATGACAGGAAATGTACACCATTTTGTGAAAAAAAGAACCTGTAATTTAATTTGGATACACAATTTTAATGAACCTGGGTTTGTTGTCTCTCATTTGTGGTGTTCCCAGTAAACTAGGCTTTTACCTGTATCTTTCTGAAAACATGTATCATGAAAAAATAAATCGATACTTCTTTCCGATTATTCTATATTATCTGACCAGTTTTGATATTCCTTTAAAAAGTGCACTAATATACACTCATTTTCAAAGGACACTGATATACTATAACCTTCAAGGAACACCAATTTACTATCACCTTCAAAAGGACATCAACATCATTTTCAAAGGTAACTTATATAATATCACCTTCAAAATACACCAGGTGTACATCATATTTAAAGGACACCGATACACTGTTATCATAAATATTACCGATACATATTGGTGTCCTTTGAAGATGATAGTGAAACCGGAATTGGTCGGACAAGAATTTTAAAATACCCTCTAGGTGTGAAAAAAATATTTACAGGAATAAGGGTTTAAGAAAAACAATATGTCAATTTATTGATATATTGTAAAATATTTTCTACATTTTAAGCTCCATTTGTTTTGAAAATATTGTTTATATTGTATTTTTTAGAGCTTACCTGTATGGTATTTATTATATATTGTAACGATTTGTTTATTGAAAACATTATTTAGTAGGTATGTCAAAGAATCAAAGTAGTTTAACATACACTATCATTATTCCGTATTTTAGTGTATTATTGAACACTTTCATTGTATATATTACAGCTTGGTGTTACCTGGTAGCCTAACCTAACTAAACAAAAAGATTGGATCCAATGTTAAAAATCAAACTGGGAACATTCTTTCCAACGAAAATCCGAAAACCCCTGTCTAGAAGTCAAAGGATGTAGGTTGTCATCTGAAGACAAAGCGTACCATTTGTTGTACATATTCTGAAACTTTATAAGTTTAAACATATTAAGTACTTGAAATGTAGCACCATTATATTTTTTTAACAACAGTTCTTGAAAATTGGATGAATTGAAAAAAATGTTCGTTAATTGACAAAAATATGTTTGTTATACGGATATTTTAAATCACTCGAGTTAAACGGTTCTCGGGAATTAGTTCAATCGATGTATTTATTTGATTTGATCAATTTTATTACACAATTATTTTCTTTATCTCCTGACAACAATAAATTGAATCACTTTAGTTTTTCTTAACATAATTAAAAATTTCAAATGATTTTAAAAAAAATAATATATTTTTTAATCTAAAACATGAATTTGATATAATCATAACTTAAAATTTATAGTTGTTTATTTATCTAGCACTATTTACTCTATCATTCTTAAAAAAGCCTTTGGATCTAATTGAAGGGCCGCCTTCAACTCAGATCAAATATGTTCATTGTAATTTATTTTTATCAAACACTGTTTATTCCACTTTTTGTGATGATATTACCCTACCGGTTTCAAGATCTTGTTTGCGCTCCCCTGAAGATGAGGTGAAAGCCTTGAAACCGGTAGGGTTGTACCGTCACAAAAAAGTGGAATAAATAGTGTTTGATAAAAATAAATTACAATGTCTTTAAACCTCCACAACGTTAATGCCTTAACTATAAACATCATATCAAATATGTTCAATGCTACAGAGCAGCAACCCCATGAGACTGATGGGCATCTACCTCAATTAGATGATTAATACTCAGGGACCGTGAAGATCTTAGCGGAGCACGTCGGAGATTGGTAACCTCTCGAATAAATAATTATATCTGCGGTGGTAGACTATTTAGAGCTTAAAACACAAAAAAAACACCGCTTAAGTTCATCTCTTCAGAACAGTTTAACTAGATGTACGAGTATATACCTATGCAAAAAGGGCTCAATACGGATTTCAGTATTTTGAATTTTTAGGTTTTTAGGATTTCAGTATCCATTTTTAGGCACTAGTCGTTACGTTAGTTCGTTTACTGAAATGAAGTAATTTTCTTGATAAAATTAGTTACCTGAAATTTAAAAATAAAAATCTTGATTGATATTTGGTAACCTTGTTAGCAATTCTCCTTCATTGGAAGTAAAAACGTGTTTCTTCCCTTAAAGGGGGTATTCACCACCCACTGTGCCTTTCAACCCCCTTCCAAGCAAACCGTCTCTGAGGGGCTGCTCCTCGAAAAAGGTTCTCCTTTGGGTAGGCGGTACATACGTATTTTCTTGAAGATACTGACAAAATAAGAATTTAAATTTTTATTCTGAAATTTCAAGAACAGAAAGATCAGCTAAGTAAATAAAAGTATCGTACACTGAAACTAAAATACGTCTCACAAAAGTATTCTTCTTTATGTCGTTCCTGGTCTTATCCCTAGTCTTGGGCTATACTCTAATGTGATGGATTCTTCTTCTTTGATTTTGCACATCATTCTTTGACAGTCCGCTTACTAACATCTTATAGCATTATTTACTATTGTAACATCCCCTTATTTAAAGTCTTCTTTGTTAATGGTTAAAGTTCATAATTTATCTAACAATATTGTTTTACTTATAACAGCTGATCTAGCAATAGGTAGGTATAGTAAAAGCAAATCTAAAACCTCCGAGGCTAAGATTCACCATCCTATTCTATACCTACGGGGAAGAATTTTCTTGTACCGCTGTCCTTCAAACTTCGATACAATTATTTTATTCATCCTTTTAAATACACTTCTGCTTTGTAGTCACATTCTTGAGAGTAAAATGCTAAAGAAAGCAGCCCTGATAGAAAATCACTGCACTGTACTACAAGCAGCCTGATTAACATACATACGAGTATAATGTTCTATAGTTGGCAAAGTCTTCAACTGAGTTCACTCCAGATGTAGCAATTTACGTAAACTATTCTAGATCAGGCATGCCTCACGAGCCAGACCCAGTCCCTGAGATCTAATTTTGTGATCCGTATAGACACACAGCGTAATGTCACATGTCACAAACTATATTAGCGTAACCTTATAATGCAGTGGTCAAGATTTCTGCTATAGCACGTGCTCCTATGTACTTATTATTTGGCAATCAAATTATTATTTTCTTATATCCTTTTCTGGAAATGTCTCTAGATTTTTTTTATGAGAGAAACTTCTTAGAATTAATAAGTTAGTTATGTGCAAGCGCATCAAAAAATGACAATTAACCGATACTTATTTGGAAGCCAAATTAAGGATGTCAATCACATGGTAATACAAAACAGCTTACTTTTTCTCATCATTTTTTAAGTAATCATAATTGATCTATATAATTATAATTAAGAGTTTTCAGGCTTTATATCACATACCTTAGTATATTTTTTCAGTTACCTCTCCATAACTATCTCATATACATGAGAAACACAGAGGCATCTTCGAATATGTTAATTTATAATTACATAGTTGACTATGACTTCCAAAAACCATCGAAACATTCGAATTTCAGCAGTATTCGCCATTTTCCTAAAAAAATCATGCATGATTTAGCATTTCGAGTCGTAAAAAAGAGTGCAAGTGTATCGAGAAATAATAAATTTAATTTGTAATTAAAGTTAAACCTCGTAAAACTATTCGATAGCGATATTGAATATATTTTTCGAGCTCTGTTTATAATCTCAGTCGATCGAACCGATAGCAAATAGATCTATGTAGAACACGTGAGAAGAATTAATAACTTGTTCTCATAGCAAATATCACAACATTGGTTTTTGGTTGAGAATTGAGGGGAAAAAAAAACATTTTTTAAGCTGACTTTATAATATGTAAAAATGCAGATACAGAGGATAAACACAGTTACTTAATGGGGTTATATTGATTGAGGTTTTAGTTGGGGTGAATAATACATTGGAAAATATTTTATATGAATGTTACGTTAATTATCAAGTATCATAAATCAAATTCTTACTACCCCAAGTGACATTAAGAATTAATCAATACATTTTTAATTTTTCAAGACTTGATTGTTACCCAGGTCACAAGAAACATGTATATTTACCAACTAAAAATGATGTCTGAGTGAGACAACCAGGTTTGCTTTCGAGCTGTTTAAAAAATTGATTGTTTTAAATTGGATCTACACAAAAAAACATTGTATAAAATTTATTGATATAACATAAGATATAAAGTCATGCTTAAGGCAAGAGGAAAAAAAGCTACTTTTGATTATCTGTGTTACACACAAATACAAAGCCTAAGTGGGATAGTGATTCTTTAATCTCTTTCCTCTCTAATTGGTAGAAATTAACGTAATGGCCATATAAACTTTTTTAATTATATTTGGTCCCTTATTGGTCTTTAGTGTTTCGTATAAGCTATCAATAATGCAAGTTTTTGTTAGAATTCGGAATCCATGTCCATATATTTATGTTACTGGAGGGTTTGTGAATCTACTCCACTTCTACTGGCAAGGTGTTGAGATGGAATATGTTAACTACAATATGTTTTAAATCGCATGTACTTCACTAGTCAACTATGTATTGGATAACCACCTTTAGTCTTCTCCCTGCACTGTCCCAACTCATTGCCTAGGTAGATTGTTGGGGTTGGCTCTTCTCGTTCTCACGCTTTATGTTCTTCGGTTCTGGATGTCGCTTTCATCTAGGCCGTTTCTCTGCAGCATTTTGGAGCGTTGAGTTATCCAGGAGTTCTTTGATCTTCCTCTGGACGGCTGTCGAGGAAGATCCACAAAGATTTCCTGATTTCACGTATGGTCTGGTGGTCTCCGTCTTATGAGACCGTACCATCTCAGCTGTCGCTCTTCCAGCTTACTGTTTATGTCAGTGACCCCCAGGCTACCACGAATGCGTGAGCTCTTAATTTTATATTTTAGTGGTACTTCTGCCGATTACCTAAGCATTCGCATTTCTGCTGTTTTAAGTTGCCTAGAGTAGGAGCTGTACATAGTCCAGCATTCTTAGCCATACATAATCGCGCGTCTAACGATAGTCTGGTATACCTTTCCTTTTATGGTAGTTTTATTGGCATTTTTGGGTCACACAAGACTCCTGTTACCGATCTGAATTTCATCCATCCCACACCTATTCTATGGTCCGATAACCACCTTTAGTAAGATTACCATCTTTAGTATAAAAATAAAATTTCCCGGTTAAAACATTGTATGTAATTTTTTTTTATATTCTTGGTAAGGCACAGTACACAGAACTTTTCACTAAAAATTAAAGTATAAATGTTGAAAATACAAATGGTTGCAGTTCAGTTGGACCATACCATTACCCAGGCTATTTAGCAGGTTGCCAATACTTTGGCAGAAAACTTCGAATGAAGCTAAGCTATCCTTTGACGCCACTAGATTAGAGTAACCAACCTGTCCGAAGACACACCGACATAATGCTGCTCTCAGATAGATCCCTTAGGAAATTATTGACTCTACTATTATCGCAGCATCACAAAATATGATTTGCAGATTACCACAAAAATAGTGGGGCGAATGGACTAAAAAGTTTTCTATTAAAGATTCCGTGGCCTGAGAAAAATTTGGTAGTCTAATAATATCTTGGATACTCCACAAGAAGTCGTGGCGCACCTTGACGCAAGGAAAATAAAATATTTCTATTTTCCTATGGATGATGATGACCATTGATGTAGCCACGTTGACAACTGGGCCTATAAATAGACTTTAAGAACCGCACAAGGGATCTTCCCTAGTTAACTATTGGTAACAATTGAAAAAATGCACACCAAAGTATCATCTTGATATTACTTTCATCTTTCATATAAATGTTCTTCATACATACCATATAGTATATTACACAAATAAAACGCGAACAGGTTATTTTATATTGTAGATTACACCATATCTACTCAAGTTTATTTAAATATTGTATAATAAGTCTGGGTCTTGAATGATAATAATTTCAAAATAGATTACGTATGCGTAGACCATGATAAATTCAAGCCAGGTCAATGTTCTCAAATTTGATTGTGATGTTATTAACCTATTGCAAAACGACAAGTGTTTGTGATGTTATATAACTTTTATTACGGATGTGTTTTTTTATGACTAACGTTTTCTTTACCATAGTAGCAATTTAATTGAGTGTGGTCTACTGATAGAAAACTTTACTGCGTTAGGTTATTTTGAGTTTGGTTGCCGATCGTTTATAACTTCATTACCCTCAAGCTTTGTCTCTTTTGAAGTAGGCAGAGAACAGATTTCCACTTTATTCTATTCTGGCACACATATTTTGCTTCCATGATATGTTTTGTACTCATCTTTTATAAAGGCTTACCCTCTTTCAGGCATTGATTAATTTAATCATGCCATGTTTCTCTAGATTTTCTCATATTTCTCGTGCGTTTTATCCTACTTATATAGTAGATGATTTTGTTAACTTGAACTATTATTTTTTTCATTGAGTCAAACCTTTTTAATCCTCCTTTCTTTAACTAAACCGCTTCATCTTCTTTCATACAGCTTTTTTCTTAATTTTCTTATTCCTTATTCTGCCATACATTGTTAGTCTACACATTATTTTATAATAATTTTAAATTCTCCTATAGCGTTCTTTTGTTAATAATATAATTCCAACAGCATTGTTGAGTTGGTTAAACGCCTGGCGTCTCTTAACCCGGGGGTTGCGGGTTTGATTCCCATTGGTACCTTCATATTTTTTAATAAACGGTTTAATTCTGGTTTTAACTCAAGTCCCCGTTTATCAGTTTTTGGTTGATTGAAAAAGATTTTCACATAACAATACACCCGCTAGGTTGTACTGTATACAACGATAGCGTAATATAATACATCTTGTTTCACATTGTTGTACAGAGAAGGTTTTTGAGGTCCGTTACCTTAGTTTCAGATGTAATAAGGCAAATTGCTTAATTAAAGTGAGACAAGGCAAATCATGTGACCAAAGTACCCAATATCCCACGTATATTTTAATAAAGATTAGTTGCTGGTGGTCTGGACTATGTTTTCGAATCACGTTTTGACCGATGTTGGAGGAATAATTTAAAATGTTGAACAGTGAAATGACGCCACATGTGGCGACTTTGATCGTGTAACCACTCGCATTACATACATACGTGCATACCATCACGCCGTTTCCTTCCCGGGTTAAGCAGATAAGAGAGAGTGCTAGACTTTCCTATCATGACACATATCTTTCAGATTTTCTACAACTCTACAGCTTCTCATACGTCACGTACGTTCTTTAAACTAAATCAAATGCAAAAATATTTATTTTATACAAAAAGAGTTTATATTCTAAGGGCTTTACAAGCCAGTGATCTGATGGAAAAAATCAAGGCACATTGTATGAAATGTAAATAAAAATAAGCATTCAAGTTTTTATAAACTTTATAATCTATCGTTATAACGAGGATCCAGAATCAGAGATTTCGCTATAAGTAGTACAACGTTGAACCAAGTGAGATACTTCTTATATCTTCTAACAAAGTAGCTTTAATATTTATATGTATCATTATGTAGCGTGCGCATAATACATAGACGCTTAAATTGGCATCGCTTATATAAATAATTTTGAGTCACGCTTGATAAATAAAGCTCTCTGCCGTTTTGTTTATTATGTTTTTATTGAAATGTCGTTAGTGGGAAATATTTATTGCTTCCATCAAGAATTTCTTGAATAAGTCATTAGGAGCTGCTTGGCCAGAAATATACTTAAGCGTTATTTTGTCGACATTTAATTTGTTTTTGTTGTAATATTTGTGTTGAGTTTCCAGACATATTGTGATTGATTTATTACGAGTACAAGTGTTTCTCTTCTTTCTTGTTTTTTTTGCAGTCCACCCGATAAAAGTGTTCTTTGACATTATACAATTATTTAAAAAAAATTTAACTCATGAAAAAATTTTGCCTCTTAAATAAAGTCAACAATTTTCTCGTACAACATGAAATACATTAATTAACAATTTTTACGTATAATATTAGCCAATAAACAAATGTAAATTAAGGTATTAAATTAAAATATAAGTTTTATTCAAATAAAGATTAAAACAAATTTAAATAAAAAATTAACCTCAAAATATGTTTTCAATTGAAAATATATAGTTTTTCTTGTAGCAGAGATTGGGGAATATTTTTTGGGCTTAAAAATAGAAAATAAGTTTTCTCTTCAAAAGTTTTAAGAATTAGGTCAATGCACATTTTAACGGCGAATTCCAGAGAATATACTCGTATTAATATTTATTTTTAAGTAGCCCGTTTCCAGTCTAGAGGTTGCGGATGTAATTTAAATTAATACCCAATTATTTTTAAGAAGGGCATTAAACTATTTTTTTTTTCATTTAAACTATGTTACTTATTTATCAATAACAAATAAAACTCATAGTGTGTATCATAATCGAGAGATTACGGGTTCAGTTACCATTGACACAGAATTTTAAAAGGTCAATGTTTTTATATAAGGCTTCCTTGACACGTTTATAGTTTGTTGGAAGATATTGATATTTAAGCAATTTTACCTATTTTTTAATAATAAATTAAATTGAAAAAATCAACAAAAATTCATTTAATTAATGATTTCCGTATCTTAGTTCATAAGACATACCTATGCCTTCTAACCCAGGAGCTGCAGGTTCGGCTCCCGTTGATACACAGTCATTTTGAAAATTTTATCGTTTTCACGTAAGTCCATTTTAACTTTTTTCTGGTTGGTTATGTAAATTAATCCACCAAGTTGTTTCATATAAAATGAAACTGTCATACAGTGTAATTGAATTTGTAATAAAAAAACAATATACGATTATCAGTTGTGGCGTCTATTCTTATTACAATAATTTGTCATTTTTTTTTCTAATAATTCATCATTGATTTACTAAAAAAATCTCGTGTTGAGAATGTCAGTGAAGGGTTTATTTTAAAATATAATTTACATAGTATGTATGTGTAAAATCAAAGTGAAATGCAATACACCCTAGAAATCTTTTGAAATATAAGCGGTTTTAAGAAAAATTTACTTTCCCTTCTATTTAATAAACGTCGAAAAAACTATTCTCTTTGCTTTTTGTCTTCTCATTCCCTCTCTTTTCTCTTTCCCATTATTCTTCGTTTATTCATCACGCTTTCTTTTTTGAACGAAGTTTTGTGGAGCCAAACTAGTTCCGTTTTTAATACGGGGCTGGAAGAAGTAGTAAAAGTACTAACCTTTCGATACAAAATGGAATCGCTCTTTCTCTCTTTAAAAAAACCGTACATTTCTTTATTTGAAGGAGTATACGATAAATTCATATTGTTCCAACTTTCAAGAACCACATTTAGCGCAGAGCTATCGTCATCAACATCACCATTAGCCATGTCATTATAGGGGTAGGCAGAGAAAATAAATTTCCACTTCGTTCTCTCCGGGCATAAATGTACACATTATTTGCTTCTGCCACGCCACTCATATACTTCAATTATAAAGTATTTAATTATTTTATCTTTAATAATTTGATCAATTTCGTCATGTCACGTTTTCCCAAACTCTTCGTACCTTCTGTATTACTCAAATATATATTTTTTTGTAAATCTTTCATCATTAATGTTTTTTCTACGTGGTTGAACAATCTCAATACTCCTTTTTAAATCTTAAGTGCTGCATTTTTCATCAACACGCATTTTTTCCAAAGCCCTCTTTTCATATGAGCTATGACTCGGAATTATAGAGTTGACTGAGTTTTAGTTGATATTGAAATAAAAACGATACAAAAAAATATGGTATAATCTCCTTAGAAGCTTCTGCACATTATCAGTACCAACATTCACATTTAAAAAAAAATGTATTGAAATTAAATTTCTACCTTACAAGTGTCCAAATCATATAATTTGTTTTTAATTAATTGTTCACAAAATCAACTAAAACAGAGTATACATTTAATAAGAATAAATATTGAATTTGCATCATACAAGAACCCAATTCATCCATTCACTCGTATTGTACTCCTCAACTTATCTTTGATGATGCTAATATATAAAAAGGCGCAGCTCAACTGCAGGAAACACTTTTGTATTCGACTCCGTTAATTCAGTCTTTTTGATAAAAACCACTAGAATAGGGACGTAAATCGCTGTCCACCGTCATAGTAATAATATGTACATATCGTACACTGAATGTGATAATCACATTGACAAATTTCTGTATCAATTGGGTATACTTTTTTGTTTTGTCACAAATCCGAAATCCCGCAAGTGGAACCAAAAACCTTGGCAAGGTTTGTTATATTATTAATTATCAGTCTGAATGTTTTTTTTTATTTTTGGTTTGTCAAGATCTACGCGGTATTTCATATGGCTTATTAAATGAACCTAAACATAAACAAACTTGTTATTGAAAATGACAATCAGTCGTTTTAAACGATTTGGAGTCATTTAGTTTCATTGACATTTTATGTGAAGTGGCTTAATTTATAATACAATCATTTCCATATTTTACAGCTTTGATTAATTTGGTCAGTTATATAGCAAAACATAAAAAAATAGAGCGATCTAAAGTAACATCATAGATTTGGCCAATTTGACAATATCGTATACTTGTTTTATTGTATCGTAGCAGCTTTACACTGAAATTATATTATTCCGACCATTTTGTATCGAGAATTTCGTTCAGCTCAATTATTAAGTCTTGAATTTTTGCCGCGCTATGAAATTCCTTCATGCTTGGTTGTTGATATGTATAGTTCTGGGTCTACCCGTAGAGCGATAACCGGTCCTAGTTTTCTTACAGCAAGGCGTTTTAGTCTGATTTTACGTAGGAAGCTTTACATTTTTGTGCTGAACCGTGATAACTTTGAAACATCACTGGCGACACATAAACTAACACCTAGATTAAAAAAAACTAGTATTTAATACATACAGTTGTTTTATCCTTTTTATAACTAGAAGAGTTGATAATATGCCATATAATAAATTGGATGTATGAATGCAAAAAAAAAAAACAATTCAGGAAAATGTATTTTTAAGTTTTACTTAAAATATCGGATTAACGTCTCATATAACCCAATTCACAATTCTTAATTTTAACCATGATGAATGATATGCATCAAACCGATATCCAGATTATTTTAGACTACCCACTGGCTATTAGATTGTTTTTTGTATGTTTCTTTTAAGGTAGATTTTGATGAAAAATACTACTTACTGTCGAGGGTCTCATGTTCAAGTTCACGATCATGACCAGAAGACTCAGAAACTACCCTTCGTTTAAAAGTTTATCAATGAATTTATTTCTTACCGGCGTGTAATACCATGTTTTCTATAGAATGGTGCAATTCGTTCAATAGAAATGGTGGAGTACTAAAAGGATACCAGAAAACGGAACATATCTTCTCCTTTGACACGAAATCTAAGTTATTTTTGCGGCTAGTGCCGGAAGGGTCTTTTACTTCTCACACTTTTTTCAGGTTGACTAAACAAAATAATATGTATCAATGAGAAGAATAAAAGCGTGACATTTTTTACGTAAACGAGTTCGAAATAAAGGAGTACAGTACCCAGCGGTAAGTAATATACATGGCTTTGTAGAGCGTCGTTTCTGTCGCACGATGCGCTAACAGTCCAGTACGTGACGACGCGATGGAACACGTGTATGAATGACAGAGGCGACGCTCTATAAAGCCGAAGTTAGCCGATTATGGCCGACAGTCTCATTCTTAGCCCGATGTATATTACTTACCACCGGGTATTGTATATATTTTTAATTATTGCATTCAGTTATTGCCCATATTTGGCTATTAAAAATATATTTTTAAGTTGTTATTGTAAAAATTACATTAAATAAATTAAAGTATTTCAAAATATGATAATTATGAAGATTTTTATTTATTTACAATATAACCAAAATGATACCTTTTATTAACTTGCGCTGGATTTTTTCCCCGAAATTGTTGTTCGATCCCCAGGCGGTGCGGTGCTACTTACTTCCTTCGAATATCACAAGCATTTTTTTCGCCTCGTTATTCGAAAGGATACCTATGACTTAGGTCAAATATATTTTTAAAATGAAACGTAGTGATTTGTAAAATAAAAAAAGACAAAACAAAATTTATGAAAATGTCTTTAAAACCGTAAGTAAATATTTTCATTTTATAAATTTACACGTTCGGTCATAATATTGAATAAATTTGAAAATCTGCTGAAACACAGTTCTAAAATCAATCGTTTCTCCGCAGCAATTCGAATTTATTCTCAAATATAACATTCAAACATTAATTTAAGATTATATTTGATAATGAAGAACCAAACATCAGATAGGGAGCGCAACTAATGAAAACATAACAATTTATTTGATCGCTCATAAAACATCAGGAACGATTTATTTTCGTTCGCTCTATCTGCGATATAATATGGCGTAGGTGAACGGAATGGGGTCGAACAATAAATTTAGTCGGAACGAATTTTATTCTTATGTACTTACATTCGTATATTATTCGGTTTAAAAAAGTGAAAAATATATGCTACGCGATCATTATGTAGTAAATAATTGGATATTTCAAAACACGAAAAAAAACTTTAAACAACATCTGGTAGATGGATTTTTTTCATGGCGTTTTTTATATTTATACCGATAAATTATTATTTTTTCGATAATTTAATATAACAGTTGAATGGACTTAAATTAATATGCCGAAGAAGGTGTTAGAGGGGCACAAAAAAGTCATAAGGTTCAAAGTAAAATTACGTCAATTAGCAACCATCACGGATTTAATAATTTAAATAGAAGTATACACTAAACAATATACTCGAACCGAACAGTATCTAAATATGCTAAAATGATAGTTTACAATAGTATTTTGGTGACAACTTTGATGTATGGTAATGAAACGTGGAGAAATACTAGGAACCGAATAAATACAGTAGAAAGGCGAGCATTGAGAAAAATACATGGGGTGACAATGTATGGTAGAATATGGAATGAAGTGATAAGGGATGAATGTGAACTTAAGGCTGATGTGTTGAGTAAGATGAAGAAGAGCACGCTGAGATGGTTTTGAGATGTGGAATGAATAAATGAAGAAAAACTAACATAACAGATGTATAGTGCAGATGTGAGTGGAAAGCGTGGGAGAAGAAGACCAAAGAAAGTAAGGATGGACCAAATAAGTGATGTTCTGAAAGAAGAAATGTAGAAAATCAGATATATTACAGAAGTTGTATGGATGGGGAAAAGACGAAAGATGTGTGTCGAGATAGGAAAGTCTGGTGCTCCGTTATTTCTTCCTACCTCAATACGGAGATAGATTGATGGTATGTATGTTTGTGATATAAAAAAAATCGTTTGCTCTGAAGAATCATTTATTTATTGTCAGATAACTGTAGTTATTCATTTATTTGTTCTTTTTTACTGTTTCGGAAAGATATAAAAATAATATAAATTATATTAGAATAGCTGAAGAGATACACTTCAATATTCATATAAAATTAAATTCTTCTTCCCCCATCATGTTTTCTTTTTTTGTTTATATGCCGCAATTTTGCTCACCGACGAATTAGAAATACCTGTCTTCAGTCAACTAACTGATGACGTTTATCAATTATACGAGTATACTTTGGTCACAAAAAGGAACATTAAAAACACGGTAAAAAAAACATTTTTTCTCAACTATTATTTATTTGTACATATTTTTATTTATGATCTCTCCTTCAATAAAGTTTCAGTAAAATACTAGGTAATATTTTTCTTAATTATTTTATATGTATGGTATATACTGAAAAGTAGCGCCCACTTAATTTTTCAGCATTTTGTTATTTCTTTACGGTTGAGAATTGATAAAATATTCATAAAAATGTTTGTTTTATTGATCCCCTCTATCTTTTCCTTCTATATATTGCTGTGAGTATAATTTACCATGCGTAAAATAATGTTAATGTTTTTAATTAGCTTAAGGAGGTATATTTCCATATTTATATAGTAGATTGTCTTAGATAAGGATTTTAAGATACCTATCCATTTTTTTTAAACTTCAGTTATTATAAAAATGAAATCTTTGCTGTTTAAAAGATAGTGCTAGAATAAGTTATACAATGGAGTCTAATTAAGTCGTTACTGAAGAGTCAAATAAAGTGTTTTCAAATGAAACATGCAACGAATGAATAAATACAGGCCAACAGTTTAGGATAAATAGCGGTTTGCAGAAAAATAGAAGCGAGGTATCTACGAAGAATAACTTCATTTGGTAGGTAACCGAGACAAACTTAAGTTGACTGGACTGGAATACATTAGCTTTCATAACCAGTGAAACATTTCGTAAAAATTATATTTTAAATAAGGGTGTATACCTGTTATTTTTATTTAAAAGAAAACACTTACATATTTAAAATCAAATATGATAATTTATATTAGAAACTTGCATAGTAACCACAAAATTAATCAGTATTTAAAAAAATAAATACACTTCAGAAGGTTTAACTGATAAAAAGGTTTAATTTTTATCAATCCAAAGTTTTATCATCTTTCAATTTTAGTAATATAAGGATTATATTTAAAACAAATTACAGTTCAAAAGACGGTCGATCTTATTTATTGATCCTTTTTATTTTCAGTAAACCAAAAAACTTAATTAAATTCAATGAAACAAAACCTTTAATAATATAACAAAATTTAAAAAGATAAGAGATTTCTTCACGTTACTCTTATAAAAATGTGTAATGGAATGTTTAGTAATATTTTACCTATATAAAGATAAATATACAACATGATAAAACAACGTGTTTTTTTAAACTGTGTATTAATTGTATAAAATTCATCTTTACACATCAAAACTACTTTCAATAAACCTCAATATTCTAATTGCGATTACATTTAAGTTACTTCCTCCCACTTTTGTAATCAATCAAAACGTTGAGAAAACATGAACACATGGATGCATTTAATATTACATTTTAACAAAATTACCAAGTACTATTCTACACATTTTCAATTTGAGATGGCCATCTCTCCGAGACCGGTTAATTTGATAATTGGATTTAGAATCTTGTCAGTCAAGTTATCGTCGTCTAGTTCCCCTTCCTATTAAATAGAGTTGAGTAGACAGGGGTACTCAATATAGCATCATTCGAATGGAAGTCTAAAATATACTCTTGTATGAAGGGTCATTAAAGTACTTTAAGAATAAGGAAGAAAGAAATGTATCATGGTATGAAATAAAATGTACAAATTAATTTGCTTAGAATAAGAAAACAATTTAATTTAACAATCATTCCTAATCACTCCTCTTCATGTTCATCCATACATTATTTTCCCATGTATCCTTCATAGCCCATCTATTTATACATAACGTATTCACCTGCTTTCATTATTTCTCTTCGTCCAAGTTTCACTTCCATACATCATAGTTGGTAATAAAATCTCACTTGGACTGTCATTTTAGCAGATTTTGATATTTTCCGTTACATGTATATGTATTTTAGTACCCCTTTGACTTTGTTCACTACCGCTTTACACCGATTGACATCCGTCGTAACTCTTACATTATCAGAGAAAATACTACTTAAATAACGAAATTTTCTACTTGTTCTAATATTTTATTGATCATCTACACATTGAATTTACTTTTCCTTTCATATGTAGTTTTGTATCACCATGACTTTGGACTTCGCAATATTCATTCTCAGACCTTTCTTTTCAAATCTATCACACAATTTACTTATCAGATTTTGTAATTAACATTTACGGCTAACAACACACATTCCAATTAGACATTTATCTGATATATTATTTACTTATTCATTCGATTTTTAACAGTTTATGAACAAATTTTCGAATGACTTGTATTCTTAACCCCTGGATTTAGTACACCAATTCCACTAGCGCGGCATACCGTCCTAAAACGGGTCCGGTCATATCCCGACTGCTTTATTGTTTGTCCAGCTACCTTATTAACTTTGCATTTTTTGTTCACTCGTAATTACAGGTGTAAAGGGAAATTAGTTTCTTTTTTATTGGAAAACAGGGCTATACCTAGCCATTATTACCTATTGTTCCTTTTCATTATGAAGTCTGGTAAAATTACTAAAAAACGCATGTTCCAAAATATGCGAAGTGTACAAATCATTTAAAATATTTACATAGAAACATAAATAAGGGGTATTTGATTATACGGACTTATTAAATAATACTTCAACGACAAAATAATAAATAGGTTTAGTAACTAAGGAATATTTAAAGAAATACTTCACGTTCTTTAAAGATAAGGTAAGTAAGTTAGGTGATACGCTATCTTAATGTGTTTTGTTCCCATAAATTTCTGGAAAATCTTCTGAAGAAATAGACTGTAAGATTATTCGCCATCCTTAGATAGGAGGGGAATTAAAATATGTAATTATATAGTCTTAATTATATTTAAGGAAATAATTATCGGTCTCAAGAGTCAGTAAAAAGTTCTGTTTTAAATTTTTGTTTATAATACATCTTTAGGAGTATTTGGTAAATTTATTTGTTTATTTGTTTTGATGATTTATTGTAAAATATGCAAAAGATGAGTGTATTGCTATGTAGCAATCTCTTCTAACCAACTAGATAAGACTTACGTAACTGGGGAAGGAATACGGGAAAAGACGAGAATATTGGATATAGTTGTAATATTTTTTAAGTAGCTGTTTGAAGCTAACGAGTAAATCTTATAGCAGCTGACAGCTGATTCCAAAATCTGACGGTATAGACAGTAAAGAATGACATGACAAGGAGAAGCTATGAACCGGAACTGCCAAAAGGTAACTTCTGCTAAAATTTTGCGACCATCATCGGAAATATTGAGGTGCGGCGGGACAGTTTCGGATAGTATAAGAAAGTGACAGTATTGTTTACAATACAATCTGTCGCCAATTTCTGATAATTAACCAACTTAACTTTTTATGATAAAATGCGATGTGATCAAATGTTCTACAGTTAAAAACCTCGGTATAAATAGAAATATTTTGTTAAACATATCCTACAAAAAAGATTATTACTTCAATAAAATATATTAAAGTAAATTAAAGCACCTACAATCTTACATGACTAACGCTTATGTATGACTTATGATGCAGAAAAGTAATCGATTGCCAAAAAGTGTTAGTCAAAGAAACACGCGATTTACTCACGAATGTGCAGACATTAATTTATGTAAAATACATAAAGTGTTTGAAAATTAACCTACCTTGAAATAAGAACGAAATCCATTAAATATTAAGCAAGCTACTTCAATAGAAGATGGATAAGAAATATCAAGAAATTAGGTTTGAAGTGGTGAGGCTATGTATAAACAGCATTGTCGTTGTATTTTATTTTTCGCCATATGGCAACCTCCGTGGCGTAGTTGGTAAGACGCCTGAATTCCAACCTGGGGGTTGCTTTTAAAAAAAACCTAGTCTCGATTTCACTTAAAGCACGTTTAACATATTTTTGGTTGGTTGGAAGAGATCATCACATGACAATAAGCCCACCTATTTGTGTCGTGTACAATGAGAGTGTAATACAATATCTTTTAAATAACCAGAAAGGCGTTAAACCCCAACCCTTTTTAAAAATCTGGGAACCAGTGGAAGTCTAGCTTATAACTTTCAGGCTGTAAGACATGCATTTTACTTACTAGATCACAAAGGTCGTCGAAATGAATTGTGAACAAAAATAATATATTCCAGAAATATTTATAAAAGGTACAAAACGTTTTTGAAATTTAAGAAAAGCGTCAATCTAAATTAATCAATAAGGAATCGGGAAAATAAAATGAGTATTAAAAACAAGAGAATATGCATGCCAATGTAAAATATGAATAAGAGGATATAATGAAGAGTTGTCCTCTCTACATACCTCAATAGAGACATAACGTGATAATTAGGACCGTTTATAGAAAAAGAAGATTAATGTATTATATTATATAAAAATATCATGCTGGACTGAACAAATATTATATTACATACACTTGAATAAATTGCTCGAAAGTACTGTTCTGTATTGTTTACAATCCAACCTGGCGAGCTTATTGTTATGTGACAATGTCTTTAAACCAACCTTAAAGTCGGTATACAAACCTTAAGCAAAAACCAGACAATATATATTTTTAATCTTTTAAGAAATCGAACCCGTAACCCCTGGTTGGGAAGACAGGCGTCTTATAAACTAAGCTACGGAGATCGTTAACACGTTGTGTGAAACAATTTTTGATGTTTTATTTCCATAAAGAAATTCATTCCTAGGTTTTAAAAATACGATCCTAGTTAATAATAATCAACTTGAGTGTTGCGGGTTCGGCTCCCATAGGAAATTAGATTTTTAGAAAAAAGCATTCAAGATTGATTTTTACTTAAGGCTTTTTATCATCTTTTTGATTGATTCTAAGATATTGCTACAAGAAAATAATCTCACCAGGTTGTACTGTATACAACGAAAGTGTAAAACGATCATTTTGGCATAGGTAATGCTAATTTTTCTCTCTCCAGAAAATTAAAAAAATGTATTTTCAAAGGTTTTTATTACTTTCAAGCATTAAAAATACGTTAACATCGCACTGAAAATAAAATACATATTAACCCATGAAAAACAGTCACGTTCCGAGTATCTGTTAAATTATAAAATGTTTGAATAAAATTAACTTAAAATGCGTATTTTATAGCCGCATAGGTGTTAATATAAAATTAACTTTATGTGCGATTTACTCGTTTTACGTAATCAGTCTCTAGTTAAACGTGTTAGAATTTATTTAAATAAAAAATCCAAGAAAAAATTCCGACAAATTGACACGAATACCAAACAGCTGATCGCTTGCGTAATCGCTACGTTTTTCTCAATAAATGTCGCCTTTCGGGCTTTTACAAGACAGTAATACGCTCTTACCATTGATGGCCAATAACACTGAACTGAATTACAAATAATGTACAATAAAGATTCAATAAATGCACTGTGCAAAGTTCCCGTAATAGAGGCATAAAAATAACGAAGTGAATCAAGTCCAGACGAAATGCGTCTCTTTCCAATGTATTCAAATGAATATTCAACAAAAGCGACGGGAATACTGCATCGAATTCTCGTCGGACGCAATCAGCTGAGCCCTTCGAAGAAAAAAAGACATCCCAGCTTATAAACTATCGAGTCTATTGCCCACTCATTCGATAAAGGTCATAGAAACACGAAGAGCGTCATAAACGTAACGCGAAAAAGACGAAATAACAATTCAAGTTTTATCCCTTTCGCTCGCGCAAGATTTTAAAACGGCGTGTGTGAAGGAGAGATCGCTTCTTTTTCGGTTCATTCAGTCGCCTGCCGGCGTTCACACCTACCTCAGCAATCATCACAATCATTTTACGATTATTTTAGTGGCAGTAAAAATCAAAGTTATTGCTTGTTTACTTTTACTATGTAGTTAGTACGGTCCTTAACCGCCGGCGCTTGTTCTTGCGACAGTTTTGCATTCGAATAATATAATGTAGGTAGGAATTCGCTCATTCGGCTAACATGACTTTTTATTGTCAGTAAATTGCCCGTAAAAGTTGTTTTAAATAATTTCATCGTACGTTTAACAATGAGCGTGCCAGTCCGTCCGGATGTTATCGTGTAAACAAATAATGCACTTGGCGCTTTATTGACGTTTGATGATTCCGTCCAGGATTTTTATTACGTCTGTGACATTTATGTTTATTGTTGCCGTTTAGACGTCATGATTTTTATCGATCAACGTGGCACACGCGGTTAATAATATAAATATTTATAAAAATGTTACAATTATGTATAAAAGCCAGATTTTATTATGTTTTAGGTCAAAGAATTAAATATAACACTTAATTTTACTACCTACTTACAATCATATCAACGTGGGTGGCATTATTTATTTATGTAATAATTCATTGCAAAAACAATCTGGCGCATTTATTGCCCGGTGGCAATCTATTGCAACCAACCAGACAAAAGGAAATAAAGGAAATTACATGGCCACAAAAATATTCAAATGATTATTCATATTTCTGAAATTTATGAACATATACTCGTATATACATAATAAAAGTAAACGTGAGATATGAAAGGAAAAATAAGGTAAAAAGAAAAGTCGGGGAATAAAACACGTTATATTACTGAATAAAAATTAAGAGTTTTTGCAGTCGCTTCTTAAAGCATGCCAAGGCTGGGTTGAGTTTATGATTATGAAGCTGGATACACGGGTTAAAGTTTTGGAGAGTAGACTATATTTATTTTTAATTTAATCAAACATCGATATAACACTCATTATTCTTAATATGTTTATGTATGATGTATTTGTTAGTACATTTATTATTTTATGAAGAAGAAGCATTGATTTTTCGAAGTCTATTACCTGGTTATTATATCAGCGTTTGTGTTCGTAGTTATCAATATACTCGTACAATCACGGGTTCGATTTACGGAATGTCACTAATATTTTTTAAAGTTATTTTAGTATGTTTAATGTTTTTATTCCGCGTTTCTCGTGTTAATGAATTAATTATTTACTAAGAATCGATATTGATTTTTTCATAACAGTTTTGATTGAGGATTACATTTTCTTGTTTTGTTTTTTTATTTTTTAAATTTGATTTTTTACATGTATACATACACAAACACAAATACGTCGATTCCTTGTCGGGGTAAGCAGAGAAGATAGTATAATATGTTTGTATCGCACCACACATGTTTTGTATAGTCTACATTATATAATAATACGATTTTTCTAGCTAAAACATTTTTTTTTCAAAATCTGGGCTAGAATGAAGGCGTTTTACCAACAAGCCACGGAGGTTGTTGTGGATGTAGAAGAGGAGATAAATGTGTTTCGAGATAGAGAAGTCCTGTCCTCTCGACCTATCCTGATAGTGAAATGACGGGATGGTATGTATATAGGTACCAATGTATTTAGGTTTTTATTATAATTGGCAAGCGTCAAGGTTCCGTAAATGTTTTTGTATATGTTCACAGTTCAAACACTTTCCATTTTCGCCTGTCATCATTTATAATATTTGTTTCGTTATGAACATTACATTATTATTTGCAATGTTGATGAGTATCTGCAATGTTGATGAGTACCAGTGAATGTATTATTCAATACTTTTTAATATTTTTTTACGCATCCAACGAAACATAATACATCACATAAATTGAATCCACAATTCCCTGATAGTTGAGCAAGTTTAAAAGAGTTTTTTGCAAATTTTTACCTATGGCTGTAGCCTAATTTTTTTTAATGGTTAAACTTAGATATTACTTATATAGATAAGCGTTAAAAAAATCTACGTATGTACATGTTTATTTTTATACAAATTGCTAACGGGGAAAATAGCAACATTTTTGTTGATTCACAGACTTTCGTTTAATGTCCTGAATAATTATTTACACATTTGTGAATAAAGTTTGTTTTCGAGTGCCGTATTGACAATTTGATCCTTAAAAACATCACCTCTCGCACACGGAATGAGCTTCTTGAAATAATTTCCCGATGTCGATATCTTCTATATCTCGGTGGATAAATAAAGGATTTAACTTCTCAATAAACTTTGAAGGAATAACTAAGTCAATTCACTGGGAAATATAAGTAATATTGTTCCTGTTGTGATAAAGTTTAATGTTGAATTTATTCTATAATTGTTTCGTGTTACTTAATGTTATTGGGTTAAACCTGTATCAAATGTAATATAAAAATTAAATTAAATTAATGCTTTTCTAATATTCCCCATTTTTTAGCACATATTTATGTATAACAAAAAAAAGTTCTAGGCAGGGTCCTTTTTGCAAATATCTATATATGTCAATATTTATGACTTACTTGTATAACCAACTCATTTTCCTGCTTCATTTGTAATAAATCTATACCATCATGACATGTCGTTTTTGAGAGTGACAGAGAGGATAGATCTCCATACCTTTCTATTCATGCACAGACTATGCCTCGTCGTGCTCATGTGTTTTCCATATTTCTTATTTTCCATTATTTCATTTTTATATTCCTTCTTAGCTTTTCGTTGTAAACATATTTATTTATCAAATTTTTTTTGTTAGCTTTTCTCTTAATTTTTGTGTTTCAATTGATTTTTAATAACAATTTTAATTAATTTCACAGCCAAATATAATTAATTAAATCTAATTATATTTCACTACCAGCATTTGTCCTTTCACCAAGCTCGGGAAGTTGAAATCGAGTGAGAATTAAAACTAACAACACTTCGTCACAATAATTTAATGTCGTTATTATTGTTCGCGCCCTCAAACAATTTTTATTAACGCCTGCCCTCCTTTTCCTCTCTCCATCTGTCTCAGCGGTGTCCTCAATTCCCTTGATAAAGAAACAATAAATAAAGTGATTGGGCCAGCAGTGATGATGCAGGCGCTAAATTGAACCATTGTCTTATAGGATCGTGGAAATGAAAAATGAACGTGGGGGGTGGTGATATATTTATGTGGTTCAAAATAACAATAACGTACACACACGCACCCAGACCATCACGCCATGTTTTGGAGTAGGTAGAGAAAACAGATCTACACTCCTTTTTGTCCACGCACACAGCTCCCGCTTCATCCACATATATACATTTCATCAGCAATTTCTCACCTTTTCTCTTTTAAATTTCTTTAACTCTGTTTTTCTCTCTTTTCTGGATCTTTCTATTACTTGATTTTATGGTTTCGTAAGTCATTCGCAACTCGTATTCAGGTTTTGGGCTTTGTAATATAACCCTTAAAATTTGAAGCTTTGCATACATTATTTTAACCAACATTACTTTATCATTTTCAATTTTCACCCCTGCCACCATATCATCTTTATGGTATATAACGCCTTATTAACAACAAAATCTGACATTTTTACACCTCTCGTTTCAATTTTCATCTCGTTTACAGACAAGTTAATACATTTTTTGAAGAGCCATTGAACCATTACATATAATATTATAGTTTTATACCTTTCTTCATATAAAATCATTCAGTTATTCTCTCACTCTCACTCCTGCCTTACTTTCTTATCAATAATGATTATCCAATAAGAAAACAACAAATCCTATTTACATTTGATATTTTTTTAAACATGTTATTGTAATTATATTAGGAGTGAGATTTTTTCTGAGATAAATTAGAGTATAATCTCACAGTACGCAAAGTTGTATCTTTTTAATTGACATTAATTTGGAAGTCACCGAGTGTAACAATTTTCAAATTACCGGAGAATCGCAAAAATAAAATAATAATTTCAATAGTGCCATTTAGAGATCAAAAACTCTTCTAAAAAATCTTTATGTGCTTAAAGTAAAAAATATGTTAATATATCAATTTATTTCATATGAGATTTGTTTATCTTCCAGCATTACATATTTTCAAGTTCAATAATTCAGATAAGATAATTAAGAAAAACAATTTGATTTCTGATCATTATATTTTTGTATCCGTATGCAAGATATGTTCATTTGTTATATTTTATCAATTTGTGTTCAAATTTAATTTGGTTTTCTAAAATAAATTAAATGTTTAAATCAACATTTAATAGAGTATGTTTTTATACTTACTTAAAAACAATTATTTTAAAACAAATAAAGATATAATAAATACTGCTATTATTTTTTATCTAATTCTGAATAAGATATTTAAAGTGTTAAGATTGTCATCCTCGTAAAAAAATTCGCTGTCAGCGTATTTTGCTTCAAAAGACTTTTAGTTTACTAATTTTTATCCTAACCTACTTCTTGCTCGACCAGTCTACGTTTCACGTTTAGGAAGTTTATTGTATTTCTTCACTTTTATTTGACAATATCAACTGAAATTTATGATTAAACTGAAAATATCAGTAAATGATTATTAGTTTTGATTTTCTGAAAGTATGTTGGTGCTGATTTATTTTTATAAAAATATGTTTACACTACCTAGAATATATACAGTAAAATAAACTCTAAATAAAATGAATTTACTATGGCTAGAAAATTTACTTTATACACTTAAATTCAAACCAGGCATTCTTAAGATTAAAGCGATGGTGCGGAGTTAGCAGATAAATACTTACATAACTAAATGCCTACGTAGGAGAGTGATTTATGGATATCTTAATTAGTTAGAAAACTGAATTCGTATCCATTCCAACTCATTCGACAAATAAGGTCTGATATAACGATTGTTTTAGAATGCAATACGTTATACACATATATCATACGTTGTGTGAAAATAAAATATATTAATAATTTATATGAGCACATCTGCCTCAAACTATTTAAAAGTTTTACATTTGATTATGCGTAACAAACATTAAAGAATTGAATTCCAATGAAATAAAAGACAATGCCATAATAACATAAATTAAATTAAAAACAAATTAAAATATCTTCGTGCTAATCACAAATTGCGATAGCTTATTTTTCATAAAAAACTTGTTTACAAAATTCTAAAAAAATATTTAACATCCGTCTTAAAAATTTCAAATATTGATGTAGATATTTTTGGACGTAAAAGAATGATTCAAAAAAAATGTTTTGATAGTAATAATGTGTTTTCAAGTTACTTTATAACATTTTACTTTATATTTGTCGTGTTTTTTTAATAATCATAAATTTGCATTTATATGTAAAATGGACCCAACCCACAAAATTCATTGTTTGCTATATTTGAAATTAAAAAAACACAAATCCAACCTCTATATTCAAACACATAAATACATAGACATGAGTAAATTTTGGTTCAGGAACAGATTGTTCCATACAAGTCCATAGAAAGTATTTATTTGTTTTTTCAATTATCTTAAAACAGATTTAATGTGACCAGGAACTTTTTTTTATAAATCCGTTCAAATGAAAATCTAATATGAATTGAGAGGTTTCTTTTTTGTGGCAATATAAATTCCAGTTTTTTTTTAAACTTAATACCATAGTGTGCGCTCAGCATAATGGTATGATAGATAATATTAGGTAAATTAGTTTACTTTGAATTCACAGTGAAAAATAAAAGAAATCAAAATTTTAATTTTACTGTGGTGTCCGGTATTTTTTACCGGGAATATTCAAGAAAATATAATATCTTTACTGTTCGAACACAACGAAGTACATATTTATAATGTTATTAAATTTGACGATGATGCAATTAGTCAAATTATTAGATAGTCACGTAATATTCTGAACACACGTATTATGTTAACTAATTAGCCCATCGGATCTACACAATTATTTAGATTTTTTTAAGCTAAATGATTTAAATATCCGTAAACACACATAGGTATATGATATAATATATGTTCTGATTTCTACAGTATTAAATTTACTCATGTTTTAAAGGAACTGGTTATAAAAGATTTACATGAATTATCAGGACTTTACAACTCATTCTACAAAAATTAGAAGGTTTGTAATTTGTCTATTGGAATTTATAGTAAAAAAATATTGAAAGTATATTATTTGTAAATTGTTTATTACAATTTATTGAACAAAAAACTATTTACATGAACTACCGGGACTTTACAATTTATTGCGTGAAAAATAGAAGGTTTGTAATTTGTTTATTGGAATTTATAGTAAAACATATTGAAAGTTATTGTAAATTGTTAAAAGTTTATTTAAATTTATGGCACAAAAAACGGAATAAGTTATGGATGATAAAAAATGCGTAATTTTATATAATTAACTATAATGATAACTAAAATCTATTAATATTTATATTGTAATGAAATTCATAAAAAAAGTGTTATCAAGCAAATATTATTAATTTAAATTGTATTTAAACTAACAACACAGGACGTGCAAATAATTTTCTTTTTAAACGCCTTCCTATTTAAAATCTAAAAAATTGGGTGATATTTCTAAAATAACGTAATATACCTAAAAAAATATTTGTGACGTAGAAATAAAAAAAAATATTTACAACAATATGAAAATATCACGAGTTTCAAAGAAATACTAAGGAAAATCATTTTGGTCCACAAAATGATAGTTTAGGCCAAAAAATGTTCACGAAATGGCGGCCGGTTCCCGCCAGCCGCCGCGCATTTCCGTTTGCCGCCGTCGGCCATAGAAATGTTTAATCGCGCGCCCATTGGTCGGATCGAAAATAGAACCCGGCGGCCATTACGGCTATTCATCATGTTGTTCTCTTCAAATATATTTTTTTCAATTGATTTTTTCCACAGCTATGTGTGAGGATGGCAGATTTTTTTTATCTTGTCAAAAATATACTGTCTTTGTCAACGCGTTGACTTTTTTTGCAAGTATCTATTAAATATTGTGAGGTAAATAAATAACTAACAATAAAATTATGAGAATAATATTTCAAATAGTTTTATTTTATTGACATTTTAATACAATTATTTGATTTATTTTAACACATTTGGTAAGAAATCCATCTAGTGAATTAATTGTTTTAAAGTAATTTCTTCCAATCAACCAGTTTTTGTTTAATATTATTATCGGTATCGATGACCGTGTCTTAAAATTTATAATGGAAAATAATATTTTTATAAAAGTAACAAAAAACAAAATAAAATAAATTTTTAAAGGAAAATAGGTTAGAAATAAATTAATTGTTATATATTAGACTTAAAATAATTATTTGATTTATTTTAACATATCTGATGAATTTATTGCATTAAAGTAATATCTTCCAAGTAACCAGTTTATATTTCATAATTATTATCGGTATCCATAACATCTGAAACTTCCTAAATGAAAATAATATTTATCTAAGTTACAAAAACTAAAATTAAATAAAAATCTAAAGGAAATTGGGTAAGAAACAAATTCTTTGTTATATATTAGAGAAAATAATATTTTAATAAAAGTTACCAGAAATTAAATAAAAATCTGAAGGAAAATGGGATAGAAATACATTCTTTCTTATTATTAGAGAATATACAATTTTTTCAAATTTATTTATCACTTTCATCCAAATTCATCGGGTCAATTTATTGCATTTAACTAATTACTGCCAACCAAATAGCTTTTGATTTATTATTATTATCGGTATCCATGTACGTGTAAAATATTTAGGAAATAAAAATATAACTTAGGAAATAAAAATAATATTTTAGTAAATGTAGAAAAAAATTAAAAATAAGATAAACCTTAAGAAAAGTAGAGATACGGATGAGAACCGTAGAAGAATTAGGGCATAGAAATAAATAATACTTCCTTAGTCCAATAAAGATCATTGTAATATTATTTACGTAATTTCATATCCGTATCTTAAACTTAGATAAGAATATTTAAGTAAAAGTAATAAAAAAATAAAATAAAATAAAAATCTCTTGGAAAATATGCATTGAAGTTGTTTAGGAATAAGACACTTAGAATATTTTCAGATAAATAATGCTTTCTTAGTGAACGCAAAACAATTTAGTAAGCTCAAATTAATTTTGAGACCTGCATTTATTGTTGAATTACACAAGGTCAATGTAATAATTTCAATATAGATTAATTAGAAATTGGTTAATATCTCAAAATATGGTTATTCTACCAAAAGTCATGAATCCGTTACAAGTATCTACATGTTCCGTTATGGGTGATTAAACGAGGCAAAACACATCGATAAATGGTCAATTTTCCGAGTAAATATAATATACCGTGATTATGATAGATACAAGATGCTAGATCACATAACAAGTCGATTTATTTAAATATTTTACTAACCAATAACCTAACTCTTTCTAAACACCTTGCAACACCAGTTGACATAATCTACCTTAAACGTTAGTTCAGTTCAAATTTAGCAAATAAATTGATAAGAAAATTATACATTAAATAGAATTACCTGTATTTGAATTTAATGTAATAACGCAAAAAGGTTTCAATCCATATTTTACATGTTCTGCTACAATAGATGATATATCTCACTGATCTGTATAGAGTTGTATGAAATAATAATAATTTTATATATAAACCGGTACTAAAAACGTTACGTAACCATATAATAACTATTTAACGGATTCGATATGTGTACACTAGATATTTAATATTTCAAATAAACAAAAAAATAGGTAGATAAAAATAGTATAGTGGTTCGATATTTTATTCTTTTCATAATTGGCAATTTTTATACTAATAATTTTAAAATATAAATTTATAGGTAACAATACTGTTTCTAGTAAAAACAGTATTTCAACAATATATCAAGAATACCTTCGATTTATACTGAAAATGAAAAAGAAACTATAAAAAGGCATACAAATATAATAAGTCTATTAAATACAATATTTTGTGACATTTGTTTTTCATTTTTAAAAACTATGGAAGAATTGATTATTAAACTATTAATTTTTATTTAAAGTATAAATCAGAAAATTAATATTACTTAAAAAAGGTTGGTGTTACTCAAGTTAATATTATTAAAAATAGATTAGTAATTAAGTAATAGATTCGTTTAAACTAAATAGCTTTAATAATACTTTTAAATCAATGCTGAACTAATTATTTTTTCTAATTAATAATGGTTTCCGACAACTGCTTTGCGATATTCTTGCTTATATCCCTTTCGTCAGGACTCTTTATTCCCCTTACAGCCAGATCTATGGTTATTTTTTCTTCCTACCTGCGAGCATCCTTACAATTTCTTTTATACCTATTTGGGCGCTTGTGTTAAATTATTAGGTTGTTGTAATAAAAAAATATTAAAATAATTTTAAAAACCTTTGGATAATTTTATGGAATAAATTTGAAACAAATACGGAATAGATCATAATTATTTAAGACCCACTAATAATTTTATCCAATTAAAAATCATAACTCTCGTTTTATGTTTTATATATAAACCTAATATATTTATTTCTACTACTAAAGATCATTTCGGCTTACTTGGTCTTTATCAAGAACAATTGTTAATAATTGAGTGGAACTCTGAAACGGTCATTCAAGCAATGATAATTGACTTGCAGCCTGAAACGGTCATTCAAGCAGTGCAAATAAATAAATAAAACATAAAATCAGTAGAGTTTTATAGTCTAAAAGCATTTTGTTAAATACAATTAAAATATTAATTCACATTTTATTCTTTTCATTAATCTATATTGTATCATAATTATTTTTTTTAATTTTTCTTTTGTAATGAAGTATTCATAAATTATTTTTTTATATTACTGTTAAGTAAAGTTTACCGGTGATTTATATATAATATTAGCATTATTAGTACAAAGAAAAAAAATCAGGCCTAGTAATTGTTTTTAAATTTACATACCTAGGTACATAATATATTCAGAATCAAATACATCACTAAAGAACCTGAATAAGATAGAAAAATGAATATGTAAATTTTTTTTAAACTTTATTTCGAGTTCATATTTCAATATTTAAAAAATATACGATAGACTATTTGGTATGACGCCTTTTTTCATATCTGGAAGTTGCGGATTTGATCATTATTCGTATCCCATTTAAAAAAAAACGTTTATCTCGTTATCATTTAAGGCCTCTTATGTTTTTCTGGTTGGTTGGAGATTACTATATGGCATTAAGCTTACTAGTTTGTATTGTACGTAACAAAAATGTAATATAGTACAATAAACTCTCTTTCTTAATTCACTTATATCTAGAAACTATTTAGATATAAATAACTAATTATTGAAAAATATATTTTTGTTATTCATGATATTAATTTTCTTAAGCGGAATACGGTGTTTTAAAAATATCAGTTGACATATTTTCACTTTCATGTCTTGAAACAAAACAAAAATACAAATAGCTTAATTTTCTATTTTTATAAAACGATCGCACATCCCTTGCATGTTTATTTCCATTCCCTACGTATCAAGTTCATTGCCCCGGCAGATCACGAATGTGAAACCGGGAGTTTGGGACCGGATCCGAGCTGCCTGGCCAAGTTAAACTCAAAACACATGCTGCGCCTTGTTGATAAACAAAGCTGATGCTTTTCACCACTTCTTTGCATTACTTAAATTCATATGATATAAAGAAAGATATGAAAATATTTAACAGCTCCGTTGAATAAGTAAAAAAATAATTCTTACGAATTTTATCTAGGGCGACGCGAGCACTTGTTTAAAATTGTGTCAAAAATATTCCAAATTAAATGGATTTTCGTTATAATTTATCTTGGAAAAAAGTACAAAATATTTATCTTAAGAAATCAAATACACTCGCTTGAAATTATGAAAAAAAAATGTGCATACTCATGTTCATTCGTTCGTTTGCTACTCTTCATTTAATTTGAATCAGTTATGTGGACTTGTTAAAGAGTACGGCCAGAAGACGAAATTGGTTTTGATCCCATTAAACAAGTCTTCGGATTAAGAACCACAGGAGTAGGCGCGTAACTCGCAATTCATTTGATGTGTATTGGTAGCACTATTGCAAGGAAATAAGTATTATTATTAGGCCCTTAAAGGTGCAGAACCATACATTTAAACCAATAAACATTGCAAATTTGCATTTCAATCTTACACTTGATTACGGAAAATCAGTTCATGCAATGGAAAACTTGTTCATTACAATAACTTATACATTTTGATATCTCTTTCAATGAAAGTTTCAATGACACACCGAACAAGTAAATAATTAACAATTTATATATTTAGTTGACAATTATTTGCCTGAAAATTGAAAAAAAAATTATTCAGCATTCTAGTTTTCTATATTATGTTTCAACATTACAACTCCTAAATTACCTGTGTTTTTCAGATGTTAGGTGTGGGGAACACCAAAATAAAATTTTGTCGAACTAACATCTATTTCCTGTTAAATTTAAAATTATAATAACTTAAAACTTGTGGAAGTTTGCCCACATTCAAAACAGCGAGACCAATCAAGACCCGGTGTTTAGCTAGTTTTATTTTGAACATTCGTATTATTTATGATTTTCTATTGTGCTCTAAACAGCAATAAATAATTTTATTTAAAATAAAATATTCTATTCAATTAGGCAAACAAATGCTCACAACACATGCATTAATAATAACACATAATTTAAAAAAAACTCGTACTACCCAATATTAAATCAATATTGCGTAAAAGATCTTCAAAGTGGGCTCTCATTAAAAAGTAAAAGCTTTCAAAAATAGACATGTATCGTTCGAGTATGTCATTATAGGTTACTTTTGTCAAATGCCATTATGCTGTCCACCGACACCAAAAAATATTGTGTAAATCTTTTGAGTGCATAAATATGTATGAAATAAATTCAAATTAGTGCTCAGTTCTTGTACTTCGTGTAGGCACACGGCATGATTTAAGCATGTGACATTTTGATCTCTCTGCCAGCAGCGGTGTGGAATTTATTTTAAAATGTCTACTACGGATGCTGGATGTGGATCTTGAAATTAACATTCATTCAGTCATAGGTTGGGTGTTTGAAAGATTTGTAGATTTTAAAATTACATATTTTATACACAACATCCTGAAATATGGGATTTTCAATTGAATAAATAAATAAAATTGTGACTCAGAAATCAATCATTTTCATCATCATCACCAGAATATTTTTTTAAATAATTATCTGTCCAGTTTTCACTTAAGGAATATTTTTATTTATGTAATTAACCCTACTGAGAGTACTTTGTTAAGGGATATTTAGTAACCAGAAAGATGTTAAGGGCTCTTTAGTTAATTAGTTGGTTACATTGCAATAAATCCACCGAATTGTTGTTACAAATCTATACCTAATACAATGCATCATTATCATCTCAACCATCACGCTATTTCCATATTGGGTTAAGGAGAGAGAACAGATTTCTACTTCTTTCTATCATGGCATACACGTTCACATATTTTACTTCTGCCTCGTTAATTCACATCGGCATGCATATTCTCCTTTTATAAAGGGTTTTAACAGTTCCCTCTTACAGTATTAAATTCATATGGTCATACCGCGTTTTTATAAGTATTTCTAAATTTATATATTGTATATTTTTCTATACCATTTTTCACATTCGTTAAGAAAATATTTGTTTGAAAATTTGTCAACATTCATTCCCTCTACATCCAAAAATTGACAAGTGACATAAAGTTTGATTATTTATCCAGCAAGAGTTAGAAATTATTTATAAAATGTGCAAAAAATGTTTTATTTTTTCGTTATTTTTCTTCTTCTTTCGTTATTTTACTCTGAATTTGAGTAAGCAAGGATGATTTTTTTTTATTTTCAGCAAAAGATGTTATAACTAGATGACCTATTTAGTAAGTTGCTTGAATTACACCCGGGGACTTTGGATTCAATTCTTGGTGGTAAAATTTTTTTAAAGACGATATTAGTCCGGTTTTAACTTCACAACTTTTGATAAAAAAAAATTATTCGTTGTAATAAAATACCAGATATCAAAATACTTATCAGGGTATACTGTATACATCGAAATCTTAATGCAGTGCTCTACAATATGTTAGTTAATCATTCGATATGTTATATTTGTCAATATTTCTCTAACTTTTTTATAGCATTTTTTCTTCATATACACAATTCTTCAAATTTTAATAATGCTTATGTATATATAATATTTATTTTGTAAATGTTCGTGAAAATTCTGTTTGTGTAGAATTTCTTTGAAAATAAGTAAACAACGTCTTACTTCAAAGATCCCTTCTTAAATAAGGTTTGAAAAAGGGCTTGAAATGTATACGCATATAAAAATCTAGATGTTGTATTCAAAGAAAATAAAATAAAATTGTTTATCTAAAAAACATCTAAATAAAAATATTAAATATTAATATTCTTTTTCCACAATACTTCTCCAAGATCTGATTTGTAGAAATAAATAAGGTAGACAAACATGCAATATTCTCAACCAATGTAAAATTGCGCCTATAATGGTAATAATTATTATTGGTGTCCAAGGTGTTTACAAGGGCGCAAGGCATAATAAAGTAGCGGCTGCAGCATTTAGTACGGGTTGTGGCACCACGCTGATTGCAAACCAGTGCACCTTTGTGACGCACCGACCAGCATGTGGGAGGGCTAAGTCTAGTCATTAATCGCTTTTGGCCGTAAAGTGACATCTTATATTCAACGTTTTCAAGAACCAAGGAAAGAATCAAGTTTTGTAGATAAATATATTTTAATTCACGTGTTCATTTGCTTTTAAAATAATGTTTGAAAAAAAAACGAATTTAAGGAAATTTGAAGATATTTCGAGTAATTCAAAGAAGTCGTGGGAACAGTGTTTGAAGAAAATAAAAAATATGCTTATATAATTTGTATTCACCATTATCAATTGAACACATTCAAGCGAGTACATCAAGCGGATGTATTGCTTTAGAGCAATTTCATCTGACCAACTTGTTTCATAATAATTATTGGTATCCATGATCATATTTCAAACGTAATGTATGAAAACAATATTTGAGAAAAACTAATAAATAATAAAAAAACAAATCTAAAGGAAAATACGGTTTACGATGAAAATTGCATGGGAGTTAGGGGAAAGGAATATTTTAAGATAAATAATGATTTTATAGTATGATACATTCTAAAATATCGATAAGTATAATATATATACGAGTAGCACATCTGATTGTGCAATGAAAATTGTTTCAAAGTCGTGCCAAGTAAACTAGAAAAGATTATGTGATGAATGATTTGTTGGTATATAAAGCACATTGGTATATAAAGCATTCTTCCATCACCAAAATAAAGAGCCTGTTCATGTTCAGAAAGAAAATTGATTTTTTCACTTAGATAATAAGAACAGTTTTGATTGTTCAACTCTTCAAAGAAGGTTGACAGAAGGTAGAGATTTTTCGCTGTATTTTAAGCGGTATTTGGATAAACTAGTATGATATATTTTTTTATTATTAATGAAGATTATTAATACAATACAATTAAGAAACATAATACTTGTCTATCCCATAACAGCTTTTCAGACATTGCAAATTAGAACTTTTATGAAAGTGGAGATAAAAATGTACATATTTAAGAAGAGTTGCACGAGAAATTGAATTTAAAAACATTTGATATATTTACTTAGTGCTACATAAAACCAGCAAATACATAAAAAAAAAACCTCTAATTAAAAGCTTTCAGTCAACAGATTACGTACACTAACAATGAAACAGGATATAAGTTGAACGTAAGCATTGCTGTCGTAAAAAATTGGTATACTGCTTATGCAATATAAATCCAGAGAATATATAAAAAAACACCTCTAATTTTCTTTGGATCAACATATCATATACATTTATGCTGAAACAGGGTCATAAGTTGAACCTAACCATTGTTTTCGTAAAAAAAACTGGGATTTTTCCACCGTAAGGGAGCTTCAATATAGAAAGTAGAAACACTTTAATTAATTAGTGGAATTTTTAAGATTGATGCAGGTAGTAGATTTTTAAAATCATTTATTACAAAAATATAAGTATATTGATAGCTATTTAGTCTGTATGTGTAATTATAATTTGTTTAGTTAAATACTGTTCAATCCACTATATATAATGGTATAACCCTACCGGTTTCAAGGTTTTTGACTCATCATCAAGGGAACACAAACAATACTGAATTAGGCTCTAATGGTGAGAATTCAGCTTGGGGATTGTGGGTGGAGGGAGACAGGAGACCACTTCAGTAAGCAGCTGTGAGATCTTGGTAATATACTCGTATTTATTTGCCATATGTTCATCCCAATGCACACCGTTGGATATTTCTAGGGCCTCTGATATGTCCAATTTATTTCCGTTACTACTGACATGCAAAAATTTGGCATCATCTATAGAAAATATAATACGTAATAGCACATGTATATTAAGCCTGCCAAAAAAGCATATGAGAGAGCTAAGCTATCAAAATTTCTAGGATCGTATTATACAATCACAATTGAGATACCCTACTGCAAAGAAGTCAGATATGTTTCAGCCTACATTCTTGTAAACGTAATATTCAATATTATAATATTGAGTTCCACACAGTTACAGCTGAATCTTTCAATAAATTAATTTATCTAGTTTGTACTTTGTGCGTCGCATTGGTCTACGCCTTGATTTGGTCAGTAACACCTCAACCCACATGAATAGGGCTTAAAGTATCAAGCAAGCCAAATGACCCCTCAGTAATCCTACAATCAACAGCCTGCCATATCCACACGATATTTCAAAATGCCACAAATTAAGCTCCTTACTTCCATTTCAAGAGATTTGTTTTTGTTTAAGTAAGATTAACGGTTGGCTCCGGGCTGGGTTGAGTTCACCAAAACAAAGAGATGTGGGCAACAGTCTTAAAGAAAATGTACATACACACGTAGCATTTGGAGGATTTATATGAAATATTTGATATTTTTACTTTCTTTTTCACATACACGTATGTTGCTCGTTATAAATTTAATTTTTTTGTCCTTTCCGCTCACTTTTTTTTTCTCAATTTAGTCAAGTTTTTTAGTTTCTTAAGCTCAAAGTAATTGTTTGGGGTTCGAAAATAAAACAGATTATATCTATATAGTATTGTTTCTCCATTGTGATAAAAATATTGTATTATTCAAATATAAATACTTAACACTGTGAAATTTCAAAGACATTGTAATTAGTTTAGTCACACGCTGTTTATTCCACGTTATACAATCGTATAACCCTACTGGTTTCAAGGTTTTTACTTCATCGTCAGGGAAGCATAAACAAGAAGTCTTGTTAGTTTAAAGTGAAACAAGCAGTGTTTAACTATACAAATTATAAAATCTTATTGTAGTTTATCTTGATAAAATCCACAGAAAGTTTTATTAGTTCACGTTTTAAAAATATGATCTCCGTGGGTCAGTCGGTAAGGTGTCTGAATGTAGTAAATTAATCTCTGTTAATAGAGATTATTGCTTAAATACGACATGAAAATGTAAGTCCTAATGCCATCGCAGTTGCATTTTTCTGAGCTAATAGGATATAGATCGGACGTTGTTGACACGACTGAAATGGGAATGAAACCAGAGAAAGTGATATTTATAAATTGCCTCAGGAATTATTTTTAATCTGACCTATTGGATTTCTTATCTTTAGGATTTATAACGTAGTAATTATCTCAATTTCTGCCAAAACATCATATAGTTTCCGCTTACATCTCTCCTCGACTAACCAGAGAAAGCGGTAACAAAAAAATGTATTTATAAGCTTTTTTAACTGAACTCGTTGAATTATCGTTTTTTTTAGTATTTAGTAAGAATTTAAGTAGTTCTACAATACAAGATAATAACAAAGACAAATAAATATATTCGAGTACCTCCGTGACACTTGTTTTTCAGCCCAGGGGTTGCGGGTTTGGTTCCCGTGGGATCCCAGATTTTTATAAAAAAGGTTTCAAGTTAATATTTACTTAATATCATTTGGTTTTCACTTATGTGTATTGGGTGTATTGCTTAAAGTTTTTTATGTCAGGTATGAAATTTTTTTTGAATTTCTTCGCTATTTTTCATGGAATACTACAAAAGTAACAAGCACCCTGGATTTGAAAATATCTAGTGTTAGTAGAGATTTTAGGTTCTCGCGGTTATTACAATACATGGTTTAAGATTTTCTCAGGTTGCGCTTAAAGTGACAACGTTTCGAGAACGTTGCAACTCTCATTTTGCGGATTTGGTAGTTATCAACTTCGCGGTATTTAAATGTATCTGTAGAATACCAAGCAGATAATCAAATACCCTAGAATATGAAAACTTCAACTTTATAAACATATAAACCAAAAACTTGTGAAAGGTACATTGATTTTTTTCATATACAGTAGTAATGAGAGCTGCTTAAGTTTGTTGTTATTTTATTTACATATTAAGCTCCATATTTATGATTTTAAGTTCATTCATTCGATTTAAACACGAATGGAAAGAAAATTAGCATAGAAAACACTTATATAGAACACGTTAGAGGCGTTGATGGAATTCAGTTTGTGGGATAAACTCATAAATCCAAAAAGTACGTTAAATGTCGACAAATCAGACAACGCTAATGGGATGAGTAGCAAAATTATTGCTTTATCAACAAGTAATTTATTTACGAAAAAATATTCAGAATTAATTATTGCTACAGCAATTTTGAGAAATCTTTTAAAATTGATGACCATCGTGGTTAAGAGTTGTATCAGACCCGTTCTCCGACTGAAAGTCATTGGTTTGAGTCTTGATGGTGATTGATCAATATTTTATACACAATTTTGCGGCGACCGTAATCTTCAATGGTAATGCACTCGTCAAATTGAATAGTATATCATATAGCTAGGAGGAGGAAGACCTTAAAGAAAGTGAAAGTCAGTTTAGAAATATTACTTCAAAAAAATGTCTCACATTTAGATATTAATTATACTAACCTTGTTATAATTTTTTTACCTTTTTAGCTTACTATTTTTTATATTTGTTAATTTTAGTAGTATCAAAGTTATCTGCTTATTATATGTTTATAATATTGTAATTTTGATACTTATAATACCCAGTTACGCTATATTTTAAAAGAGAGAATAACAATAATTGAAGACAACTGAATAAAGTCATTTTGTGTGCGAACGGGGATTTTTTTATATTCGTACATGAGAATATGGGACTCTAAATAACCTCAAAAGTCGATAACTAATAAATAATACCAGTAAACACGTTTTTATTAAAATTATATCTGTTGCAATAAGTGAAAAGGAAATGGCAAAAAATCAAGGTTTTGGCTTCAACTTTGTGGCGCCCAATATAAGGATACTTAATCATTTCATTAATTACAATAATCTCCACTACACGCGTTTCTACCTCCTACTCTGATGCTCTCTTCATTTCGCCTGAAGAAAACTTCGAGATATAAGGTATAATATAAGGTATATGTAGCGAGGTTAAATGTAATAAATAGAATAAAAAGTAGTAATATTGTAAATAATAAATATGTTCTATGCTAGTGTCAAAACAAAACACTAAAATACATTATGAGATACAGGCAAAAGCCTAGTTTACTGGGGATACAACAAATGAAAGGTGACAAACCCAGATCCATTAAAATAATGTATGTCCAAATTAAATTACCTGTTGTTTTTTCGCTAATTATGTATATTTCTTGTAAGAATAAATAAATAAATAAAAATTATAATAGAAAAAAAAACTATTTATCACCAAATCACAAATATTTTGCTCGTGTATTAATTAGCAATAAATTTTCACTGATATTTTTTTTCTCATATTGCGTAATACAAAATAACTATTTAATCTCAAGGGTATAAAAAACACAAAGACACAATAAATATTCATGAAATCTAAAAAAAATATCGACATAACCTAAAAGTTATAAAGAATATTATATCTTTGTTCAGTTAAAGCATTATTGAATTCATATTTTTCGAAAATAAAAACCCAGCACGATTGTCAAAGTGATTCATAAATGATTTAAAATAGAAATGATTCGTATTCATAAGGAAATAGAATATTTTTGAGTCGTAACTCACAGCGCCAGCACCAGCACGGAGCGTGTATGGGGGACTTAAATTAATCCAGCTCGCGTGAGCATGTTTCCAAAAGTTTTTTCGGTAAATTATTACTTTACTTTCCACACTGCGGTATTCGGGCAGATACGGGTTTGTCGTATATATAATAATTGAATATATAATTGGATGAAAAAATATTTCTTCACATACCTACATATATATGTTTTATGTATAAGACACTTCATGGTCAAGTATACGAAGAACAAGACTGAAAGAGCCCAGAAAATTTTGTAGTAATACGGAACTTTGATTGTTAAATGAGATGACAGAATAGGAAATGAGTGATAAGGGATAAATGTGAACTTAAGGCGTTGAATACGATGAAGAAGGGTTCTTTGAGATAGTTGGGAGACGTGAAATAAACGAATAAAGAAATACTAACAAAACAAATATTTAGGTAGTGGACATGCGAAGAGAAAGATCAAAGGAAGTATGGTTGTATTTAGTATATGATAGTTTGAAGGGAGGAAATGTAAAAAGCTGGAGAAATCATTGGAGCTGCATTATAAAGTTTATGGATGCATGTGTAGAAGAGGTGAAATATAAGTCTCGTGATAGGAAATTCTAATGTTCGCTCCTCTCTACCTATCCTGCCAAGAAAACAGCGGGATTGTATGTATATATGTAAGATACTTGATCCCTTTTTATTTTTTTGAAAACCAATTTATTGTCTTACTCGTAGATTTATATTTTACAACCATGAAACCATAGTAGAGGAAGACCAAAAAAAGTATGGTTGGATTTAGTGCATGATATTTTAAATGAAGGAAATGTGAAAAGTCGGAGAAAGCATTGGAGCTGTATTTAGAAGGAAGGTGAATGTAGAAAAGGTGAAATATTTGTCTTGCGATAGGAAAGTCTATAGTTTTATCCTCTCTGCCTACAAATAAACCATAGTTACATAGATTTATGCTAATTGCTGAGTGAGGACAAAGTTATTTGTTTATCTGTCAATAAAATTCTGGGATTAGTGATAAGTCTCTAAGGTATTTGGTGGTGGCGCTGTTATAAGATGACTCCATAGTAAATTGAGATAATACAGAATCACGTGGTTAGCTCTTAAGTCGAGTCTGGCGATAGTGAAATAGTAAATCAACTAGAACGTAGACAAATAACGCGAATGCTGAATTGACAACCGTACGTATTATGAAAGATCTCTTCGATTGCATGCTTATATTAATTTATTTGTGTGCTTCGAAGTAATCTTTGATTGCATTTCCACTTAATTTGTTCACTTCAGAACAGTCCTGGTTTGTATGTTCTGGATAATTATCTGAGTCAATGCACATATGCATTGTTATTTTAACCTTTATGTACAACCACCTTGTTATTTGGAAACACCCGTAGGTAGAGTAATCATACTTTCAAACCGTCTGTGTCTTCAGACGTTTGTCATACGTCACATAGCTCCTTCAGCAAAAAACTCTTAAATATAGTAATATCACGTAACTAATAAGAAAAAAAAAGTGTTTATTTAAATAAAAAATCTAAGTCCATCTCTGTATAAGCCTCGTGTTAAAAAAACAAGTCTGCGTAAGGATATTTCAAATATGGTTCGTAATTTCCTTCGAAATTATCGCAAATTACCTACAAGGGCTGAGACATTTTTTGATCGCAAAAGTAGCTAGTTGTTGATCAACTTATCGTTTAAAAGGAAAGTAGGTTATTTCATAAATTTAATAATGCGGGTATTTTTATTGATTAATGATAAGTTATCGTTTCGATTTGCAGAGGAATAACAAAACTCTATAAATATTCATTGTACTTTTTTATTTAGAGGAGAGAAACTATTTTTTGCAGTCAGGTTATAAAGAAATACTTTGTGTTTAACCTTTTTTTCTTCATTTCAATTTGCAACGCATTGTAGAACTCCATAATTTCACATGGCATAACTTTGTTGAATGAATTTTCTGACATTGATATATACCATATATCGGTAAATAAATTAAGGATTTATCTTCTTAATAGATTAGTGTGCATAAATGAATCACTTCACGGGGAAGAATTAGTTTGATTGTTCCTGTTGTTATTATTTTGAGACTTCTACCTATTTAATTTCTCATCTATATCAGACGACCTCCGTGGCCTGGTGGTAAAACACTTGTCTGCCGATCCGGAGGTTGCGGGTTCGATCCCCGCTGGAACTCAGATTTTTTAAAATAGGATTCCAGTCTAGGTAACACTTGGGGTCTCTAAAAAGAGATTGCCACATGGCAATAAACTCGCCAGGTTAAAAAAAAAACGTAAAAATATATAATAATAATAAAATTTGCTTTATAAATTTCAACAATACAATATTGTGTTTTATTTTATTGTATGCACTTTTCTTGTAAATAGTACAATTTTATGGACTAATGGTCATGCGGCAACCTTTTTCTATCAACTAGAAATACTAGAAATACGAGGCATATCCAGAAAGTGAGTGTACTGAATTTTTGTAGGTTACAATTTTTTTTATTTAAACAAAAAAATTACGTGGGTACCGTAGTACATATGTAAGCTATTTTTCGACATAGTCACCATTCCTCTCAATGCAGGTGGTGAAGCGGGGTATCAACTTTTTGATGTCTTCCTCGAAGTAGTTTCCCGCCAACCCCTCCGTCCACTTCTCCACCTCCTCCTTTACCTCCTCGTCGGTTGAAAACCTTTTTCCACCCATGTGCAGCTTCAGGGAGGTAAAGAGATAGTAATCTGAAGGTGCTAGGTCAGGGGAATGCGCGGGATGGTTCATGACATCCCATTTAAACGAGGCGAGCAGTTCCTTCGTGGCGTTGGCCGTGTGTGGTCTGACATTGTCGTGCAGTAGGCAGACTCCCTTTGTCAGCATGCCTCTCCTCTTGTTCTGAATCACCCTCCGCAATTTTTTTAGGGTCTCACAGTATCTTGCAGAGTTGATGGTCTCCCCTTGAGGCATATATTCAATTAAAATTATGCCTTGACAGTCCCAAAACACGGATGCCATGATTTTCTTGGCTGAAATTGTGGTTTTGAACTTTTTCGCGGAGGGTGAAGAGGTGTGACGTGACCGTTTTTAAACTCGCGACACCACTTGTACACACTCGAACGATTCATAGCTTTATCACCATATGCAGTTTTTACCTCATTATAAACCTCAACCGGAGGTTTTCCCTTCCAAACGAGATAACGGATGACGCCGCGTATTTCGCACTTGGCGGTAGATTGGATTGACATTTTTCATGAAACATGTTGTCGCGTCAACACTTCTCAACGTACTGACCTCAAACCGGTTTCGTTGCGGAGGGGAAGGATCAGGCTACACGGAAATGTAGCCAACATGTCGAAAATAAAATCCATCCGGTCGTGAGAGCCTCAGTACACTTACTTTCTGGATACGCATAGTATGTTAAAGAAGCCTTAAGTCAAAACCAAGCTGAAACTTTTTTTTAAAATAAGTTTTAATGGAATTCGAACCAGCAACCCTCGGTAGACAAGTGTCTTACCAATCAAGTCGTTTTATCAATCAAACCATGGAGGTTGTACCAGTGCTAGTATCATGACCAGAGTTTCGAGCTCCGACATTTCGAGCTTTTCGTCTGGAAAACTAAAAACTTAAATATCAAGAACAAAATAAAATATTTATTGCTCAGAAAGATAACGTTTATTGTCGAGCCAAAATGAAGAGTTTCGATAAGCAGACAGTTTCAAACGGAAATACTCCCGCTGATTGTAATATATATTATTTAAGAAAAATATAACACAAAGATTCTTTACCCCTTTCTATCGAGTAGACAATTTTAGTCTTAAAATAACTTGAGTTTAACTAAACGTTCATCAACTTCTTGTTATGTTTTTGTTAGTGTGTCTATAGTCTACACATTTGAAACACGTAAAACCGCAGCAGCGTCTGTTATTATTTTAGATCAACTTAAAGCTAGACTTACACGTGATCGCCCAGGAATTCTTGGCATCTCGACACGCTGAATACCTGATGCGATGACGATCGCACATAGATACAAAACGACAAGCAACCAACGACTGGGCTGCATAAACTTATATGTCGTGTTCTGCGTCGGCTGCAGCGCTATTTTATAAAGGTATTCCTATCTTATCACGAGACATGCGAAGACTTGCAACGTAACTCACGCCGATGCATCTACACTACACAGCATGTGGAATATTTGATCATGTCGGTTCTATTGAGAATGCGTGAGCGAAAGTAAGTTATACTTATTTACTGAGAACTGCTTACTGTTTAATATATAATACGTGATTGATCATTCCTGAGAAACAAGTAAGGCTGCTAATAGAATATATAGATTTAAAGTTACATCAAAAGTAAGTTATACTTACTTACTGAGAACTGCTTACTGTTTAATATATAATACGTGATTGATCATTCCTGAGAAATAAGTAAGGCTGCTAATAGAATATATAGATTTAAAGTTACATCAAAATTAACAACAAGTCAATTGACGGTTCTAACAAGAACACGTTGTTGAGGAAAAGAAGTTGTCCTTAGTAAAAATATTACATTATATTATACGTATATATGTAAAAGAATTCTGATGAAGAACACGAAAATTGTATATTAAGTTAACAATCATGTCAAAATGTAAAATAAGGTAGGTAATTAATAACACTGTTGTATTGAAAATGAGGGAAGATCAATAAAAAAAAAAATTCAATGGGAACCCTGGCATATCTATAAGTTAGGTCTACTTTTGAGAAACATAAAAAAGCTAACGAAGGAATCCACTAACTAAAAACTTACTTACTTCTGATGACCATGCAAATTATATGGCATTTAAGCCTCTCAAACAATTTTCTCCAAGCTGATGGTACGAGTATATCGCAATTTCAGTCTCTTTGCAGGTGAGTAATAGAACAATTTCTCTGTAACTCTTTTACAACCCACTTTGTTACCTTTTTTATGAGTTGGAGAGATTATTGTTGTATTCCATTTTTCAGGATTTTTCTCATTCTTCTATAAAAATAAGATAAGTTCAATAATTTAAGCGGTTAGCGTTGGGCACCCATATTTGATAAATTCTGGGGGATTCGTCAAAACCTACTGCTTTATAATTTTTGAGATGTTTTAGTCCATCCTGAACTTAATTCAATAATACTTCGTCTACTGTTGATTCAGTCGTACCAACATATTTTTTTATGAACACTGGGTTTGATATATAGAAACAGCATCACTTTATTTAGCATCGTGGCATTATTCCTTCTTTGGAAATAATTATTTTATAAAAGTTAAAACCACCTTAATAACGCAGACCTGATGGTCTTATAAAAAATATGCACAGCGTTTACGTTATCAACTTAAATAAAACAGCTCAGCATTGTAAAGTTGAAGAGCGGTTGTCAAGTACGCATAGTTTGTAGCATCTCGGAGCTAAGGTGATGTATAAAATACTATATTCGGATGATAGTACTATGCCGTAGTTAACTGAAAGGTATTTTAAAGTGTCATATAATGGATTGGACATCGAAATCTAATTGATGTAGGCTGGTTACCAAAGAATATACTCTACGGTAAAATACACAACGCTAAAAGTTCCCACGGTGGATCGCACCTTCGTTATAAGAACGTCTCTAAAAATACATGGAGACTTGTAACGTTAATTTAGAATACTGAGAAGATTACTATGGCGCCAAGTATTTCTTCGAGGCAATGAGGTGTATGATGAAATTAACTTGAGGACCTCTAATTCAAGCGAGACAGTATGAAGTATCCAGCCACTCCCAAAAAGAATTTGATGTGGCGTTGTTGGTGTTGCTGTATCGAGAATTGGTCTCCACAGCCACCAGAAAAAATCCCACCAGTTTCAAGCTTCTTTTCAGTATTAATTTAGTCTATGTATGTTTTAAAACCTTTTTAACGATTTATCAATGTTTTTGTATGCGTGAACAACTGAGAAAATAAACGACAAAGAAATATTAGGGATAGACTTTTCAGATATAGTATTAGATCCAATTTCTGGGTAATTTATGGACGGAATAATGAACAAATTCTTCTATTGTAGAATAAATTTATATCTTAGAGAGACTTTTAAGATGTGCACTCTGTCGCACTCATTCAGTTTTTCAGTTACATTTCGCATAAGGTGGGTATAGAGAGACTTATATTCAATAACAATGTAGATGGTCGCAGAACCAGAAAGAAAACAACTATGCGCTGGATCAACTAGGTGAATAGTACTATGGGCCTATCTTTGCCACTGACTTTTCAAACAGCGGAATGTCGAGAGGACTGTCTAATGTCTGACTGTCTGAGTCTGGAGAATAATGTGAGTGTCCTACAGCAGCCTCAGTGTATGTCACGTTCTCGGCATTGAGGTCATAACGTAGAGTAAAATAAGTGTGTTCTATTAGTCACTTCATATTTATCGTCTCAAGACAGATGGACGTCAACAATACCAATAATATTAGTAAGTCGAGAGTGTTTATCATAACATTACACCTTCAATTTAAAAAAAAATTCCCTTTGTCTTATAACAAAACATAACATTATATATACTTTTTGAGATATTTTATAATTTACCTCACTCAATTAATTTCATAATGAGGTTGATAAGTGGTCGTGTTAAAATTTTCAATTCAACGATTTTATAAAGTTTAAAGTGATTATTCAAATTTTGTATGAATATTTTTTTTTCATAAAATATATGACTCATTAAATATTCCAGACCAAACGAAATATTTCGTATAATTTATTCAGATACAGCACCTCATTATTTTAACGATATAAGGTGAAAATCATAATCAATGCTCGTGAGCGAAGCCTGTCGGCTGCACACTACTTATCAAATTAACATATTGAAAGCCTTTACTTTAATCAGATACTAATATTTAAATGTCTTGCATTGCAAAGTTGCAGGTATAAGTACTCGTATTAAGCATTTTATAAAGATGCATATTTTTTAATATTTAAAAATATTAACAAAAAAATTAAAACCTTTATTTTTTTAGTTTTGTTTTATATAAAGCAAATATGAGATTTTTTTTTCATTAAAATTGATATTAAAAATCACTATTCTTCGGTATACCTTACAAATTTTATTTGAACGTAACATAAGTTGAATAAAATTATGATATTTATAATACAATTTACGTTTTTCATTTTTTGACAACCTAGTTGATAAGTTTGTCTTTCAACCAGAAGGTTGAGATTCGTTTCTCTTTGGCATCCGTTCTTTTTTTAAATATTTCAATCTTGATTTAATATCATTGTAATATTTATGGTTTGTTTGAAATGGTTATTAAGGAATACTGCAAGTGTTAACAGTCGTTGTAAGGTTTGCTATTTTATTAGATACGTCTCTAAAACAATGGACCTGACCCAAGTCACATATTCAAACTCAAACTCGTTCGAGGAGTTGTGAGCTGTCCAGCATTACTACAAAGATTAGCGTTAAATGTTCCTAACAATTACACTAGACTGCGCTGGCAAGAACTGTTCTCAATAACATACGCAAGAACGGGTCTTCCAGCCGCTATGCCTGTTGGATGGGCCTTAACTCTTCTGAACGGGGCTGCTTCGGATATTGACATATTTCATATCACATTACCAAAAGCAAAAGTAAATTTTCTTCTTAGATTGAGCGCGTTAGAAAGCACTCATCAACATACTGAAGTGACTGAATATATGTGTATCATATGTTTTTGTGTATATACTCGTTTGTATGCATATGCATTATTTTTTATTTTATATAATTTTTAAATTTTTTTTCTATGTAATTTTTCTTCATTTTTAATGTCTTGTATTTTTCAAAGTAATTGGGCTAAGCTTGTTTTGAAAAAATAAATAAATAAAAAAATTGTAAGTACGAGTAACAAATAGGTAACTACGGTTATGCGAGTAGAACAAACACTCGTATATACTCGTAGAAGAAAAATATTATCACTATAAAAAAAATACTTAAAATTTAAGTAATTATTCATTTCAATATCCATTATTTCTCGAACTTATTGAATGATAAGTTAAAAATGGGTGGTCCTTGTTAATGAGTTTATAAACTCAAGTACTTCAGTGTCACAAAGAAAATTTAATTCAATATCAAATAGTTGAGATATAAAAAACATAAAAGATATTATCGTGACAAGCTTCAATAAACTGGGATTTATATTTAGAGATAAAATGTTTCAGAACAATAACGTGCAACCTGTATTTAAATCAGGAAATGGTTTCCACTTCAAAAATAACTTTATTTTTTATTTGTCGGAGTTGGTGTGGTAAAATTTATGATAACTTTATTTAAATATGCTAAATGTTAAATATCCAGGTATCTTTATCTTGTTTTATTTGAGTAAAGAAAACATATATTTTTTTACAAGTTTATAATAATCATAAAAAATCTAAACAAAACATTGGAACTGCACCAAGTTTTACGCGACATTTAAGCGCTCTAAAATTGCACCAAGTTTTACAAATAAAGCTCTATGCGATATTTAAGCGCTCTAAAATAAAACCGGGAATAAAAATCAAAGGTTTATGGGAATAGTCACAGTAATGGGGCAAATAGTTTATAAACAATTCATTCATGAAATGATTCGGCAAAATAGATGTAAAAATGCTTTCAGGGTGCAGTCGAGCGGCAAAGCCATCGATCAATTTGCCTCCTTAAGGGCAGGCTTAAAAGTTGTTTTAAGAAAATATTTAAAAAAAATTAATTTATTTACTTTAAAAACAATTCCATCTGTCTAAATTAACAAGGCATAACTGCTGCTCAAATGAATTCGGACTTGGCTTTCACTAGTTTTTGTTCTTATTTGTTATGCTCTTCACATATTAATTGGGATCTTGATCTTGAAAATGGATTAACTGCACTGCAGAGAGAATGATACGCCTCCATTGAAAATACTAAAAAACATTTGTGATATCCACAGTTGGATTTCTTCTCTTTGCTCTTGGATCTCTGATCGTACAAGATGAGCCGAAACCTTTTGATAACATCTAATTAAAATTGCTTTTTACAAATCACGTGAAAACTTTCTTCTTCTTTTCCCTTGTCTTATCTCATTCTTTTGGGTAACCTGCTTGGATCTTTTCCCTCCTTCTTTCTCGATCTCATCAATCACTTGGAGATAGTCCGAGTTTCATCACGTCCTCCTCCACTTTCCTATATAGACTCTTCTTCAATCTCCCTCTACCTCTGTTTGGGAGTTCTCAATCCGTGGCTGTCTTTAGCTTATGCCTTTCATCCCGCTGTTGCACATGTCCATACCAGCGTAATTGTGCTTCCGGAGCTTTATCTATTACTGGGGTTACTTCAATCGTTCCACAAATCATTAATTTTGTATCTTATCCAATCTAGTGACGCCCAGTAACCATAGTAGCATACGCATATCCGCGACATGAATCAGTTGTTTTTTCCATCTAAATTCTTCATTATTAATGTTTATTTTTTCCTCTATTGCTTTGTTTTTACTATCAATAAAATATATATAATTATCATTCGATGATAATAAAAGAAAAAATTATATCACACCGTTTAGAGGGCAGATACTCCTCAAGGGAAAAAACTTATCACGGTTGGGAGCAATTCAACTACACAATTGGAGTGAGCAGTTCGATGCATCCCTTATCTGGTTTGTACATCGCGTTGAGGATCTGCCCCATGATCGAGATCATTCTATTTTCCATTGGATCAGTATTCTCTCCATTATATCTTTCCGTCTGATAATATGGCCGAAATATCTGAAGATTTGCAGTTGTTTTACTGAAAATAAAATCAATTTTTAATTCTTACAGAATCGGTGGACTTCACTTACATCTCCATGATTCGCGCAACACACGTCACCAGTATCACATCTCCATGGCATCTATTTTCTCGTGTTCCTTTTCTTCTCTCAATTTCTATGTTTTGGCACTATACAGAAGTATTGAAAAAAATAGTTTTCCAAATATCTAAGACTCAAGACATGTCGCGCGTTATATTAAACATTTTAAATTTCACCAATATAATGAATACTTAGTATTTATGAGAAAGTAAATGATTCTCACAATTGCATTTAAGTGAAATGATATTCAATTCTCTCAATATGTCACTTGTCACATGAACATTCCCTTTCAGTGCTGAAATCACTGTATCCTAAAATATAGACTATTAGATAGAATTTATATCTCTTCAACATTCTTTACGCGAGTACTTCACCAGAATCCAGCCAGATGTCTTTTCTATAACAATGGGAATTATTTTATATAAAGATTCCATTAAATTCTACATTTTGTTCAACTTTCCATCCTTTATGTTTGGCAAATGCTTAACAGAAGTATCCATACGTAAGTATAAACACTTTCGTTACTTATTGCTGTTAGTTAAATTCCCTCTCTGCAAGTGATGTACAGTGTTGAGACACGCACGCAGAAAGTCTGTCACATTGGAAATGTTAAGTAACGACTAACCAGCTTGTCGGGGATATTATTTGTAGAAAAGGTGATAATACAGGCAACCTAGCTGGATTACTAAGAAAAGTGTCAATAAAATGTCATGTTTTAGGAAGTAAAATAATAAAATAAATAAAATCGAAATTCAAGCAGAGTAATAAATCAAACTATTTAATTTACAAGTACCTGCCGTATTAGCCCGACAATAAGGTGAGGTTTTTATTTAAAAAAGCGACACGTAAATAGGGGGGTCACCTTATATTCGAGTTTTATTTTTCATAATATTATAATGGTGAGGGAAATGTTTTTTTCTCCAAAATGCAGATAAAAAAATAGGGGCTACCTTATAATCAGGATCGCCCTATAGTCGGGCCAATACGGTATATTTGAGTCGAAATGAGAACGTTGCGTAGAATGTATGGAATAACCATTTATGACAGAATAAGGAATAAGAAATCGGATTGAAAAAATATGTTAGTGCTACAAGACGACTTCCGTGGCCTGGTGGTAAGACGCTTGTCTGCCGATCCGGAGGCTGCAAGTTCGATCCCCGCTGGAACTCAGATTTTTTAAAATAGGATTCCAGTCTGATTAACACTTAGGGCCTATAAAAACATATTTCTGGTCGGTTGGAAGAGATTGCCACATGCCAATAAACTCGCCAGGTTAAACAAAAAAAAAAAAAAAAAAGTAGCATGTGTCTGGAATTATGAAAGGTTCATAAAAATAATGTATACAAGTAGGAAAGAAATAACGAGAAGTTTGGAGAAAGTTCTCCTCAAATTATAAAATCAAAGAGATAAAATACATAATTTTTTCAAACAAGTAAAATATATGTATACTACATGAAATCAATTTTACTTGCTAACTTCAAATGTAATTATTAGCCTTAATAGTTAAAATTACAACAAACCGAATATGCAAGAGGAACAAATCCAGCTGCCAATAATGATGGAATAAGTCTCAAAACAAATATGTTCAGCCAAACTTGGGCGTTGCTTAAAAGTGATAAAAATTATATAGGTGTTGTAGAAATAATAGCCTTACGTAGAATCTATGGAAAAAGTGTACGCCAGAATAAGGAATCGTGATATTAGAAAATAATGCGGATTGATAGAAAATGCAGCGCTTAAAATAAAGAAAGAAGAACTGAGAGGTAAGAATGGTGGAAAATTCATAAAAAATATTTATACAATTAATATATAATGTAGAAGTTTGAGAAGACCTACTTGGAACAGGAACGAAACAGTAAACTTGGAAAAAGATTAATGACCTAAAATTCTGAAAGATTGAAAGCCTTTATTATGGGATAGTATACATGACGAAGTGTATGGTTACAGCGTATGCGATAGATGTGTGCTAGGATAGGATGAAATTGAGAGATGTTCTTTCTACTTGCTTCAATAGCGTGATAATGATTATATTGCGAAATTCGGTAATTTATTTACCAGAAACATAACTGACGTTTTAAAATAAACATCTTGTATTAAAGCTACCTTGTCTTTCGTATCAGGGCCAGTGCTATCCAACACTGAGTTTGATGGTCATGGTTTATCGATTCGTTGATAATTTAAGTTGAAGACCACTTTTGCAATGACATTTTTGGTCTTATTTTCTAGAAACCGCGACCACTCAAACGTAGGGTAATTCATTGAAGTTTAGTCGTGCGATTAATGCGTTGGACTTTTATCTTGAATGTTGCATGTTGAATATTCACCCAAATGATAGCCGACGTTTAGACGTAACAGCTTACCAGGAAAATAGCAGTGAAAATGTTTGAATCTATTTATGCTTTTCAAATTATAAAAAAAAATGTTTATTTTAAATTTTAAAAAGGGAGAAACTTTTAGCTACACTAAAATATAATACAATTTTTATTATAATTTGTAAACATATAACACGGACAGAGAAAAATACGTGTACTGTAAAAGACTTCTTTTCAGAAGACAAAAGAAGAGTTTAAAAGAAATCTTATTACATAAGTTTGCAAGTGTACCTAAGTTTACAAACCCCGTGTTACATAAGTTTGCAAGTGTAAGACAATAAATATTGAAAAGAAAATGAAAAAAACAATATTTTTTCTTACGTTTTGTGATGGGATTTCCATGTATCTACGTATCTTCGACTTTTTTTAAACACCATCTTAACAGTTACGTAATTGTTTTTCGGTTGTATATGTTCATCACAAATTTATTTTCAACATGATAAACGTGTTATTTTTTCTTCGACGCCTCGTATCCTTATCTGGAGTCTTCAGCACTCCATAGCTCAGCCCGCGAGAGATTAATCCGCACCCTCTGCCGTGAATCAAGGTAAACTTGATATCTCCCGTGATTTACATATTATCGTATGGAGAACCTACTACCTATATACCTCGGCTCTCATGTCTTATGGACACGTTAGGGTACGCTTTAAGCTTTTTTGTAGGGTAACGTTGCATTCTAAATAACGGATAAATTTTAAAACATAAAACAGCATTTAAGTTTAATTTTCAATTAGAATAAAAATTTTTTTTAGAACATTACTATCTCCCTTATAAACTAATAGAAACATATTTCCTAATCTCCATGGCAGAGTCAGTAAAATTCATATCTTCTAGCCCAAGGTTGCGGGTTCGGTTCCCGCTGTAACCCAGATTAAACAAAAAGTTTTCAGCCTAGTTTTTAGTTAAGGCTTGTTTGAAACTTTTCATGGTTAGTTGGAGAAGATTGCCACACTAATCAACCAGAAAACCGTGATAAGCTTTAAGTGAAGCATGGAGCCTTTTTAAAAATAAGGAAAATTTTATTTCTGAATTTGGGCTATCCCTTCGAACAGGTGACAGAAGAATCCTTTGTAAACTAAAGCATCACTCATCAACTTTTATGGTTCACTCGGCTCAACTTTGAAACCATCTTTGAACTTATAAATGAACACTATTGATATAATAGAATAAACGAAAGAAATACTATTTATCTCTAAGTATTCCTCTTCCTTAACTTCCAATCTTTTTTCGGATTTATCTTTTAATTTGATTTATGTAATTTTTTTAGATGTCATTTAAAAATATTGTGCTAAATATACTATCATGGATACCAATAATTTGCTCTTTCCGATTCTGAACTATGCGGATGTCTGTTGTTTGAATGTAACAAAGGAACAGCTGGACAAATTACAGCGTCTTCAAAATGTTTGTCTAAGATTTATTTTTTACCAAAGAAAGTACAATCATGTCACTTCATACCAGAACTAATGTTAGAAATAGACGTCAAATTAAAATACTATATCTATTGTGTAATATTCCTTACTGTCCCCCCCCCCCCCCTTCTTATCTCGCCGAAATTTTTCAGCGTCTTTCCGATCATGGACTAGCGCCACGCTCAAACAGATTGTTTATTGGCCTTTCCAGTTCACCGCTCTTCTTTTTTATGTCATCCTTTACTGTTCATGCAGTGAGACGCAGGAATTAGTTACAAACCAATGCTAGACTCGCTCCGTCCTTGGCATGCTTTAAGAAGCGACTGAAAAAAACTCTTAATTTCTAGTCAGTAATATGACGTGTTTCATTCCTGATTTTTTTCCTTTCCTCTCCACTTAACCTTCCTTTTCATTTGATTGATGATATCTCACTTTATATGAATAGAAATATTCGGTTGATTGTCCGTCTTTTTGCAGTTTGTGGGCATATGCTTACGTATTTGTTCATGGATTTCGTGGGGATGAATAGTAATTTCAATATTTTTTGCGACCATGTAACTTGCTTAATTTATTTTATCTGGTTGGTTAGAAGAGATTGTCACCTCGCAATAAACCCCGCCAGATTATTATGGCAATAAAAGTGCTTAAATATGAAAGAAAAGCTGGTCGATTGAAAGAAACTGTTTTAAAGCAATAAATTAGCCAGATATATTTCGCCAGTTGTAATGCCCTAAAAATATATGAAAAAAGAAAATGAGGGGAAAATTAGTCACCCTATTCGTTACAAGAGAGCAGAGGATCATCAACAATTCACGTAGTGTTGCCTCACCTACATAACAGGCTATATCAAGCTATACGGAGCGTGTAGCCGTGTAGCGGGCCGGGAGATAAACAGTGCCTTGTCTCGTAAGAGCGTACGGGCGGAGTTACGATCTCAGCATTTTGGACGAACGCCTTGACACCCTTCTATACTTCCTTACTCGATTTTAGACTTGAAGAAGTGGTCGTTAGTTCCAATTATAAGTTATTTTGGTCGCTTAGTAACCAATTTCTTTCTATTTTCGAGGGTTATTAAAATTATTTTAGATTATTTAAACATACTCGTAATTGAATGCCAAAAATGTATCCTTGTTTATTTTCATACACAACGTATTAAACATGTTCGCACGGCATTAATCCTGCAACAAGGTTGTATAGTATACAAAAAAATATTTTATACCATACATATAAAGACCAATTATTTATAACAGTTTTTTTTTCTTTTTTTTTATTCCTGTCGTAGCCCCATGTATTTTTCTCAGTGCACGCGTTTTTATGGCATTTTATCGGATTATTAGTCTTTTTCCACTTTCATGTTTCACTTCCATATATCAAAGTTGATACTTAAATGCTGTTGTTAACTTTCATAACAGCTGATTTTAATAGTGTGTGGTTCGAGTATACAATGTCCCATTGACTTTGTTTCTTACCGTTATACGCAGTTCGATGTTTCTCGTAACTATTGTAGTAGTACTATGAGAAAAAATACTACCTAAATAGCAAAATTTCCTAGTGTTTCCTTGCAGTTCCATATATCAAATTAACTTTCTCTACGACACGCTTTCCTAACTCTGTGACATTGGATTGGAGATATTTTATTCTCAGATTTTTCTCTTCTCATATATCAAACAATTTACTTATTGAACTCTGCAATTCCTTTTCACTCTCTACTAGCACTACTATCAAAATACTATGCATAATAAAATAAATTATATGAAAGGATACGCCGATAGTGGCTGCGCCTACTTACCTACCCGCATTTCTATATATTCAGAAAAATATATCTGACAAGACATCCACAGAAAACGAACTACAAAGAAATCCTCCATTATGCAATATTAACCATTTTGGATTTAGGCGAAATGTATATACGAGTATGTATGTAGTGTAATTTATTTTATGTAATCCAAGTCTTTAAATTTTATGGTAAAAATCAATTTATGAATTAACTCATTCAAGATATGAATTAACTCATTTAAGATATGAATTAACTCATTCAAGATATCATAGCAGAATTTTATGTGTTAATAAATGTATCGGCTTCAGCTTCATGATTTCCATATTACAACATTTGGCCATAAATCATATTGTTATTACACTAATTACATTTATCTACACTACACGTGTTTCTTCCTTCTATGTCAAGGCTATCTTCAGGTGGAAAAATCCCAGTTTATGCAGTGTTTATATCAGATTTGTGTCATGTTACTATAAACCACCTACATCAAATTGAAACCTTTCTTCTTGGGATAGGTGGTAAAAAACACGTGTAGCGCTGATTAATGTAATCAGTAGAATAACAAAGTAATTTATGGTAAAAAATATAACATTTTGAAGTTTTCGATCTATAGACTCATTAGAATTGAATAAAATTATTGAAGTTTATTAAGTAGAACGTTATTTCTCTAAGTATTGAACTAATGGACTTAATAGATTTTTTTTTATTTGTATGATTTTAGAATTATTACTAATTATGATTATTAAATTTATAAGAATCAACATGTATTTTGCTAAAATAACTTAATGTTAATCATAATTTATACGCGGTAACATTTCAGTATAAAAAATGCGAATATGATATGAAAGCCATCTAAAAATAATTGCATTATATTGCGCTTTTATTATATGCAGTGTAACCTGGTGGCTTATTTATCATGTGGAAGTCTTCCGACCAACTAGAAAAAATATTTAAGAAACCGAAAGTAAAAAAAAAACTATCACTTACGTAGCAAAAAAATGGCTACTATCGGCAATCGATCGCGCAAACCCCAAATTGTAAGATAGCCATCTTATCAACTAGGTCATGAAGGTCGTCATAATAAGTACATGGACGAACAAAAGCTTAGCCTATTTCTTAAATGAGTAGTTTTTAAAGGTCGAGGAGAGAAATAAAAAATAATTATTTTAGAGGTTAAATGTTTTTTTGCATCTCAAGGAAATGCGTCTTATATGAATTTATTATGTGAATACTTACATATCACATTATGTTTATTAGAGATAATATTCCATTTTACCTGAAGAGCGAATTCGTGATTATTATCGCCATAGCTCATAACATACATAATGTTGTATATCTTTCCGTATACTATAACCAACGAATATTCGGATATTGAAACTCGACGTAGGGGAAATCTACACTACCATGAAATAATTGGTCAAATTCAAAGTGAAATACTGACAAAAAAAAATGTGAAAGAAAGTATGAAATTTCGTTTTGTTCGAGCAGGTTCGAAACAAGGTCATGAAAAGGCTTTCAATAAAAGAGAGGAATAAACTTGTTTTTTTTTCAGAACACTTTTTACGTCTATACATTAATATGCAAAAAAAGGTAAACATTTATTCGATTCCGGCTGGATCATTTTAATTTAAATAAGGCTTTTATTTGATGTTCATTTAAGACTTTTTGAACATCTTTCTGGTTAGTTGGAAGAAATTCGCACACGACAGTAAGTCTTCCGGGTAAAATCGAACCAAGAATAGAAACCTAGAATGCCTAGGTGATATTCAAACAAGTTGGTGGGTAGAGATGCACACATGGCAGTAAGTCCTTCAGGTAAAACTGGACCAAGAATATAAACCTAGAATGCCTAGGTGATATTCAAATAAGTTGGTTAGTAGAGATTCACACATGGCATCAAGCCTTTCAGGTAAAACTGGACCAATAATAGAAACCAAGAATGCCTAGGTGATATTCAAACAAGTTGGTTAGTCGAGATATACACATGGCAGTAAGCCCTTCAGGTAAAACTGGACCAAGAATATTAACCTAGAATGCCTAGGTGATATTCAAATAAGTTGGTTAGTAGAGATCCACACATGGCAGCAAGCCCTTCAGGTAAAACTGGGCCAAGAACAGAGACCTAGAATGCCTAGCTGATATTCAAGCGTACTAACCAATAATCTTGGCAGCGATAATAAATTATTAACATTTCTCATCATCTTCAACCTCACACCATAAAATTGTTAGAGAGCCATTGCCTGAACAAATCCCTACCCTAAAATTTAGGTCATTATATGCCAACTGAGTCTTTGTGCTCCATTATTGACCAAATCCTAAATATATCTGTACCTGGGTAAATTCACGGGATATCTTCATTCCGGAGATATCCCTTAATATGAAGTTACCGAAGTTCTACGACATGTGAACCCTTAATTTGAATATTTCCAATATGGTCTATTGACGTTCCCTATGTCACTCTTGAACTCAAGTACATATTTTATTTTAGCAACTTGGATCCTTAAACGTTTTTTGGGGTTATTCATGTCACAAAAAAGTGTATACACATATATTTGATACTTAATAAAAACGTTAAAATATTACTACATAAATCTATTAAGTCGCGGTATGTAAAAAAGACTACAAAAAATATTTTTTATAAATGTTTTCCTTGAAACTTTGAGATAAATGGTTTATTTTTTATACTCACCTTTACACGTTTAACTTTACTTGGAAGAATCGTTTTAAAAAAAAATTTGGCTTAAGTAAATAAACTTTAAAAAAATACGGTGAGAGGTTTCCACTCCGTATTGAAGAAAGATTAAAAGTTCACGAATAGCTTCAGGAAAAATAATGTATTAATTTGAGCCTACAAGGTGCAAATTATATATTTAACTTCACAGAATACATGGGCATTTAAGTGGTACATAACTCGCTTTTCATATAATTTCAGAACTAAGCAAGTTTTGACACCAGGTATTTGTTATCATTTCAATATTTATAAGCAAATTTATTTTTACATAAAGGGTTGAAATATATGTTTGAATAATACTTTTTTAAAGTAACCCTTAATCAGATCATTTTCTAATGGTTTTTTTTCTTTCGCGTTACATTTTCGTTCATTCGAATTATTTCTAATGTACTCATTTCTTATTCATTTAATAATTTAAAAAAAACAATCGTACACAACAGGGTTGAAGTATATGTTTGAGTTTAACTTTTTAAAAGCTACCCTTAACCTGATCTTTAACCAATGATTTTTTATGACCTTAAGAAAGTACAGTTGCTTATATTGGTTCATTTAAATCTGTATATGAGGAGGGTTTAAATGGAGAACTTGATTGGTAATTGGGAACAGACACTTCGGTCACTCATCTGCACTAAACGAAAATTGTTGTTAACATACTCGTATATATATAATTTAATATTATTTTTAGGTAACCACCAAAAACACCAATAACCAGCGATTTCATACAGCCTTGAGAAGGTTGAGTTACTCCAAAGAATTCATTTCAATTTTAATATGGGGAGTTTTAATTGATAATGGGGTATAGAAACACTTCATTCACTTATCTGCACTGAACGGCAATTTAATAGCCCCACCATTAACTAATTTTACTTTAAAATATCCGAAAACGGTTTCGGCCTCTTCAGACCACAGGATATGCGAGGAGGTCTCTCTACCTTTGATGCGCCGTGATCACGCATATATAATGTTAAATGCTTCGGGGTTACCAATTATTATACGAGTATGACTATGTACGGTGCATCCATAATTGATCCGATAAATGGATAAATGAAGTTCAATAGAAGCTTTCAAGACAATACATATTTCAAAATGTTCTTATTTCTGAACTAAATTTGAAAACTTTAGAGTACGTTATTTATTTTATTGAATTGTGATAAAAATATGTACTCGTATATGTAAGAGTAAAATTAATTCGACAGGACGATCTTTAAATTCACCAGAACTTTTCAAAACAGCACTTATTTTAACCAAATCGAATTTATGAAAATATATTTTTTTAAATTAAAAAGAATCAATTAACTTAGAACAAAAATGTAGATACATATATGTATATAATAATAATAAAATCATATTTAATTCTAGAGACTTTCATATTTGTTCACAAAAAACATTCAAAGCATATTTTTTTCAAATTGAACTTTAAGTTTGAAAATATTATAGAAACAATATTTACTTCAATTCAAATGTACTAAATATATGATTATAAAATAATGTTTTATTTCAGAGTGTGACATAGTTTCCCCCTAGATAAACTATTGGGTGTTAACATAAGTTGTATCCGTTTTTTTCCAAATTTAAAAATGAGCACCAAAAGTAAAATAAAATGGTTAAAGTTATATTTTATTCGAAAGAATATTTTCTCTTCTACAAGATATTGTGTTTGCTTTTACGTTACATATATTATTTTATTTGATTACAAGCCTTCAAAATGGAATATCGAGTAGACGAAAGTGAGCATTTTCGACACCTCCTTCTGTTCTCGTTCAACAGAGGAAAAAAAGCTGCAAAAGCTGCTCGCGATAGTGAAGTGTACGTTGATAGCAAAGTGTACGGTTAAGATGCTATGAATGAAAGGACAACTCGTCGATGGATTTTGCGTTTCAAATATGCTAATTTCGACCTAAAAGACATGCAGCGTACCGAACGACCAGTGGACTTCGATAAAAACCGTCTAAACCATATTATTCATGAAGATCCCCTTCAAACTACCGTATAATTGGCTGAGCAGATGAATTGTAGTCACATGACTGTATAGCGCTATCTTAAATCAGTAATGATGCGGTAAAGGAACCTTTGCTTGTGGCCATGCGTAGCTCCATGACGCGGGAGCAAACCAGCAGAAATTGTCGAACGTTGATTTTTGTTGTTTTCACTCAAAACATGTGGAGCCCAAGCGCCGAACTTCTGGACTTTTCCCATTGATTTAAGATGGCGGTATACATTTATGTGACAACAATTCATCTGCTCAGCCAATTCTACGGTGGTTTGAAGGGGATCTTCATGAATAATATGGTTTAAGCGGTTTTCATCGAAGTCCACTGGTCGACCGGAACGCCCCATGTCTTTCAGGTCGAAATTACCGTCTTTGAAACGCAAAAATCATCAACGAGCTGTCCTTTCATTCATAGCATCTTCACCGTATACTTCGCAAATATCGCGAGCAGCTTTGGTAGCTTTATTCCCTCGATTGAACGCGAACAGAAGGAGGTGTCGAAAATGCTCACTTTCGTCTACTTGATATTCCATTTTGAATGCTTGTAATCAATTAAAATAATATATGTAACGTAAAAGCAAACACAATATCTTGTAGAAGAGAAAATATGCTTTCGAATAAAATATAACTTTAACCATTTTGTTTTACTTTTGGTGCTCATTTTTATATTTCAAAAAAACGGACACAAATTATGTTAACACCTAATAATAACTATAAAAGCAATAATTCTAAAAAAAATCTAATTTAAGTCAGAATGAAAAATTTACAGAATAATTTCCTTCGATTAAATTAATTATTTTACGAGTATAATAGAATTATATTTAATTTCAGAAGGTGACATATTTTTATCTAAGTCCACTTAAAGCTTTTAAAGTTTTTTTTTTATTTAACCTAGTTTGAAAATTAAGAGAAAACATATTTTCTTTAACATTTTAACTGATAAAAAATATTTTATAATAAGTAAATAACATATTTATTTCCACAAGGCGATATACTCGTATTTTCCCCCTCATTTGAATTCTAAAGGCTGTTTTAAGTAATGTGAAATAGAAACAATATTTCATAGACTAACAACTTTGAAAGAAAAGAAAATATATTGTATTTGATATTTAAACTGTGAACAAAAATTGTAATAAGAGTATATTTATTTCCACAAAGTGATATATTTCCCACCTTATTCGAATTCTGAAGATTTTTCGTAGTGATTAGTACTTGAAATAGAAACAATGTTTCAAAGAATAACCAATTTGAAACAAAAACATTGAAAAATATATTTTACAAAATATTGACATTATTGTCACGATTTAAAAATTATAAACGAGTATTTGATCCATAGACACGATTTTTTTTTTTCAGAAAAATCTTTCCAAATTTACTGAAGAAAAAGTAAATGATACATTTTAAACAGTAAAAATCAAATATATAATGAAATGTGTCAATTTATTCGGAAATCATTTTCAACAAAAAATATTTCTGTTTAATAAGATATTGTAAGTATGAAAATTAAACACATGGAAGTTTAAGTCCTACCAATCAATATCGTTCATTAAATTTGAACATTAGACGCATAATAAGTTATTGTAATTTTTGGATATATTCCTAATAAAGAATATTCAAATTAGCATGTAATAAAGCGAGCATTTGGTCTGAAAAGCCGAGTTTTCACATAAAGGCGTGGGAAATGGTGATAATAATCTCAATTGTCGTTTTTTTACATTAAATATACTATAACGATGCTAAAACCTAGATATGTATTGAGATAACTGGTATGGATAGTGAAACAGAAGTCATTTGAAGATAACTTTATTTTCCAAAAAGAACTTTTGTTTTATAATTAAAAGAAATAATTTATTTTCAGATAAAGCTATACAACTCGTAATTATGATAATTTAATTAACAATTTGCATCATTGTTTGAGTTTTTCTGGTCATTTAGAGCTGATTATATATTCTTATTAATTTGTATGGACAATAATACTTATTCACCTGCTCTTATATTATTTATTGATCAGTGTTTAGTTTCATAGCCTAAATACTAAAAATATGACCAAGTTTACTAACTTAATAAGTAACGAAATAGGGTTTAAAAAAATCCCAGTCAGTACAATTGGTTTTTAAATATATATGCCTTCAAACACATTGAAGAGATTTGGGTAATTGGTTTTTAATTATATATATAGGTATGCTTTCAAACACGTTGAAAAATTAGAATCACAAGACAAGTATATATATGAGAAAAATAATCAAATATATATATATATATATATATATATATATATATATATATATATATATATATATATATATATATATATATATATATATATATATATATATATATATATATATATATATATATATATATATATATATATATATATATATATATATATATATATATATATATATATATATATATATATATATATATATATATAGTATATATAGTTGTATGGGAAGGTTTACACTAACTTAATAAGTAACAAAAAAATATTTAAAAAAAATCTAGTTAGTGCAATTGGTTTTTAAATATATACGCATTTAAACAAGTTGAAGATATTTGGGTAATTGATTTTTAAACATACATGCCTTCAAACACGTTTGGATCTGTTACTTTTGGATTTTGAGATTTGGATCACAAGATAAGTATACATGGAAAAAAATATATAGTTTTATGTTGAGGTTTACACATGAATTCTGATATAAAAATTTGTACGTTTTAAAATTGAGGTTTACACATGAATTCTGATATAAAAATTTGTACGTTTAAATATATATGCCTTCAAACACGCTGAAGAGATTTGAATTCACAAGACAAGTACTTACCTATATATGTAAAAAAAAATAATATACATATATAGTTTTATGTTGAGGTTTACAAATGAATTCTGATATAAAAATTTGTATTTTAAAAGTTGAGGTTTACACGTGAATTCTGATATAAAAATTTATACATTTAAATATATATGCCTTCAAACACGTTGAA
>OX463850.1:8711496-8782030 GCA_949825065.1 Odontocerum albicorne
GTTCCAACATCTGAGAAAATACTACATTTTTTATGATCATTTGATTTAAGCATATATACGAGTATATATTCTCATACTCCATGGATTTTTTTTCATAACGCTACACTCCGTTCAATATACCTCGCATTCGATGGATTTTGTTTCCTAACGCTACACTCCGTTCAATGTACCTTGCAATGTTCCAACATCTGAGAAAATACTACATTTTTTTATGATCATTTGATTTAAGCATATATACGAGTATATATTCTCATACTCCATGGATTTTTTTTCATAACGCTACACCTCTGTTCAATATACCTTGCAGCTGTTCCAACATATGATCACAGCATATATATTCTCATATCCCGTGGATTTTGTTTCCTAACGCTACATTCCGTTTAATATACCTTGCAAATGTTCCAACATCTGAGAAAATACTGCCCAAATAGCAGAATACTTTAATATTCGTTTGTCTCTTTAAATATATATTCCAAAGGTTTTGAACATCTGACTTAAATAATGAATTTTGCATGAAGCTTTACATTGAAAAACTTTTCTGTAATGAGTAACAAAATGACAAAATTCACGAAATACAACGCAGCCTTATTTCATAACAATAAATTAATCTCTCGTTATTGCCTTTGTCAAGGACCTTTGTTACAAAATCCTTGTTTGGTAGGATTTTTTTCATACAACACAAAACAACATTTACTATCTATCAATAAAATTTAAATCTTTGTTGATAAAGTGCAGTAAATTTAACTTATTTAAGTTAATTTAGTTTTCGAATTTAGATTTATAATAATAATAATTTAAATTGCCAGTGTGCAGATAGATGCAAAGTAATACGGTTCATAATTTTTTCAAAACAGATAGATAATCATAATGTATCCTGAATCCAAATATTCAGCGAAAAGAATGTCAACATTTGACCTTTAAAATAAATATAATTTTACATATATTTTTCCCGTGTTGATGTGTTCTTGCGTTGATGGAACAAAAAGGGTAGATATACTCGTATTTATCAAGTGTGTGACATTCCATATACTCGTAAGTATAATTATTAATAAATAACATTGTTATTGCACATGTAATATATACATGTAATCACACAGTTTATTTGTTTTTTTTAGGAGAGAGGACAGAGCGCCAGACTTTTGTATCACGACATACATATTTTACCTATTCCACACCTATAAACCACATTATCATAGAGCTCCTACGACTTTATTTCGTCTTAATTTTATTCAGTTGATCCAACTATACTTTCCTTGACGTTTTTCTACCACGTCTTCCACTTACATTTGCATTATTTATTTGTTTTGTTAGTTTTTCCTCATTCGTTTCACGTGTCCAAACCTTTTCATGATTCTTCCGTTAATTAATTGCATTAATCTCGGGGCAGTCGTCTCTATTTTTTTACACCCTATCAACCATCTTACAGCTCTCTTCAAGAGAATAATGCCGGTTTGTATCTAGAGAAATAGTTTTGTACAACCGGTAACATCTTTCATCAGAAGTATCTATGGTATATTGACCCAACGGAAAACTTTGAATTATGGATAATATATTTGCTTTCTTTGGTTATTTATTACAGTTTTATTAATAATTATGGCTTTGTGTACATACTTATAATATTTTTAAAGTCACATTTCACAATTTTCGTAATGTATGATTAGTTTAAACTCAACTTTTTAAATATTGAAATGATGCTATTTATGTCCAAAATGAATAAAATAACAACAATTTTGATTTTTTTATGAAATGTATTGAAGTGTATTAACTTCAATTGTATCAGATTATTAATTAATTCTATTGAGTACATTAAAACCTGGTAGGTTTATAAACTTCAATTGTATACTAATATTAATTAATTCCATTAAGTACATTAAAACTTGGTAGGTTTATTAACTTCAATTGTATACGATTATTAATTTTAACTTTTTAAATATTGAAATGATGCTATTTATGTCCAAAATGAATAAAATAACAATTTTGATTTTTTTATGAAATGTATTGAAGTGTATTAACTTCAATTGTATGCGATTATTAATTAATTCTATTGAGTACATTAAAACCTGATAGATTTATAAACTTCAATTGTATACTAATATTAATTAATTCCATTAAGTGCATTAAAACTTGGTAGGTTTATTAACTTCAATTGTATACGATTATTAATTAATTCTATTGAGTACATTAAAACCTGGTAGGTTTATTAATTTCAATCCTACACGATTATTAATTAATTCTATTGAGTACATTAAAACCTGATAGGTTTATTAACTTTTATTGTGTACGATTATTAATCAATTCCATTGAGTACATTAAAACCTGGTAGGTTTATTAAATTCAATTGTATACGCTTATTCATTAATTCCATTGAGTATATTAAAACCTGGTAGGTTTATCAAATTCAATTGTATACGATTATTAATTCATTCTATTGAGTACTTTAAAAGCTGGTAGGTTTATTAACTTTAATTGTGTACGATTTTTAATCAATTCCATTGAGTACATTAAAACCTTGTTGGTTTATTAACTTAAATTGTACACAATTATTAATTAATTCCATTGAGTACATGAATACCTGGTAGGTTTATTAAATTCAATTGTATACGATTATTCATTAATTCCATTGAGTACATTAAAACCTGGTAGGTTTATCAAATTCAATTGTATACGATTATTAATTAATTCCATTGAGTACATTAAAACCTGGTAGATTTATTGTCATGTGGCAATCGAGGTAGCAGAAAACCAAAGAAAGTGAGGTTTTATCAAGTAAATGCAATTATGATAGAAAAAAATAAATCTGAGGAATTGAAAGTGGCGAATGCGGAATATGTAACATATGTTGCGTTAAAAATGTTTAGTTCTTCGTTTTTTCTAACTTGTTTTATATTTTATTTTATACATTACTTGTATACAGGACAACTTGGTGGATTTATTACTGATAATATATTCAACCCAACTAGAAAGGTGTTAAAAAAATCTTAAATGAAAAATAGATTGCAACTCTTTTAAAAAAATGTCAGTTATAACAGGATCCAAATCCGATAATCCAGGCTGGAATATAGGTACTTACAAACTAGGTACGGAGATCGTCAATAAATTTGCATAATTTTACAGAAAACCTTAAAAACATTTTCTCCTTTAATCGCTTATACTGAGATGAACCAGTTTGCGCTATTCGCAATAATGTTATACTTTGACTAATCAGATAATAGGCACATGGAGCAAAGCTTTTGCAAGGGCCGTGTACGGGGCTAAGCCAGCAGCGGTGCTTGGCGCAAAGCCCGTAATGGACCGACAATTGGAGCGGACGTTCATCACAATTATCTATTAGGTGCTACCCTCCACAACTAGCTGGATGTAACTCTAGTATACTTGTATATATAATATCTACCTTAAGGGTGGCCATTATTTATCTATTTATTTTATTTCAACGATCTGATGATCTTTTTGATGAAAAATATTAAAACCAAACGAATCAATAATGACTTGTAAACAGTGTTTTATAACAAAAAAATACAAACAAGTACAATACCAACTCAACACAGTAAAAAAGTCACATCTAAACAATTTAATCCTTTAATCCTGGCAAAAACTTTCCTTTAGTAAATAAGTCAAATAATAATTATAAAAGGACCATTTATAAAGCGCCCTTCGGAAAGCAGACAGTCCTCTAGGACGCTCTATCTTGGGGCTAGAACTCATATTATTGAAAGATTTAAAATATAACATAATAAATAAACGTAAGTTAACTCTAATGATAGGGAATTGGTGGCTGTCTCGCACCTACATATGTTTAGACAAACATATGTGGTAAGAAAACCGCAGAATGAAAAGACGAACTATTAAGAAGCCTTTGTAGATCTTCCGTTATATAATAGTAACAAATTCAGCTTTAGGTGTAGTGTTCATAAAAATTATAAAGAAACCACTGTTGATTTTCTGGCATGTAATAGTAATAAATTCAGCTGTAGGTGTAGTGAAATGTTTTTAGGTAGTGTTCATATAAAATCATATATTTTAATAACACCTCCCTAAAAGGGTTGTCCTCAAGTACTAGATAAAGTTGCACAGGCCACTCAGATCTTTTACACTAATTGGTAGACCATTTCACGTCGAAGGAACAGATACTGTGCTAGTTTTGGTGCTGTCAAAAGTATTTATTTGTGCCAGTTTATATATTTTACATATATGTATGACTACTTTAAAGCTCAAACTGATTTTTTTTACAAATTTAGACTTAAGGTGCATTCGGAGCATTTTGGTAGTACTAGTTTATATGTTTAACATGTTTAAAAATGCTTTAAAACGTCAACAGGATATTGTTTCATGGTACTTTAGGTATATTTAGAGACATTTGATCAGAATGTCACTAGTTTATAGCTCAAACAGAGCTTCTTTCTGTCAAATAGCACAAAATTTGTTTTAACCTATCACTCCAGTGTTGTAAACTCTTGTACTTTTATTTATACTTAAACATTAAGGACTCACATGTAAACATGTTTAGTTTTTTTAACATGCAACTACGACTGAAGAGTGGTCGAGGTAAGATGTACAAACGTGTGTCACGTGGATTAATATAATTAATATAACAAAGTCAAGCATTAATTATTATTAATTATTCCATTCTAGAGGCATTCCTGAAAAAAAACGTAAATAAAGGTCACTCTATGCATGCAAAATTGAGATAGTGTCCCTATGCGAGGGTGAACAGAGTAATACTGTTTCCCAGTATCCTGGGCCAAACAGGTCCATAATGGTCACCCCAACATGGACATGCAGCCCAGAATATTCTAATTTATATATACGGCTAAATGAGGGCTTGTGGCTATTTTACTTTCAAATTTACAGAAAATGTACGGAAAATTTAAAATCACACTAAAATGTTTAAAAAATTGAAGGGTTCCTTTTATGTAGATATTTTATTATTTAAAAGTGCATGGGATGTTACATGGCATGTTCAATAAAATGCAATGAAAAATATCTACAATTGTAGAAAAAAATACTCAAAAAGTATATCTGAACAAAGTTCTCCACATATTTTAACACTGGCATACAAATTTCAGTTTTGCCATTTGAAATTCTAAAAATGTCTTCAATAAATAACTTTCTTATTTTGGAGGATTGGTTTTGATTATAATTATTATTACTTCCTCATAAACCTGTCGTCTTAATTATCTGAACTCTAATAATATATCTAACCTTACTATAACTTAAAATGAAAAATAATACTATAACTTAAAATTATGTTTAAAATATATAAACCATTTTTTTTAATTCTGAATATTTCACATTAAACAAATATAGAAATTTCATTATCACATTTTTGGCATCACGTTCATATATTTACATACATTTTCCCTATTTAATTGATATTTAAAAGAGAACAATAAATTATAAAAACACATCAATAAATAAAAAGCGACGTAGGGTAAGTAACTTATACAATGATAGACCGATTACTAAGAATACTTTATAAATAAATAAATATTGATACAGGTCAACTTAAATATTAATACGTAGAATACTTATAAGTATATACACTTAAGATAAATATTGTATTCAATATTCACTTCCCATTTTAATCTAAATTAATATATTATTCCTAGTTCCTGCCTTTTTTATACGTCTAAGTAAATATGAAATATTTTTATATTCAAATTATATTTAATTAATATTTATTAAGTATACTAATTAAAAAACAATTTAGAAATATGATTTTAAAAAATGTTTTTATTAATCAATGCTTTATTGTAATATGAATCAAGTTTTGTTAACCATAAAATGGGTATATAACATTTATTTAAATTAAATGTTGAAGTGAAAACTAAATTTAAATCCTGAGGAATACATATTTTTTTAAATTTATAATAATTGAATTTCTACAAATAAGTTTATTTTTAAAAATAAATAATTAAAAATATAAAACCTTAAGGAGATATTAGCAGAGTACATATATTTATATTTTCTTTTAGGGGTGGAATGTTTGACTGCTCATCAGGGATCCCTTCCTTTACTGATATTAAAAACGGATCCATTGCAGTGAAACCAGATTTATTTTTATTAGTAACCTGGCCTTAGTTTATTATTTAATATAATTAAGGATTTTTTTCTTAATACAATGACAAAAAAACCCCAATTAATTATTATTTTCATAAAATAATGAATCCTTGTTTAATGTCAGTACTGTGAAATGAAACAAATCATTTGTATTAACATTCCTTTTCTAGCTTTATTTAATCTAAAATAGACATTTATATAATATAAAAGTTATAAAGTTATAAAATGTATAAAACAATAAAATCATAATTGAAGACATTTTTTAATTAGTAACTTAAATAATGAATCCTTTTTTAATGTTAGTACTGCGAAATGAAACAAATCATTTGTATTACCATTCCTATTCTAGCTTTATTTAATCTATGTAAAATAGTCATTGATATAATATAAAAGTTATAAAGTTATAAAATGTATAAAACAATAAAATCATAATTGAAGAATTTTTTTATTAGTAACCTGGCCTTAGTTTATTATTTAATATAATTAAGGATTTTTTCTTAATACAAAGACAAAAAATCCCTAATTAAATATTATTTTCATAAAATAATGAATTCTTGTTTAATGTTAATACTGTGAAATGAAACAAATCATTTGTATTAACATTCCTATTCTAGCTATATTTAATCTAAAATAGACATTTATATAATATAAAAGTTACAAAGTTATAAAATTTATAAAACAATAAAATCATAATTAAAGACATTTATCGTACATAATGTTTTATGTAATCTTTCTTCTTACAATTCATGTTAAAATAAAAAAAAAGGTAAAAATTGAAAGTTTAATATTTTTTTCCATGAAATTTGCCTTAAACAAATCGATCGAGTCATATAAACATTTAAAGTTCTTTGGTTTTATTAAGTCTCAAATAAAAATATTGAAGTAATATAAACATTGAACCTTAATATGTATTCTAATATTTAAAGCCTCAATTGTAGATATTCATGAGGAGTACACATGGTTATCTCCAATATATCTTCATAGAACTCAGGTTAAGAAAAAAATCGATAATTTACTTCAGTTTTCTCCAACACATGCTTAAAATTTCTCTATCGATCAATCAATGTAAACATTTAAACTTATTATGCATAATTTAAATACATTGAATTAATTTTTTAATTGATGATATTAATCGATTTATAAATTTTATCTTAATAGATTTTTTCTCTTGTCAACCGTTAAAACCCATAGTAAAATAAAAATTGTTAAATTTTCTACTTTTTCTTCCAGCATTCGTTTAAAACTCATAAACCGAATGATTTTTTTCTTAATTCAGTATTGTATAAAATTAATTTACCCGTCATATCAGGCAAGTTTTCATAACTGTAAAACATGTGTGAGTGAGTTTCATTATATCACTATCTGGAAAAAAATATAACGGGGTCAAATAAGTTTCCACCCTTCACACATTTTATAATTTAAAACGTGTGAAATAGAAATCGATTAAGATTTTCATGATACATAAAATTGTGAAAGTAGAAAATATTACTGTTTAATTATACATTTTATCGAAATTTATACCAACTTATACCAACCAATTTATACCAACTTGTATACAGTATGAAAGCCTTAATAAACTAATTCAGCGTAAACTCAGTTTACTTCCTTTAATGTTACCATGCTGGTCAGTATTGATAATTTTTAGGAGTCTATTGTTAAGCCTGCCTTTTTAAAATTAAAAACCTCCTGAGCACCAATTAAAAACTTCCCAAAGGGCACTTGCTTGCTGTTATTTTAATGAATATTTCAATAAATTAAAAACTAGTAACGAAAGCAATAAACAATATCTCGTTTTTTATTTATTTATTTATTTATTTATTTATTTTTTACACATGACAAGAAATATACACAATTTGAGAAAAAACAACAGGTAATTTGATTTGGACATATAATTTTAATGGATCTGGGTTTGTTGCCTTTCATTTGTCGTATCCCCAGTAAACTAGGCTTTTGCCTGTATCTCACTGAGGATATTTAGCATGAAAAAATAAATCGATACTTCTTTCCGATCTTTGATAACACAAAAAGCCCCGTTGCACGCTCTCATCAACCTGACAAACAGTGACACTCAACTACAACTGGAAACACCCTGCGAAACTCAACTCCTCACACATTATCGCTCCAGAAAGACCAAAAATATTCATCCCACAATATACTGCACACAATCATAAGAATAAAAATCAAAACAAATTCAAAACAAAAAAAAGAAAAACACACAGAAACACAAATACAATAACAACCAAAATTAAAACAATAATAAGAGACCCACACTCACGAGCTCACATAAATCCTTTCCACTCGTCATTCATCCTGAAAGCCCAAGTACTCAAAATCCTGTCGCAATAACAACCACGCTCCGATCGACTGTCTAAATGGTTTTCCTACCTTTACTTTTATTGAAGTCGGCACGCCATTGTATGTAATGGGAGCCAAATAAGCATATTGCCTTTGGGCAAAAGAGGTTTTAACTCTAGGGATGGTGAACATTTCATTAGTTGCCATGCGTGTCATGTGTGTCTGCTGAGTTTGCATCTTCCCCTCCTCTCGATGGTAGTGCCAGAGAATGGATTTGAGATGTAAATTGGCTATGTTCAGGACCTGATACTCTCTGAAAAGCTCCGCCGTGCATGAAATGCATGAAAGTATTTCACGGTTCGGTTTGCAAAGAATGAAGAAACGCGCGTGTACAAATTAACCATGGTGATTTATACAGATGAAGTGGATATTGAATATAGATGAAGTGAAACCAGGATATACAAGCGAAAATTGGACTGGCAAAAAAGCATAAGATAAATGTGGTAGAAATGAGAGCGTTGGGTATGGATGAAGTGAAATCAGAATATGCAAACGACAATTGGACGGGCAAAAAAGCATAAGATGAATTTGGTAGAAACAAGAGCGTTGCGTGACAGAATAAATAATGAAGAAAGAATTTGGGTTGAGAGAAGATACAATGATAAAGGTGAAGAAATGTGCATTAAGGCGGTTCGCTCACGTAAAAAGAATGAATTTTTGAAGATTCATAAAAATATCTATATAAGAAATATATAAGGTATGAGAAATTTGTCAAGACCTAGAAAAACTTGGCACGACTAAAATAATAAAAAGGAGAGTATATGACGACGTGTATGGACGTGGGAGAAGCGAAAAATGTGTGATAGAAAAAAGTGAAAAGGAAACTCTTCTCTCTGTCTACCTCAGTAAGAACGTGTCGTGATAAGAGGATGATGGTAAACGTTGTAAATAAATAAATCATCAAGGAGTCATATCGTTTGAATTTGTGTCAGTTCCAAATTCAGTGAGGGATCGTACCCACCAGTTGAAATAATGTATTATTTCTTTTTATTTTAAATGCGAAATCATCCGTTTATTTAAATCATAAAATGAAAGCTATTTAATTTTAATGTGCGCGACATTATAACAGAGATTTTAAAGAGGTTCAGTAAATGTTATAACAATTTGTGTTGAAATTTATATTTTTAACCTTTTGTGACAAAGAAAGCTTAGTTTAAAAGGTATTTCTTAATAGTTTTGACCACTTAATTGAACGACACAGCTTTTATTTATTATAAAAGAAAACTAAAGCGAATTTAAGTAAATCAAGAACGTAGATTTGAAAAATAGTAATAACTTATATTGTGACTCTATACGAAGACTAGAATAAATTGATACAAGCTTTATATCATATGTATGATCAAAAGAGAAAACTCTTCAAAAACTAAAAAAAAAAATATTAAACGAAATTGTAGAACGTAGGAAGAATTTTTGAAAAAATAAGGGAAAAAAACGATTTAAAAATCGAATCAATACCTGAAGATACATAAAGACTTTTCGTTTTGTTGTACCGCGTGGTTTGACTTATAGACACAACGTTTCGAAAACGTTGCAACGTAAGAAGAATTCTTGAAAAAATAAGGTGAAAAAACGATTAAAAAAAACGAATCAATACCTGAGTTACATAAAGACTTTTCGATTTGTTGTACCGCGTGGTTCTACTTATGGACACGACGTTTCGAAAACGTTGCAGTTTTTATATTTAGGATTTGTATGAAATTAACTTTGTTATCTTAAAAATAAGCTTTGAAGATTAAAACTGCAACGTTTTTGAAACGTCGGCATCATAAGCCAAACCACGCGGTGCAACACCTCGAAACCTTATACAACTGATACAAAGAACCACGAATGGTTTAAATCAGATATATTTAATTCACGGTTTAGCAAAGTTGGGCAATAATTATGACTTAATTCGTATTCAAAATTGCGATACGAATTAAGTCATAATTATTGCACAACTTTGGTCACTTCGCCATACTTAAACATTTTTGTGTTTTTTTTATGCGTATCGACTGGTGTGTGGATAAATGCGTGAACATATTATTGTTATTTAATTTTAAACAATGACTTTGTGACTACTTTTTTTATTATTACTACTGCTTTATGTATCCACATGTTACAATACTTTAAGATAAAGTTTTGTAGATTTGTCAATAATTTTAAGTACTTGCATAACTTGTTATATGATCATTTGTATATAAAATACACTGCTGTGTCGTAAATTAAATAAATTAATGAATATGCAAAATAAGAGTGTATAGGTAGATATGGTTTTAAAGAACTTATTTTTCTTTTCTATTATATTTTTTAAATAAATATTTTTTCGTAAATGTAACTATAATACGGGTCTACCCTATTAATTAAAACGAGAAAACAGTAGGAAAACATAACAAAATTGAGAAAAAAAAATTCTTTCTTATTTTTTTATTTACTAAGGTCTTTGTACTCCGTTTACCTTAGTTAGTGGGAAAAAATACTTAAAGTAATTAATGCATCGTCAATTAACTACATCACCATACCAGATAGGTATATAGTTTAGAAAAAAAAATAGCTTGCTAATTTCTTAATAAAACTCTGCTAGCGTTTTTCTTAAAATTGTTATTTAAGCTTACTTTATTTTAATGGTTTATTTTCTAAATGAATGTTAATTTAACTTGCATACGTTAACGTACGCACAACACCCCGTAACGTATTGTTTTTTGATCCAGTCACGTTTTCATCAACGAATCCACCAAACATCATCGATAATTTTGAAACATATATACAAACCATGACGCTATTCCCCTGTCGGGCAGAGATGACAGATCACCATACATTTTTATCCTTTGCTTTCTCTACATCCAAATATATATTCTCATATAGCTCTTTCTGTTTCTTTAACACCTTTCATTCCCTTATCTTGAAATTGTATTCACTCGGATCAGTCTACACTTTTTTCGATCGTTCTCTACCATTACTGGTTATGGTTGCAATATACATTTTTTTGCTTCTGCTTGTATTATAATTGTATACCATATAATAGTACTGTATGGAGTGAACATGTGGAGAATATTCAAAGAAAGGAAAGAAACATGATAGGTGCCTTCGAGAAGTGGTGTTTGGAGGTGGATGCTCCGTATTCCATGGACCGCAAGGTGCACCAATGTATCTACCATCTATGAATTGGAAACAGTGGGAAAGGCGATAAGAAGGAAATGCCCTCTAAAATGGACGGATCAAATAAAGGAGTTAACAGGATTGTTTTTAAGTACTGTAATCAACATGCCCAAGGACCGGGAGGGATCGGGACAGGTAGTGCACCGAATTCGAGACATAACAGGTGACTACGACGCAACATTGAGCACATGATGAAGAAGAAGATATTTTTTAAATCAATCTTTGGTCACTCATCGGTTCAACATGTCCAAACCACTTCACCGTAGTGTCCTTTTTCACCGTACACAATACATGCATCGACATAACGTACACATATACTCGGCTCCTGTTATTAATTTTATATACCTATATACACGTTTCACTTCTTGTAAATCAATATTGGTGCTAATATGCTATAGTGAACCACCGTTTTAGCAGTTCTTGATATCACTTTGTTTTATTATCCAAGTATATAACTTTATTTGTGAATGTTTGAAAACAATTCTAAAAGCTTAAAGAACTTTAGTCATTTGGGTCCAAAATTTATTTTCGAATGAATAAATTTCCCTAGAGCACATCCTTGTTCGGAGTAATCCCATACTACCGAGATTAAACGATCCGTCCAATCTAGCCTAATGACCATCAATGAGGATTTAGCGTTAATCTTCCAGATATCAGGATAAGATTGTTTCTTATCTCAGCCATTATGGATGCTTAACATTAACTATATTGAATACATCTCATGTAAATTGATTCTCAGACACCCAACTATCGAAATTGATCTGAAAGTAGGGTTGCTTCGCTTGAACCTTGGAAAATATTGATCGTTTATTTAATTTCCTCATCGTCTGCTACTTTTTGCTATTACTTTGAAAAAAACTTCTTTCATCCATTTACTAAATTTCCTCATCTTATGATAGTGTTTTTATTACTTTGAAAATCAAAATATTATTTTTCAATAATTACTACTTACATAAATAAGGCCGTGGCTGCTTAAGGGCTGAACCCGTTCAGAGTCATTCATTATTTCCTCATATAACTAATAATTTTGCCTCATTTTTCCGCAACTTTACAATTTTCAGCTATAAGATAGATATTAAATTTTATCAAAATAATGACAGAATTATTCACGGAAAAAACTAGGGAAGACAAACATTTAAAGATTCGTTAAAGGGATTTATATGTGAGACAACGTATTGCAGCTTCGTAAAAGGCTGTGTTTTGCTTGTACGATCCTGCAAACATGTAGGAAATGTTCATATGCAAACATGTAGGAAACAGACCATTAGAAGATAAATAGAAGTATGTTACTGCATAAACATGTAGTAATAGATTGTTAGATGAAACATATTCAAACATGTTTAATGAAACATATTCAAATATGTGAAAAACAGACAGAAAAAAACGTATTCAAACATCTAGGAAATAAACTGTTAGATAAAACAAACCTATATGAAACATATTGTTAGAACAAACATGCAGGAGAAATACTATTAGAAGAAACATATTCAATTTACATTAGAAAATAGACAGAAGAAAGTGATTTAGCCATACATAGCCAGTTTTTAATACTTTATGGTATAACATATTCAATATACGAGTACATCAGAAAATAAACAGAATAACGTGATTTAGCCATACATAGCCAGTTTTTAATACTTTGTGGTATAAAATATTCAATATGCATCAGAAAATAGACGGAAGAACGTGGTTTAGCCATACATACCCGGTTTTTAATACTTCATGGTATAAAATATTCAATATACATCAGAAAATAAACAGAACGTAATTTAGCCATACATAGCCAGTTTTTAATACTTTGTGGTATAAAATATTCAATATGCATCAGAAAATAGACAGAAGAACGTGATTTAGCCATACATAGCCAGTTTTTAATAATTTATGGTATAAAATATTCAATATGCATCAGAAAATAGACAGAAGAACGTGATTTAGCCATACATAGCCAGTTTTTAATACTTTATGGTATAAAACATATTCATCTTATTTTTTTAACTAGAAACGCGGAGTTTAATAATTACGTCCAGAAACTTAATTAGAGGTAGCCGAAAGTGTTTAGGTATCACTAGGTTAATGTAGATTCACGTAAAATAATTGCATTATTGTTCTTGAATATAAAAAATAACCAATTAAGAAATTTATAACATATACCATTTTGTGTGGAGGGAATATAAATTTAATTCGACTAAAGCGCTATGAAAAAAATAGCTGTTCTTAAAAATAGTTAATAGCATGGAATAAATCACGATTGTGTATGGGTTGTAAATCATAACTCCGAGAAAGCTTTATAATCGAAGGCGTTATACAATTACGAACATTAAATTTCATACAATACACTTTTTATACATGGTGGAGCACAAATAAATGCACTATTGGTAATGTGCCACCTTATTTTTAAAAACATCATGTGTCATTATTATACGAGTACCTATTGACAGTTTGTAACTAATATGTAAGTATAAATGTAAAATAAACATGCTTTAGAAATATACCTATTGTTAATCATTATTTTTCATACAATTACTCCATTTTCCTGTCAGGGTAGGCGGAGAAGTCAAAACGCTAGAGTTTCCTATCTCGACATACATCCTTTGCCTTTTCTATACCCATACATACACCTTCTCATACAACTTTAACGATTTTTCTGCCATTCTACAATTCATTCTATCAGTATATCATTCACTTGATCCAACCATACTTTCCTTGATCTTCTTCTCACACGCCTTTCGCTCACATTTTCACATAAAGAGGCAAAATATGTGTATATAGAAAAGTCTCTGCGTATCTTAGCCCGGAAACGGTCTGATGGTTGTACGTATGTAACTAATATAAATACTCGTATAAAATTTACATGCTTTAGAAATATATTATTAATCGTTATTTTTTAAATAATACATACACATACATACAATTACTCCATTTTCATGTCAGGATAGGCAAAGAAGTCAGAACGCTAGAGTTTCCTATCTCGACATACATCCTTTGCCTTTTCCATATCCATACATACACCTACGATTTTTCTGATTTTCTATTATACGATTCCTTTTTTCAGAATATCGTTCACTTGATCCAACTATACTTTCCTTGATCTTTTTTTCACACGTCTTTCGCTCACATTTACACTCTATATCTGGTTTGTTAGTCTTTTTTCATCCATTCGTTCAACATACCCAAACCATATCAGCGTGGTATTCTTTATCTTATTTACTTATTTGTTAACACGTCATTGCAAAGGCAATCTCTTCCAACTTACCAGATAAAAGTAAATAACTCAACTTGCATAGTAACAAAAAAATATTCAAATTATTATTCACCTTTACGAAATTTATGAACGTATCATACATATTTGTAGTAAAAGTAAGGATGATATATCATCAATCAAATTTATGAACGTATCATACATATTTGTAGTAAAAGTAAGGATGATATATCATCAATCAAAGGTAAATGAAGGGATGGTGAAGAGGAAAGAAAAAAAAGGAATCAAACACATTATGTTACTGAATAGAAATTAAGAGCGTTTCCAATCGCTTCTTAATCTTGTCTTTACTAAATAGAAATTTAGAGCGTTTTCGGTCGCTTGTTAATCTTATCTCATCTTACTTAACACATCAGTTTTAAGTTCACATTCGCATTGTTTTTCATTATTTTTTAAATTTAGGCATACCAAATAAGATGATGATTTGTGTGCCATCCAGTAGAGTAACGAATATTAGGTTTCATACAATACTTTTCTAGCTTCTGACTTGAATGGCGTGCATGCCCATAGTTTGGTATGAAAGAAAACTAAATCATATCTCATTACATGGTTGGGTATTCATGTTCAGAAGCGAGTACGATCATACGCCCACACTGAGAAACAGCGGGTGGGACGAATGGGGTGTTCAATTATTAATATACAATAGCTAACTGAAGATAAATCTTAAGATAACATTATGTCACCATGTTTTTTTTTTTCAATAAATTTCGTTTAGCAGTTGAAGTACTTTGTATTTATTTTCATACAAATCGATATAAAGGAGAAAATTGTATTGTGAAAAAAAAAATCGAAGCTCATCTCGTAAAAATTCTTTACTTGTTAAAAAAAAAACAAGTTTACAAACAAAATCTAAGTTCACGTTGTTTAGTAAAAATAAGTAAGCTACAAGTTATTTTGAAAAACTATTGCAGTTTAGAAACACTTAACTTAATTTGTACATAGGTTATCTGTTGGTGTAGACAAACATCTCATCGCACCAGGTTTTTTTATCTCGACATACATAATTTGTAACTTTCGCGTCCAAACACCTTCTCACATAACTCATGAATTCTTTGTAGTTTTGAAACACTTTACGTAATTTGTACATAGGTTATCTGTTGGTGTAGACAAATAGCTCATCGCACCAGGCATTTCTATCTCGACATACATAGTTTGCAACTTTCGCATCCATACACCTCACAAACCTCATGAATTATCTGAAATTTAAAGTTTCATTATTCACTTAATCCAACCGTAATTTCCTTTATCTTCCTCTACTACAACGCTTTCCATTTACATTTGCACTGCACATTTGTTTTGTATGTTTATTTTCATGTATTCGTTCGACAAGCCCAAACTATTTCAGAGTGTTTTTTTACATTTTACTCAAAACATCAGTGTTAAATTACAAAATTCACAATTTAAATAGTTTTAATGGAAACATGGACCTAAGGACCTAAATGACAACTATATTTCCATCTTTCAAAATATCATTCACTTGATCCAAATATACTTTTCTTGATATTACCCTACCACGTCTTTCACTTCATTACAACATTCACAATTTTAATAGTTTAAATAGAAAGATGAACCGTAGAGAACCAATATATTTATTTCTTTCTAAATATCATTCGCTTGATCGAACCATACTTTTTTTGATATTCCCTACGACGCCTTCCATTAAAGTTTACACTGAAAGTGTAATTTGTACTATTCAACAATTTAATAATAAAAAATAAATCTGGGCAGGAATGAAACAGAAAACGTGTTTTGATCAACACTTTTTTAGCATTTAATTTAATAATAAGATGTGTAACCTATATATTACTATATTATTTATAGTTAAGGCATTAACATTGTGGAGGTTTAAAGACATTGTAATTTGTTTTATCATACAAAAAATTATAATGTATATTACTATTATACTTTTCATCTAAAATAGCAAAATATTTCATAAAAAACAAATAAATGTTTAAAGCTAATTAAACAAATAATCATATTATATATTATATGCAATGAATTCCACAACAAAACTGTAATTTCCACAAACATTTCAAATTTTTTTTTTTTAAAGCTAGGTAAAACAAATTGTACGGCACCGTACAAGGACTGAAGAAATAGGTGGATAACTGCTGCTCAATTCTAGGAGATTAGGCTCACTTTATGCTTTTCGGGGAAAATAGCAGGGTGAAGAGATTCCTCTCTAGCAGGTAGTAGATGGTCGCAAGTAAAAAGCAGTAGACTGGAGTGAACTAGAATGTATTTTTTGACTTTTTGGTTCCCTACGTGTGGCCAATCGCTCATCGCAAGAGCCTCTTTTCGCCCGTGCATGCCGTCATAACTTGCAAAATATCACGATTCTCGCAAGTTTTCGAATGCATGGGTCGACCGATTTTTGATACTGTCTCGCGAATTGCCGCGCATAAGGAACATTTCAGTTACGGTCGTGACACAGTACGGACCTCAACACACATAAAGTAGACATACAAAACATCAAAATCAAAAAACACCAAATAACAAGAAAATATATCAATCATATTTTATGGTGACGCATACGTCCGATACACAAATAATTCTATTGTATATGTAATGACTTCCACAACAAAATTGTCATTTTCAAAAATATATAATTCATATTTTATGGTGACGCATACGTCCGATACACAAATAATCATTTTGTATAGGCAATGACTTCCACAACAAAACTGTCATTTGCACAAATATTTCATGGACAAATATTTTTTAAAGATAATTAAACAAATAATCATATTGTATATGCAATGACTTCCACAACAAAATCTGTCATTTCCACCAAGTAGTTTTTTTATATCTGATTTAATATTTGATAGAGTAAGAATTATCGGATAAAGGATACCGATTTATTGAAGAGGGGTGTTATGAATAGAATTAAGAAAATAATCTTGAGAGGGTATGGCATCATTGAGTAATTGAGATGCGAAAGACTTAGAGTCAAGAAATTAAAAGAGCGCGAGGATGAGGTAGACTGGGGAAAGAGTGGAAGGATAGTTGGAGAAATTTAAATTGAGGAATTGTAAGAAACAGGAGCGATATGATTGAGGCAAGAACTGTGTGCAAAGATACAAAATCGTGGATATGTCATATTTACCTGCCCCAAAAGAGACATGGCCTTATAGTATATACCTATATTGACTAAAATTGAAATAAAGCAATTGTCAATGAATGAATTTCTTTTTTCTTTACGACGCCTTTTTAAAATTTTATTTAATTTGTCCTTTTTTATTAGAATATACTCGTATAATTAATATGTGTAGAAACTATTTGTGTACAAAGTCAACAAATGTTTCCAAACCTTTAATAGAAGATTGAAATAGTTGAAAAAATGATTCGCCTTTTTTGTAAAAGATTGTTTTATGATTTTACCAAATATCCAGTTTCAGAAAGTTCATTTTTTATATTATACAATATTAATCAAACTTATTATGATACAACATACTGTCAAATTTATAACACAAAATGTCGCTTATTGACTAAATTGTTGATTTTTACCTTTTATCTATTCTGAATGGATTATGAAACTCAACCCTTTTATTTTGAAGGGCGTAATATCTTGATTCAAATTATAAATGCTTCATACAGTCATTTAGATAAAAATTGAGTCACATAACAAGGAACCTGAATTTAGGTATTTCTTTAAAATACATAAATACCATCCCGCCGTTTTCCAGTCCGGGTAGCCAGAGAGGAGGTAGCGCCAGATATTCCACCTCTTCTGCATACATATAATACCTCATACAGTTCCTACGATTCCTCTTAATTCTTACATTCCCTTTTTTAAAATATCATTAATTAGATCCAACTATACTTTCCTTGATCTTCCTATACCACACCTTTCACATACATTGCATATTTATTTTATTAACATATTATGACATATATTCGTTTTACACGCACAAACCATCTCAGATTGCTTTACTTCATCTTATACTTCAACCTTAAGTTTGTATGAATTCCTCAATACGTCATTACGTATTTTGTCATTCATTATCACATAATTTATTCTTCTAATATAAGTGCACGTATGTGAACAGTTTATTCGGACATCATTTAATATTCTAAGTGCACATATTTGAACAGCATTTATTCGGCTTCTTTCAGTTTTTTTTTCACATCCCCGTTTCACTTCCATACATAAAATTTGTCCCTAGAAAACTGTTGTGGGCTATCATCTTAGCAGATTTTGGTATTTTTCGGTTTGAGTATACAGGTTTGAATGCCATATTGATTGTTACTTATCGCTACACGTCGTTCGATATATCTCGTAAATCTTTCATCATCATATGGATCACATTGCTTTTGAAATTGTTAATTTCATTAAGAACCTACTAAACCAGCCTTTTTTAATTTTAACGAAAGTTCAATATAAAATGCCTAACGGGCATATTCCTCCACGATATTAATTACTTTTTAATCCAATTTAAAATACAATACATCCTAAAGTATATACAGCGCCAGTGCCTACCGGCGCGGCGTATCCCGTATAAGATCAGGATTGGATGCTCTGTTTACACAGGGTGTTTCAATCTAATTATCAGGGGCTTAATGACACCATAAATCTTCACAATAATCTAATCTGTGAAACTTTGTACGTACATAGCAGTACCCTCCCTTGAGGGGGGCGCAATAATGGTGCTCGGGAAACGCTCGCATATGTGCTACGCTTTAATGAGAAAACTGGTATTTAATGTAAACATTAACAGGGCTTTTGGGTGTTAAAAACACACCCTCTATGTGTATCCTCTTTTCTCTTTCCTTCGATGTACGATATATTCAAGTTTTTTATATGATCATTAATAAAAAAAAGTAGTTGAATAATCTTACTTACAGCCTAAGATAACTCTTAACATTTTATTCAAAATTCCAGGTTTGATTCTAGATGGTAACTAAGAAAAGTGTCCAGTCTTGTTTATTTCACAACATATGTCATTAAATATTTGTGATTCGTTTGATGAAATTGTCACATGCGAATAAGTTTGCACGATTGTATTTGTATACAACAAGGTTATAAAATAATAAAATATATTATATTTAAATGAGATAAAGAAAGAAGCCTTAAGGTGGCTTGTACATGTAGAGAAAATAAACAATGAAAGACATTTCAAACGAGTATGCAAGTCATAAATACAGGATATGCGTGGAATAAGCAGAGTGAGGACTCTAATGATCTAAGGAAGAAGATGGAGATGTTTTAGGGCATCGGAATATAACTGATAGAACGCAAAGCTTGTTAATCAAAAAAAATAATCAAACATATTCCAGTTAGATTTATTGTATTCAAATCGAAAAAAAACAATCAAATGGTAGGTACAAAAAATATAACTTTTTTAAAACTATAAAAACTAGACAATTTATACGTGCCATGGACGGTTTGAAAGTTTTTTATAACGTTTCTAAACTTTTAAAAACTGTAATATTGTTATAAAACGGTGCATGAAGACAATCAAATGAAAAATGTTAATATGTATTCTCAAACAAAAAAAAACATTTTCAAAATAAAATGACCTCTGAAAGTCGGCATTAAAAACAATACCACCCTGACACATCAATTGACAGCTCAGTATCAAAACTATAAAATCTTCACTCTTGACTAATATTTATTAAACACTTCGGACAAACTTTAGAGCGAACCGAATATATCTGGTAAGTTATTATTATAATAGTAAAGGTAATTTTTACAGACTTATAAAATAATTGTACCACAAACATTAAATAATATCAATATGAGAGTAAAATTACAAAATATTAAAAATTAAATATTAAAATCTTTAATCGGCCATCCAGGAAATGAGTCCACTTCACCCTTTTTATTTCCCCCTACCTATGTTTACAGGACCCTTTCTCCACCCTATGTTTACACAAGACCCCCGTACTCCGCCCACCCTTGTCAGCGGTGGCCATGATTCTCAGCGATAGAGTGGAGGGCGGTGTTAGAATGGATCACTCTGAAAGGTCTACTAAGCCCGCAGATTAAATTTATTTTCAAAATTATGTGAAATTTTCCTGCTTCATTAATTAAGTTTTTCGTAATATTAGTTGCAAAGTAGTGTTCTAGTGAGCCTACATCGTTGTACTACATAAATAATCTCAAGATTCCCTTTTTGATTGTACTAACCACATAGAACGAGTGCTTAAAAATGTACGGACTTAAAGTATTTGTGGATATTTTATAAATTTGTCTTACTTTTATTGTCCATGGTCGTAAAAATCTTCAACAAGTCAGCAACGACGGCTTCCTGGTTTGACTTGACATTAGTTATTGAGTTGCAGGTGTTGGAACTGCAGGTGATAGCAGCACCTGAAAATAATGTATGTGATCGTATAAAATTATCTTTTCAAATAAACAAACACGAGATAGGATAGTGAAGTTTTTATCTAAATCGATTTCATTTTATCGTTTAAGGGAGAGTTTATTGAACTATAGAGCATATCTAGAAAAATAAAAGCAAGGGGCAGAATTATAGAGCAAAAAAAAATATTTTATGTTGATTTTGTTAGTAAGTGTATGAGAAACTTTGTTTGACTAAGTTATAACTAGACAAAATCAAACAAAGAGTAGAATGACATTACAATGAAAAATGTATGCAATAAAAACTGAATGGTTGTTAAAATATAGCAATTTCTCACGATCAATTAGAAAATTATTAAAAAAATAAGAGTGGTAAAGTTAAAAAAGATATAAAAAACATACACGTATAAAAAATACGAGTGGTAAAGTTAAAAGAGATATAGAATACATACACGTATAAAAAAATACGAGTGGTAAAGTTAAAAGAGATATAGAATACATACACGTATAAAAAAATACGAGAGGTAAAGTTAAAAGAGATATAGAATACATACACGTATAAAAAAATACGAGTGGTAAAGTTAAAAGAGATATAGAATACATACACTTAAAAAATATGAGTGGTAAAGTTAAAAGAGATATAGAATACATACACGTATAAAAAAATACGAGTGGTGAAGTTAAAAGAGATATAGAATATATACACGTATAAAAAAAAATTTAACAGCTTAAAATATCAATAATTGCCTGGGAAAAATAAAAAAGAGCATATGAAATGAAAAAAATGCGAAGGTAAGGATATGTCCCTTCGTCTGGAAAATGACAATGGGCTTAATGAATTGTTATTTTCTCTGCTGTTAAATTAAAGAAACCGGACGTTTAATAAAACCCACATGAATATGTTTATAAAGTGTAAAATCCTCAACAATTTTCTTTTATTTCTACAAAATATCATGCCAAGGCATAGAAAGTTTATATCAACATTGCGTCAATTCTTAACTAATACAAAGTGGACAATTACTTGCTGACAAGAAGAAAGCATTGCAGTCGACTTTACTAATATTCTAATTTATAAATTGGAAGGCTAGACAATACTCGTCAGTGTATGCTGAAACTATTGATGATACATGTTTTTTACTGTCTTCTTTTAATAAATCTAATAAAACGAATTCATGTTTTTTTTTAAATATCTAATAAAACACTATTCACTCTAATTTGATTCACATAAATACAAATGTACCATTACGCCATTACCTTATCGGACTGGGCAGAGAAGAAAGAACGCCAAAGTTTCTTTTCACCAAATACTTCTTTCGCCAATTTCATGTTCATATATAATCTCATACAGTTACTTGTATGTCTCTAAATATGTCTCTGTCTGGTATTCACTAAGGTTTCATTTATACCTGGTTGGTTTAAACAGACTGCCACGTGACATCAGGTTGTTCTATATTTATACCTGGTTGGTTTAAACAGACCGCCACGTGACATCAGGCTGTTCTACATTTATACCTGGTTGATTTAAACAGACCGCCACGTGACATCGGGTTGTTCTACATACAAAAAAAGTAGGTATTATAAAATACAATACAACGTCATCTATTTCACCTTAATAATACATCAACTGGAAGTCAGAATAATTCTGAAAATTAGATAATATAATAATTCACATTTATATTGGGTACGAAAGAAAAATATTGTATTAAAGATACAGAGTTATAAAATATAGTTTAACTATTAAAATTACTCAAATTAGTTCAAATGTCACAAACGTTTTTACCCAAGTGAGTCCGAAAAATATTATTGTCTAAATAAAAAAATCGGGCAAAATAAAATACAATAAGAATTATGACAAATAGCAATCCCTCTTAATTAAATATGATTGTAGAAAAAAGGGTACTCAAAGTCATCCTGTAAAAAAATGGTACTTAAAAGGTGGGCTGCATGCCGGTGGTAGCCGTAGACGGACCTTAGTAAAAGTCGAAGTATTTACATATTGTATTTCTATGAATTCAATAAAACTATATTTACAAAACCTTTTTTGACACACGCCCCGTCTAAAAATGAAGTCGGTCTCTAGGTGACACTGAAACACATACGAGTATACATATCTACTTCATGAGAAAATGTTAATAGTACTGATATATATGAAACCTGTGCTTATATTGGTTTAACGTGTGCACTTCAGCAACCGCAGTGTTGAAAAATCAAACTCAAAGTTTAGGATAAGCAGTTTATGAACTAAAAATAACATATATTTTGTTGTAATATGGTCTAAAAATGAAATCAGGATACGCCAGGAATTAAACCCGGGGTGCCCACTTGCATAGCGTGTATGTTTACTCGCCGCTGGTCAACGACAATAAGAATTACACATCTTCAGTGAATAGGGGTAGTTTTGTATTTTTAAGGGGCGAAGTTAAATGTACACGCACTTAATGAATGAATAAATAAATAGAGACTTGTATAGAGTTGGCTCATCCCCTAAGGGTGGTAGATACCCCACGGCACGGGATAGTAAGCTACGAGATATATCTCTTCTACACTAACTAGTATTTATATTAGGGGGTGACTGAATATATGGCCGTATGGGAGGGGCTGATATATAGAAAGCTAAACTTCCCACGCAACCCTTTGGAATTAGGAATGTCTTAATTAATCTAATATATCATGGTAAAATACCATTGTTGCGTTCTGCTTAAATTATTTACTCGTGAATAAAAATTATTGCATAGATTTACACACTTTTCTTTTTCAGAAAAATGTATAGTATTACAAAATAATAATATAGTATGGAATTCAATGTAAACCGGTAGACTGATTGCCATATGGCAGTCTCTTCCAATCCACCGAAAATACATTAAAAATATCTCACGTGAAAGCAAAATTGCAATATTTTTTTTAAAACGGGATTCCAACAGGAATTGAATTTGTAACCATCGGGCTGAAAGGCAGATATCGTCTGTAGCCTGTAGGTATATACACACATACCATTTTATGTTATTTAATTTTATTTTCATATCTGAAGTTGTATAACACTTTCATCATCTATAATTTCAGTTAGGGGCTAAAAGTTATTAATAATTTATTTTTAAGCAAAAACGTGATTAACATATTAACATATTTTTTTCAGTTGATTGGTTTTTCATTTTTTCTGATTTCAAAATTTACGACAGCTTCAAAATTGTGCAAATTCATTTTTAATTAATAAGAAAGCACTATAAAACTTAAATGACTAATTTTAGTAAGGGGCTAACAATTATTAAAGATTTATTTCCAAGCAAAAGCATGGTCACCGTATTAACATTTTTTTTTTCAGTCGATAGAGACTTCACAATTTTTCTCATTTTAAAATTTACGACAACTTAAAAAATGTGTGAATTATTTTTTTATAACTGGAATTTTGGCATAAGATGAGCCTCATCTATGGCTAGAAATTTTGCCATTTTCCAAAAACTAATTAGTGAAACTCAGTAAAGGATACCATGAGTGAAATCAATAAAAATATCGCAACACTTTAGTTAAATGTTTTAACATATCCCACGGTCAAAATTATAAAACGGACTATTAGAAAAATATCTTCTAGAAAAATCTACGTAGATACTGCAAACGCTGTGCAAGATAAAGACATTAAAAATAATGTTAGCATTAAATTGATCGTTGAAATATTGAAAATATATAATTATATTTGGCTGCCAAGTATTTAAAGTTAATATTTGTCAATTAACTGTGTGTGGATTATAATTTGCACCGTTGTATATTCGTATTCAAGAGATAATAAATTTTACAACCGTGAAATTGGTCGTTAAATAGACGAAATGACTCAGAAGTGTTTCATAAAATATCTGGAATTATGGTATAGGAATAAAATATAAATTAACATTGTATTGAATATGTTAAAAGAATAAACAGCTGACTAAATTGTCTAATAAAAGAATCATCGCTTTTTTTTTAGGACTCCGATACAAAACATTCTTTATTAATTATGAGTTATGATTGTTAGAATTAGAAACATCGTTATTAAAGCGAACTTTTGATTATGAAATTTATTTATTTGAATGAGTTACGTATTGATTTTTAAATTGTCATTAAATTTAATTCTTGATTATTTTCGTCACAAAACGTAATTTTTGAAATAATTTTAATAAATATGAAATTTAATAGACTAATAAAAAAAATATTTTTGACACAATATTTCGAATTTTCACGCTTTTCATACAGCTGTTTTTCTTTCCTTTTTTTCAAATTTTTCAATAAAATTAGTTTATTTTTTTTATTTCTTTTTATTTATTTTACACATGACAAGAAATATACATCATTTGCGAAAAAACAACAGGTAATTTAATTTGGACACACAATTTCAATGGATCTGTCGTGTCCCCAGTAAACTAGGCTTTTGCCTGTATCTCACTCAGGACATAACATATAGCATGAAAAAACAAATCGATGCTCCTTTCCAATTTTTGAATGAAAGAATCAACAATGAAAAATTTAATAATAATAACTTACACAAGTAAAATAGAAAATATGAAAAGTTTGGCAAAACTTGGAGAAACATAGTACTTCAAATTAATCAAATTCCAAAGAAAAAAATTGAAAACCCGTTATAATTGGAGATTATGCATGACCAATTTAGTAACGACGTGGTAGAAGCGAAATATGTGTGCCAGGATAGAATTAAGTGCCAGAAGAGATGGTGATGTTGGCAATGCCAGTAGGTACAAGACAGGCTACCTTCACTCCATCGATCATTCTGAATTTCAGTTTACACACAACTATACAGCTCTTTTGAATCACTGAGGAGATTTTTCCACGAGATTCTGGTATTTCCTGTAATGGAGATTTATGATTCAGTTCATTATATTCATTTTAACTCCTCCAACTTGCCAATATTTGTATAAACGTATAAACAATTTAGTCACGGCTTTAATTATGTAATATTTAAGGGCATCTGTTATTTGTGCCTACCCATTATGGACAAGGCGTGATGGTGATGAAGATGGGGATCACGAAAACATAAAAAAAACTAATTTTGAAATCCTCCATATTGGTATAACAACTTTAATTATTAAAATGATTTTGAAACCATTTTTCTTTTCTAATTATTATTTAAAAATATAAAGGTACTTTTTAAAAAAATGCATTTTTATTGTTTTAAGTTCCCTCTTTTGGAGCTTTATTGGAGATATGGGAACTTGGATAATTCAGGTCAAGTTTGCTGTAATTAGATTTGAGTTTTACTCTCTTCGTGGCATGTTATTAGGTTACCGAGATAATAACCATGTGGTAAAAATAACTCATAATAGGCAACGATCTCCGTGGTCTGGTTAGTAAGAGGTATGTCTTCCAGTCTGAAAGTGGTCGGTTTTATTCATGTTGGTATATGATTTTTGTTTGAAATAGTTCTAGTCAGGTTTTCAGTCAAGGCCTTTTTTAATATATTTCTAGTGAATTGAAAGAAATATCCATAATGCAATAAATCCACAAAGGTGTAATGAATACAACGAAATTGTAATACAATACAGTAATTTATATATAAAAATATTTTCAACTTCCCTTGTGCATTTATTTGTATTATAAATAATCAAGCCTTCAAGTATACAACCAATTCAGTTCGACCCCATCACTATCCATGTTGTTATGTAAAACAAAATAAATCTACACGAGACCATTGCCCAAGTGGTGAATATCTTATTCGGAGTCTCGGTCCAATGGTAGGATGCCATACTCCTTCATCGGATAATTTCTGACTGTTATGTAATTTGGTTCTTTAGTGGAAACGGGAAAGGATAGGTTTTTTTTTATGAATGATTATGAGAAATAATAATAAACGTTAAATACTTATATAAACGTGATGATATATAAATAATATTACATACAAATATACATAGATTTGTGGGTTTGCGTTGTCACACACGATAATATATTAAATGGCTGGATGGACGAAATCAGGAAGCATGGCAGCATCACGTGGCATCGGCGAGCAAAGGACCGAACTGTTTGGAGTCAACTTGGGGAGACCTTCATCCAGCAGTGGATCGACCCTGGTTGACAATGATGATGATGATATGGGGAGACGTGTGTGACATTTTATAAAAATATTAATACATACTCGTATATGTTAAATATGGGAAATACGCGGTTGTCTATGGAGGAAGACTGTCTGCCGGTGGAGGTGCCAGTGTCGAGGTGGAGTACGGGGGAGTGTTCAGAGTGAAGATCGGAGGGTCGTTTAAGGGGACGTTTACGGTTAAAGGGGGTTTCGGGGGGACGTTTTTCAGAATTGATTTCGGACGTGGGTGCCTATATTTGGTGTTCGTCTTCGCAATCTATTCGTTCGCAAATGATGTCTGGATAGAGAATTGATAAACCTTTCGGCCAGAGCGCGCATGTGTTCGGGGATAGTTTGAAGTTTGGTATCTGCGTAGAGTCTGGAATTACGAACTATGTAGAGTGCGTTTAAGATCATGCGGTGGGCATTGTTTTGAATGACTTGAATGTGGTTTATCGTAGTTACCGGCGCGTAGCCCCAGACCAGAAGGGCGTATGTCAATTGCGGTCTGACGATCGCTTTGTAAAGATGGAGTTTAGTGCGCGGACTTAATTTACTGAATTTACCGATCAAGGGGAATAATGATTTGAGTGTTCCGAGAGCTTTTGATTTTACATTGAGGGCGTGTTTATGCCACGTGAGGCTACTGTCTAAGGTGAGGCCTAAGTATTTCACGTGCTTAGTCCATGGGACGCTCTGGCCGAAGAGTTTGAGAGTTCTTACGGAGGCGATGTATTTGCGGGCAAAGCGGACTGCGGTGCTTTTGGAGGGATTTATTTTTATCTTCCATTCGGTGCACCAGCGCTCGAGATCGGGAATGAAGTCTTGCAGTCTGTTGTGGGAATCGGACTCGTATTTTGATGAAGAGAGAGAGGTTGTGTCGTCGGCGTATTGCGCGGTGATACAGTGTGTGTTTGAGAGTTCGGGCATATCGCTCGTGTATATGTTGTACAGGATAGGGGACAGAAGTGCACCTTGGGGCACACCTGCCAGAATGGGGCGTGGGGAGGAGTTTATGCCGTCTATTTTGACGGAGAAGGAGCGATTTTCTAAGAACGATGCGATGATTTGCACAAGTCTAAGGGGGATGCCCGTCTTGTGCAGCTTGTATACGAGTCCATTGTGCCAGACCGTGTCGAAGACTTTCGCCACGTCTAGTGATAGGAAGGTCGTTAGCCTTTTGGCTCTAAAGGATCTGATGATATGTTCTACAACGCGAAGAAGCTGATGGTTGGTCGAGTGCATCGGCATAAATCCGTGTTGCGATTCTGGAATGACGTTGCGCGAGTGTTTCTGTCGAGAGACGGTCGAGGATTAATCTCTCGAGCACTTTACCTAGGGTTGAGAGCAGACTGATTGGTCTGTGATTTTCGGGGATAGCGTGACTTTTACCCGGTTTGGGGAACATAATGACGTCGACGTTTTTGAATGGGGATGGGAAGAATTTGTGTCGAAAGCAGGCATTGAAGATGGCGGTAAGGGTGTATATTGCTTTTTTAGGGAGTTTTTTAGGTAAGGTTATTGATTTTATCGGGGCCGGGGGCTTTTTTGTTGATGAGATTTTTTATGACTGATTGAATTTCTCGCGGTGAAAAGAAGTCTGTGGTGGGAGGGTTTGCTCGTTGAGTATGTTGACAACTGCATTGTCGACGATCGTTGCGTGAGAGGGGTCTGAGAAGTCTGTATTTGGCGAGAAGATATTCGCTAGAGTCGGCGCGGTCGCGTGCAGAGAAGACCGTTTGGCCCTTGAAGAGAGCTGGGTCGAGGGGTGTGTTTCTGAGGCAACGTGTCAGTTTCCATTTGAGTCCTTCGTTGTATTCGAGGGAATTGACGAAGTCTGACCGTTTATCGTTTCGGAGCTGGTGGTATTTAATTTTCTTGACTAATCTGTTTTATAAGAGGGGACAGCTGTGCGTTGCCACAGCTTTCTGATTTTGTTTTTCTCCACAATCAACGTTTTGATATGTGAAAGAAGGGGAAGTTCGGGTTTGTCGGCGGGTCTCACTTTTGAAGCGGATGTGACAGCGGATTTTATGGTGGTTGTGAAGTTCATGTCGGGGAAAGTTGTTGGAATTTTGATCCAGTTGTCAACGTAGATAGCAAAATCACTCCACGAGGTGGTGTGACGTGGAGGAGGTGAGGGTGAAAATGGTGGAAAGCTATCCGTCAATTGAAGTAATACTGGGTAGTGATTGGATTGAAGCTGGTGAACAGTCGTGAGATCTGCTTGATAGGAGATATCATTATGGGCGATGATTTCGATGACGTCAGGGCGATAATTGTGATTTAATGGATAGAGGGGGGGTGACGTAGGTCCGTCCACGAAGTATCTTTTCTAGCGTTCTGCCACTTGTGTTGGGAGTATGGCTGTGCTTGAAGGAGTGTTTTGCATTGAGGTCTCCCGCTATGATGGTGAGGATATTATCGGCGAGGAATGAGTCCAATTCGGACTCGACAAGTGGGGAGAACGGTGAGAGAGAGACCATTGAAATTTTCTTAGTATTTTATGAAGCAACGCCACGAAGTGACAAATAAAAAACTGCTCAAAAGAATTCCTCATCCAACGGTGACACAGTTGCATGTGAAAATAATTGAAGCGACGACGAACTTTGGGTCTGATGTCACGAACAAAAAGAAACATGATTAGTAGGCAGCAAATATACTTAGAAAGCGGCTTAAGGCCAGAAGTTCAAATAGTCAAATAAATTGCATGTAATTTTACAGAAAACTTTGAATGTAACAATGCTATGCTCTACCAAACCGGGATTCTTTTTTTGGCTACCATTAGGAATCGACTCTAGAGCCTCCGAGCTGAAAAAAATCGTCTTATCAAACCAGACCACTAAGGTAGTCGTGTAACAACTAGATTTGGATGTTTTTTTTAAATCAAGTATTCGGAACAGGTTAATTAATCAATTCACATTGTTCTATTCAATGTATCCACAAAAGAGTGCAGCCGGGAGACAATAAAAAACTGTTAATCTATCCCATTGAATTTAAAATCACCAAAGAAGGCAAGAAACTTGCTGTTCCTTGTTTTAGGTGAAATTAAAATCACCAAAGAAGGCAAGTAACTTGCTGTTCTTTGTTTTAGGTTCCTTGTTTTAGGAAGGCAAGTAACTTGCTGTTCCGCCGAGAGGTAACAATGGTCTCGCTTACGACTTCTCTATTTAATCAAACTACTTTCAAATTAGAAAAAAATAAGTATTTTAAATGAAAAAATATTAATTAATAATAGGTTAAAAAATGTATGACATTTTTCTGTGATATCGTTTATAAAGGAAGATAAACTAATAAAAAAAATGTGTGTCTGTCATTAAGAAGACAAAGTAGAGCTAAATTTTCATGCATTAAAAAATAAAGTAATTAAAATACCTGTTATGTATTGTTTGATGTTACACTGTATTTAATTACTGTAAAAATACCTGTTATATATTGTTTTGTGTTACACTTTATTTAATTATTGTAAAAATACATGTTATGTATTGTTTTGTGTTACACTTTATTTAATTACTGTAAAAATACCTGTTATGTATTGTTTTGTGTTACACATTATTTAATTACTGTAAAAACCTGGAGGGATTGTTGCTACATGGCCGTCTCTTCCGACCAACGAGAAAAATGTTAATTAGGCCTTAAGCGAAAACCTAACTTGGCGTTTTTTTTTTTTAAATCTGGATTCCAATGGAAATCGTACCCGTAACTCCCAGGTCAGAAGATAGTTATCTTACAAACCAGACCGTGGGTGACTTTGGACGCGTTACTTTTTTTCATTTTTTACTTATAATCTAATTGACCTCAAATTATCAATATGATTCCATCCATCTTATTTGTTCTTTTTTACTATGATTTTTCACACTATTCTTATCACGACGCACAAAAACATACTCTTTCTGACCAATATATCAAACGAATAAAAAAAATATCGAATCGGTAAATAAATCTTCGAGCTTTTAAAATATATATCCCGTTGCAAAACTTATATTTCTGACATCAAAATGCAAGAAACACCCAAATGATCTCAGGAAACACTTCAAAATAGATCTTATGATTATTAATAATATGATCGGTTTTGGTATGGATTTAATTGGTGGAAATCGTTCGGTCTCGCAGTTATTTTATAATTTCGAGTTTGGAACCACTCACAAAACTGGCTTGATTCCCGTTCTGAGTTCTGTGACCTTTCACCAAAAGACCGTAAATAACCAAAGACAAATTGCCTTCGAAAAACCTCGCCTAAAAGGTTTATCTCATTGAGAGTAAGCTCATATATCAGGATGCCTTTCTTCCTCGAACTTTTTCGTTGATTAAAAAGCATCACCCAATCAATATCATCAACAATGTCTTATTGTTTCCTTTCGGGTTTTCTTAATCAGCTTAATCATTGGATAACAATTCAATTTCTTTTTAATATCGTAATATTCTAGATATATCCTTGAATATCACAGGCAACATTACCGGTGTTAATTTTCTGGTAAGTAATGGACTTGTATTCAATTATTTACATTCCGGTTTATAGCATATTACCAGATACCATTCCACATTAATTTATTTAGTGTGACCTGCCTTTAATAAGTTTAAAAAAAGCTAAGCTTTATTATTCCTCAGAAAATAATCATGTGGCCTAGTTATAAGACGCTTGTCTCCTAACCTTTGAGTTTCGTGTTCGATTCTCGTTGGTATCCAATCTATTTTTTAATTTGATTTTCACTTAAGGCCTCGTTAACATCTTTCTAATTAGTTAGAGGGAATAGCCAAATAGCAATAAGCCCACCGAATTGTAGTATGTACAACGATAATTTAACACAACACAATACAACGTATTTATATTGTTTTACACTTTCACATTAAACAATACAACATAATATTTTGTTGTTATTTGGCCAACTCTTCCAACTCATATAATTAAGAGGCCTTAAGTGGAAAGTATACATGAATAATTCTTAAAATAAATTGAGTTTCAACGGGAATCAAATCCGCAACCTGTGGGCTGAAAGACAGGCATTTTATCGACTGGGTCGTGAAGGTCCTTTTAAAATGTCGTAATAATCTAGATTTCTGGTGGAATATCTGAGGCAGCCCTACTAGTACGTATGATCTGGTGAATAGTAGACTTTTTTTAATTATTGAGTACTGTTATTTTTATCAGGATTACAATATTTTCAATACAAATATCTACTTATTTCCTCGTCAACTTATCCTTTTCCACGCAGTAGAATATTATTCTCTTCTTAGAAAACGGCTTTAGTTCCTCCAACTCTATTTAAAATACTTAATGATCTTTATGCTGGACTTAATCATTCTCAAGACTTTTGTTTGTATTTATCCATTCACCAATCACTATAACTGGGACAACGTTTTAAAGTATACGGGATTCCATGTTCAGCGATCCCCGGATTTCTTAGTTTCTAAATAAATCTACGAGTGAACCCCTGATATTATTACATGCAAACCTTTGTAGCCTAGTTTGTAAGACGTTTGTCTTCCAGCCCAGGGTACCCAATCCTTATTGGTACCCGATTTTTCGTAAAAAGAGTTCCAGTATGGTAATCACTTAAGGCCTCTTTAAAATATTTCTGATAGGCTGGAAGAGATTGCCACATAGAAATAAATCCACCAGACAGTACTCGAAACAACGACGTAGAATATAATATTGTACAATACAATACCGTCAGTTCTTTTCGGTAGCACATAATTATAATATGTAGGAAAGTTTTACTTTTAAATAAAATTGAAAAAATCTTAAAAAATTGAATGTATTTTTTTTTACTTCGTTTTACGGGCTAATTGAATTTTACTCGATTTATATTAAAATGGTTCATAATTATTATTGTAATTGAAAATTTTAGTGGTGTGCCATCAATGTTCACTTGAAGTCTATGCATTTACATATTAGATATAATTACGAAACGAAAAATTATGAACATCCTGCTTTTTGCTCTGAAAGCAGGTCCGGCATTATCATAAGTGTGAAGTGTGCGGTGTACACAGGTGCGGTGTGCACATTGATTGCACGCCACTGACATTTTTTCTATATTTTATTTAAAATTTAATAAGACTTAATTTCAAAAAAGATTTGATAAGAAAACTAATTTTATATTTGTGTATGTTAAATGCCAGTACATATCAGTAAGAAAACTTTGTACGTATGCATATGAAGTTGATTTGTATTGAAGGATATAATATTTTCATCAACATTTTGCTGTGGGGAATTCAATTAATTATTTTACAAAGTTTTAATATGTTATAATTTTTAAATGGACTTTCTAAATGAAATTCTGAACGGAATCTCACATAAACGTTGAAACGAAATTTCAAATAGATTTTCAAATTTTAATTTTAACGCATTAAGTGACTGTACAGTATCGAAAGTAATCTTATACAACATGATTTCCAGTTCCCGTTTTTACTTTCAATGTTATTTGCGTCAATGCAGTCATACTTTGCATTAATATAAAAACCATGGTTCAATTTGCACCATCATTGCTATGATACAAATTGAATTCATTATATTATAGTTACACGACTATTTAGTATCATAAATGCCATTTTTTTCACTGTTATCATTTTTTCACTGTTACCATTTATCTATCTTTCCGTATGACCTTTCTGTTTCTCAGCCTTCTATGTTTTTATAATTTATTTGAAGGTACTTAAAAGATATAATTACATCTTGGTCAATTATACTTTAAAATGTATATATGCTCAGCAGAACATATCATTTATTTATCTTTCCATACCACCTTTCTGTTTATCGGCCTTCGATGATGTTTGACTTTATTTGTAGGTACTTTATAAGATATAATTAGATCGTGCGCAATGATAGTTTAAAATGGATATATAGTCCGCAGAACTTAGTCGACGTATCGAGCCAAAATGCGTAAAAATGTTATTAAGAATCAAAACCCTAACAAATAAAAAAGACAGACCAACTGTATATCTCAATGATACTTTAAAATGTATATAAAGTCCGCAGAACTGAGTCGCCGTGTCGATCCAAAATGCGTAAAAATGTTATTAAGAATCAAAACCCTAACAAATAAAAAAGACAGACCAACTGTATATCTCAATGATACTTTAAAATGTATATAAAGTCCGCAGAACTGAGTCGCCGTGTCGATCCAAAATGCGTAAAAATGTTATTAAGAATCAAAACCCTAACAAATAAAAAGACAGACCAACTGTATATCTCAATGATTCTTTAAAATGTATATAGTCCACAGAACTGATTAAAATGCGTAAAAATGTTATTAAGAATCAAAACCCTAACAAATAAAAAAGACAGATCAACTGTACATCTCAATGATACTTTAAAATGTATATATAGTCCGCAGAACTGAGTCGACGTATCGATCCAAAATGCGTAAAAATGTTATTAAGAATCAAAACCCTAACAAATAAAAAGACAGACCAACTGTATATCTCAATGGTACTTTAAAATGTATATAGTCAGCAGAACTGAGTCGATGTATCGAGCCAAAATGCGTAAAAATGTTATTAAGAATCAAAACCCTAACAAATAAAAAAGACAGAACATCTGTTTATCTCAATGATACTTTAAAATGTATATAAAGTCCGCAGAACTGAGTCGCCGTATCGATCCAAAATGCGTAAAAATGTTTTTATGAATCAAAACCCTAACAAATAAAAAGACAGACCAACTGTTTATCTCAATGAAACTTTAAAATGTATATATAGTCCGCAGAACTGAGTCCACGTATCGAGCCAAAATACGTAAAAATGTTATTAAGAATCAAAACCCTAACAAATAAAAAAGACAGACCAACTGTATATCTCAATGATACTTTAAAATATATGCGTAAAAAAGCGGAATTGAGCCAAAATGCGTAAAAAATTTACTAAGCATCAAAGACCTAACAAATAAAAAAGACAAACCGACTGTTTTTTCTTAATATTGAAGTCACATGCGCCTTTTAAGGTCATACTGTATACATGATATAGTACGGTCATAAAAAATCGTTACTAAATTAAAATTCGCGGTTTTTACGTGTAGGCTGTATAATATCTAGCACAGGCCCTGTCTAAAAATGAATTGTTACTTGTTTTTGTTTATGTATTAAAGTTATAAATCTTATCAAGATTCAATTTGAATACCCCGTGCATAGTATAGTGTAGGCACCTCACTATAATTGCGTTTAAATGGAAGAAAATCGTTAACCAAAAACATGTTGTACTTTAATTTATTGTAAATTCGGTGTTTCGGTTACCTACTGTGATTTTGTTCATATATTTCTCACATGGTCTTAATTGGATAAAAATATCTCCTTTAATTGTCTGCCCGTGATTTTAGTGAGTAGGGTCTTAAATTTTGAATTAAAATAAAATTAATTATGATAAATTTTTCAAAAATAAAACTAGTTTCTATACAATTATTTTCTTTTCACACGGATATAGCATATCATATATAAGAAGATTTACACATATTTCTTTGTGGTTTATCTTTCTTCGGTAAGTTGTTATGCAGTTTTTTTACCAAATATGTTTTTCTATGCATATGCTGATTTGGAGAATTACCTTATCTAATGGCGACAGCCACAACCTCCTACCCTTCAATTTATTTTATTTATTGTAATATTTTTAATCTTTCAATAGCAGTGGGTTCGATTCTCTAGATGGCTTGCCCTTCAGGAGAATTTGTTCTCTGCTCGGTAATCTATAAATTGTTCTTCCATTATTATTATTAAAGCAATAGTTTAAATTTGAAATATTCCAATACCTGAATAAGATTTCGAGAAGAATATCAGTGGGTCCAAGATTGCCCTAATAGAGGGGAAAAATAGAATACATTATTTTTTTTATCATCTGTTACCTAGGACAACCTTTCTATCCTAGTTGATAGAACGCTTGAGTTTGATTTTGGAGTTTCAGGTTAGATTAATGATGAGTTCAAAAATAATATTAGTTTGGTTACAGAGATCTTCCATTGCAAGACATTTGTGGTTAACTTATTATCCCCAGGTGCGTTAATAATGCCGAAACTACAAATAAACCATAAGTGAAAGAGTTCACTCTTTAGGCGAGTTTGCTCTCTAAACGGCACTATATAAATTGTCATTTTATTATTATTATTAAATGATCTACATACAATATATTTCTGGAGAAAATGATAATGAATACACTCTTCAATAAAACCGCATCACTGATATTAATAAACGGACAATTTATAAAGTCTCGTTTTGTGAGTATACCCTCCTCAAGTGTGCTCTAACTCAAGATTTAAACCTTTATTATATACATATAAAAAAAATTGCTAAATAAATACATACAAGTTGAGTGTAAGAAAAAATAAATACAAGTTGAGTGTACGGATAATTACATACAAGTTGAGTGTAAGGATAAATACATACAAGTTGAGTGTAAGGAAAAATACATACAAGTTGAGTGTGAGGATAGAATACATACAAGTTGAGTGTAAGGATAAATACATGCAAGTTGAGTGTAAGGATAAATACATACAAGGTGAGTGTAAGGACGCTTACATACAAGTTGAGTATAAGGATAAATACATACAAGTTGAGTTTAAGGAAAAATACATATAAGTTGAGTGTAAGGATAGAATACATACAAGTTGAGTGTAATGATAAATACATACAAGTTGAGTGTAAGGATAAATACATACAAGTTGAGTGTAAGGATAAATACATATAAGTTGAGTGTAAGAATAAATACATACAAGTTGAGTGGAAGGATGCTTACATATAAGTTGAGTGTAAGGATAAATACATACAAGTTGAGTGTAAGGGGATAAAACTAAACACATTAATAAAGAATTAAAATTTAAAACAACTATTGCATTCCAACAATTTGGTAAAATTATATCCTATTCTTATTTATGCACACAACTGAATGATTCAATACAACTTATGTATGGGCAAATTCCAATACTGTCAAGGCTGTCACCAGACATGATTTTATGATCATTCACAGGCCCCGGTCAATTCTTTGAGGGCTAGAGCTGACAGCGTGCTTTGGGGCATGTACATGGATACAGTCGTCAGAATACCTGATAGTGGAAAATTACCTACCATGGGACGTAAGGTCTGATAATTGCCTACGCACCCATGTGCATTCAGGTATATTAAAGATCTTTCTAATTGATTTTTGGAGATTACCACGTAAAGTTATTCCCACCAGGTTGTATATACCGTATAATGCATATTACAATGTTTTTTTCTTCTTCTAATTGGTTGGACTAGATTTTCAAAACAGCAATAAGATATACATTAAAAGTATAAAACAATATAAATATTCATTCCATAATGCAAATTAGTTATACCTTAAATGAACGACTATCTAATTATTTAGTCAATCTGGAATATACATAATTTGAATATTTTTAATATGCAAGCTAAAATTTAAACATTCCTCCCCCGTCCATTATTCTCGAGATGAAAACTATCGATAGATGTTAAAACCAGAATAAATGTTCTGTAAACACGATCTGAAATTTATGTGCTTAGAATCCAAGATTGCATTGCATAACAATTAAAATAAGAGTACAGGGCCGTTGCAGATAATTATTATTTATTTATATAATATTCAAAATATGTTCGTGCGAATTCAATACAGATATTTATTTATTTAATATTTTATTGTATAATGTAAAATAATAATGTATAATGACAACCTCCGTGGTCTAGTTGATAATACGCTTGTCTCCTAATCCATATGTTGTGGGTTCAATTCTCGTTGGGATCCAGATTTTTTTCAAAATTGCATGTCTGGTTTTCACTTAAGGATCTTTAACATATTTCTGGTTAGTTGGAAGATATAACCCTATGGCTATAAGCCCGCCAGATTGTACAGTATACAACGAAATACAATACAATATGATAGTTTTATTGTCAAGTGGTAATCTCTTCCAATTTGTCATGTAATTTTTTAAAAGTTAAGTGTAGGGAACTCATATTTTTGAATAGAAAATGAATAGGCAATACCAAAACAAATACAAATTTAACTAAGTCTTCGATGATCAAGATAACGAAAATGAAATTGTAAATAAGGATGATGGAAAATCAATAAAACACACTTTGTCGCTGAAGGGAGATGTAATATTGTAAGTAAGGATGATGGAAAACCAATAAAACACACTTTGTCGCTGAAGGGACATGTAATATTGTAAGTAAGGATGATGGAAAATCAATAAAACACACTTTGTCGCTGAAGGGAGATGTTATATTGTAAGTAAGGATGATGGAAAATCAATAAAACACACTTTGTCGCTGAAGGGAGATGTTATATTGTAAGTAAGGATGATGGAAAATCAATAAAACACACTTCGTCGCTGAAGGGAAATGTTATATTGTAAGTAAGGATGATGGAAAATCAATAAAACACGCTTTGTCGCTGAACGGAGATTTAATATTTGTTTCTTCGCTTTTGAAGCACATCAACGATGATGCGAGTCTAATTTAGCGTGGAGCTGGTTCAAAACTTAACAGCAGGGACAGTAAAAGAGAACGTCAAAAAATAAAAAGTTGTGAACTGGTAAAATCTAAATACAATATGTCAAAGGATATTTATATTTTCAAAAAATAATTCCTAAATATATATCAGAATACTGATGCAAAAATGGTACATGCAAAAATGGTATTTAATTTATTTTTATGTTTGAAATGGTTCTTTTTAGGCTTCAGTGTTTTTTTTTCATTTTGTGTATTAAAATCATCTCGATTTTGTCAGCATTTGTTGTTTACATCTTAACATATTTACAGGAAAAGGTTTAATTTTCGTTATTTATAAATTAAGATTTCGAGTATAACTAAGGAAACAAACGTATTAATTTCTACTTAATATTATTGTTTAAAAAAACGGGCTCTTTACTTAACCAATAAGTTATATGAAAGATAAGATCAATTAAAGAAATGTTAGCGAAATATGTACATACTTAAAATATATAACACCCAAAAATATAAGGGGCTAAAGGCAAAGGTGTCAGTTTTCACTGAGCTGTTTCACTGGGCATCACCACCCGCACACGGAATGCCCTTGTTAGATGAATTTTCTGATATTGATATCTTTCACATCTCAGTGAATAAATAAAGGATAAAGCTCCTGAATAAACTTTGTAAATATAACTGTGCCCCTTCAAAGTGAAGCATGAGTACTGAGAACCATAGTTCTTGTTGTCATATTATATTTAGATGTTTTAAATATACTTTTTTTTTTCTTGTTATTTGATGGAATTGGGTTAAATCTGTATTAAATGTGAAATAAAATAAATATTTAAATATTTGATTCCTGAGCAGTCACATAAATTATTTGTTCCTTAACCCGTCACTTTCCCCAGAACGCACGAGATTGCGTATAAGAAGTGCGCGCACGATTGCAAGGTATTTTTGGCCCCAGCCGGTTACTTCATTGAGTCGGGAATGCATGTAGGTACCTACCAACCAACCAACCAAATCAAGTTCTGTTTTCTCCGAATTTATTTCTCCTCAAGAGTGATCTCCGCCCGTTGCGAGATGTGCGCCGAGATTGTGAAGAGTGTAAGAGCGAGGGATAACAGTTTACCGCCATTAAGTTAACCCATTAGTGCCCGTGATTTTTTTGTTTTTTTCAGTTCATTATTTTCAACACAATAGTAAAAGTAAAAACCATTTTAAAATGAAAAAAATATTATCCTTTGTATTGTTATAAAAACATCATAATTAATAGACAATTTGTATACCGCCGTTCAGAGAGCTAGCTCTCCTCAATGGCGCACCAACTCGTTACTTGAACCCGTTGTTTTATTGTATTACACTTTCGTTGTATACAGTGTTACCTGGCAGATTTATTGCCATGTTGCAATATTTTCCAACCAAACAGGAAGGTTTTAAAGAGGTATTTAGTGAAAACCAGACTCAAATCCTTTTTAAAAAATCTGGGTCTTAACATAAATCGAACCCACTACCTCGGGACTCGGAGACAAGTCTATGGCGTTTTGGTAAAGAGGTACAAGTCATCAATTACTTATTTGTCAGTTTGAAGTTTTGCAACACTTGTATTTCTGAAATACAGACCTCATGTAAATTTTAAAGGTAAACTTTGAATACATAAATTATTTATGTATTCAAAGTTTACCTTTAAAATTTACATGAGTTAACGCTATAGAAGTTTCTTACCAACTAGGCCACGGAGGTCGTTATAATTGACAGATAAAAATTCCATTATTTTATTGCACTTTAGTTGCATTCAGTACAACTTGGCAGGCTTATTGTCATGTGACAATCTATTCTAACCAACCAGAGAGATTTTTAAGAAGTTATGAGTGAAAATCAGATTGATATTATTTTAAAAAAATCTGGGTTCCAATGAAAATTGAACCCGCAACACCTAAGTTGGTTTATACAACGATACTACCATATTTGCACTTTGAAGTATTGCGGAATATATTACTTTGATTTGTGCATGAAATAAACGTTTAACTTTTTTTATATTTTTATACAAAAAACATAATCACAGGAAATCAATCAAGACATTCACACTAAATAGATTATTTATAAATAATATCAATTATTAAATTCTCAATTACTAGTGTTCATCTCACGTAGAGCTTTTTTACCTGGCGAGTTTATTGCCATGTGGCAATCTCTTCCAACCAAGCAGAAAGATTTTTTTTTAATAGGCCCTAAGGGATAACCAGACTAGTATCCCATTTTTTTTAATCTGGGTTCCAGTGGGGATCGAACCCGCAGCCTCCCGGATGGCGGCAGACCACCAGACCACGGAGGACATTATATTAGGAGCTTTGTCATGTTTGTAGATCAGTAACAATGATTTTTAAATCTTATAAAAAAAAATTAAAAGATTTTCAAACGAAAAAACACACAAAATTTAAATAAACTAACAAAATTTAAAAAAATTAAATGCAACGCCCAAAATTCACCCTAATATGAAAACATTTAGAACTTAATAATCATATAGAGTAGAAAAAATAGTTTTTTTTTTTTTTTTTTAATTCTTATTTTAAAACTTTCAAGAATACTCATATTGACATTTAATCCATTAAATGTTCTTGAAACTGCGTGAAGATTATATTTTACTGCACTAATCGATAATATTAATGAAATGAGAAAAAAACGGTTTTTGATTGATTAAATGTTCTTGAAACTGCGTGAAGATTATATTTTACTGCACTAATTGATAATAATAATTAAATGAGAAAAACACGGTTTTTGATCCATTAAATGTTCTTGAAACTGCGTGAAGATTATATTTCCCTGCACTAATCGATAATATTAATTAAATGAGAAAAAAACGGGTGTTGATCCATTAAATGTTCTTGAAACTGCGTGAAGATTATATTTTACTGCACTAATTGATAATAATAATTAAATGAGAAAAAAACGGTTTTTGATCCATTAAATGTTCTTGAAACTGCGTGAAGAGTATATTTTACTGCACTAATCGATAATGAGAAAAAAACGGTTTTTTATCCATTAAATGTTCTTGAAACTACGTGAAGATTATATTTTACTGCACTAATCGTTAATATTAATTAAATGAGAAAAAAAACACAAATTTTATGAATTATGTATATTCCATATTGTGATCATACTGTGGAATGAGATTGTATGGATTTTCATATGGCATTAGGTACCTACTTACAGGAGTCAAGTGAAGATGTTGTTTTTGCCGGGATGGATTTATTGAATTGTATGGATTTGCGTAGTTCGACTTGCACTGTTTTATTGATATTGTATAATAGCGCTGCTTATATCTCAATGTTAAATTCTATATTTTGTTGGTTTTTAAAATCTTGGTATCAAAAAAGTTTATAGACCGTTGAAATAAAATAAAATATATAAAACCTAAATTTTATTATTTTAAGACGCTAGACAAGCAGCTAGACCCTGATATCTCTGAAAAAAATCAATGCATTCAAAATCTTCATTTTGTGTCAGGTAACCAATAAAATGGGCAATAATAAGTTAAGAAGGAATAAAAAACATGGCCGCTTTCTTATGCCCGCCCAAAGGAGGAATGCCAGAGTCATAAATCTCCTGACTGTCAAAAGCGTCGCACGATTAATGGCTCCGCTATCGCCCGCTGTTAACTTTTGCGTTGCCACGGGATCCAATGATCAAGCCTGCCAAGGTGATATTATGAACGACCGGATTCCATTCCAGGTCTCCTTTTTTTGTATCTCTCTTATTGGCTCGGTCATTTTTTGCAATATCAGTCTTTTGGCTGATTGTATAGAGACATAAAAATCAACAATATTTAGATTAGGTATGTTCTCAATAAATGGACTCTTAATGATTATATTTATTTTGCAATTTTGTTTTTATTTATTGAGAAAATATACAACACGTAAGTGTCCTTTACATAGCGCAGTAACAATTATAAAACAATAGATAACATGTCAACATCTTCAAAACAAAACAATTCAAGATACACATCATGTCTTTTAAAATGTCGGGAATTTTTTTGCAATAGTAGTATTTTGTTGATAGTATAGAGACATAAACATCAACAATATTTAGATTATGTAATGACTCGTAATGATTGTATTTATTTAGTCATTTTGTTTTTAATTGTTGAGAAATTATACAACACTTAAATGTATTTTACATAACCCAGGAACACTTATAAAACAAATGATAACGTAACAACATCTTCAAAACAAAACAATTCAACATACACATGTATTTTAAAATGTTATTCATGGACGTGCCAATACATATATTGTATAATATGGAGAAAATAAAAATTATGTGCAACATATCAAATTCAATCTACGAGTACAATACTAGATTTCAATATGAAAAAATAAAATCTCTAAAATATGATATATAAAATACTACACCTATGTTGTGTTTATTGCCACGTGAACTTTGTTTCAACCCAAAAAGATCTCAAAAAGATTCAAGGTTCACACCAACTGCAGTATTTCTTAAAAAAATACCTTTAACAGTTTTAAGTTAACAACCAGAGTTGTATTAACCGGGGAAGTTAAAAATTCCGATTTTTTTTTAATAACCCTGATATATGCTAAATATCCTCAGTGAGATACTGGCAAAAGCCTAGTTTACTGGGGATACGACAAATGAAAGGCGACAAACCCAGATCCATTAAAATAATGTATGTCTAAATTAAATTACCTGTTGTTTTTTCGCAAATTATGTAACAGTTTTAAGTTAACAACCTACAGTAGACTGTCGATTATCCAGAGTTGTATTAACCGGGGAAGTTAAAAATTTCGATTTCACACCAACTGCAGTATTTCTTAAAAAAATACCTTTAACAGTTTTAAGTTAACAACCTACAGTAGACTGTCGATTATCCAGAGTTGTATTAACCGGGGAAGTTAAAAATTCCGATTTTTTTTTTAATAACCCTGATATATGCTAAATATCCTCAGTGAGATACTGGCAAAAGCCTAGTTTACTGGGGATACGACAAATGAAAGGCGACAAACCCAGATCCATTAAAATAATGTATGTCTAAATTAAATTACCTGTTGTTTTTTCGCAAATTATGTATATTTCTTGTCATGTGTAATAATAAATAAATAAATAAATAAATAAATAAATAAATAAATAAATAAATAAATAAATAAATAAATAAATAAATAAATAAATAAATAAATAAATAAATAAATAAATAAATAAATAAATAAATAAATAAATAAATAAATAAATAAATAAATAAATAAATAAATAAATAAATAAATAAATAAATAAATAAATAAATAAATAAATAAATAAATAAATAAATAAATAAATAAATAAATAAATAAATAAATAAATAAATAAATAAATAAATAAATAAATAATTAAATAAATAAATAAATAAATAAATAAATAAACAAATAAATAAATAAATAAGTAAATAAATAAAAAACATAATCATTAAATGTTATAAATAATCAGAATTTGTTCCTGTCCCGATGTATCCGTAACCCGGTTAACGAGATCTCGGATAATTGAGTCCACAATACTAAGGAATTGCCTATTAAATTGTGTTCCACTTTCGTTGTGTGTACAACCTAATGAATACATTTCCACGTTGAAATCTTTTTTGACCAAAAAAAAGATATCATAAAAGCTTGCTGAAAATCAGTCTGGAGCCCATTTTACAAAAAAAATCCAGCAGGAATCGATCCTACGGCCGCCGGGTTCTTAGATAGACTACGGAGATCATCACATGGTCTTCATATTATAACGCAAACTAATTACAATTTTAGATATTCAAATACGTTAGCCCTTTTTAATTTGTTTTTTCAGCAAATTGATTTATTAAGATAAAGTAAATTTCTGTTGATATATTTTATGGAAGGAATTTCTTTCATATATGTATATGCATATTTCGCCAAAAGCAGTTATTTAGCTGGCACAGTTAATACACGACCATCATTAATATTTTGATAATGCAATGAATTTCTAATTATCCTAATTGGTCAGAAGTCTGTTTTACTGCTCAGAAGTTGCGGATTCAGTTCCCATTGATACCCAATTTTTCAAAAAATGGGTTCCAGTCTTAATGTCCATCAAGGCCTCTTTACAAATTTCCAGATTGGTAGAACCTAATTACCATGTGACAATGAACTAGATGTAGTAAAATACAATACTGTTGAACTCTATTTTTAATAGTAAAATGCCAATGAAAAACACAAATTTTTACGAGTATAGGTAATTTTAAATGTTTCTGAGCACCTTGATTTTTTAAATTAATATTAAATAAGTAAATAAAAAGTTTTACAAATAAACACAATTTTAATAAAGTGTTTTTAGAATTCTGATTGTTGAAAAAAAATAAACGAATGTAGGTAATAGGTAGAAGAGTTGGCTAAGAAATTACAAGTGCAAAAGATATCCTAAGATGTTTTGCCAAAAGTATCAAGAGTAAAGAAATTGGAAGAGGCGTCTCGGTCTGGAAATCAATACTAAATGCAAGAAACCCTCTCGGGTTGCTGCATTGCTCCACAATAAATCAGCCCGCTCTGCCTACTGCTACCCTGTTCCCGTTTACCCCGCGCCTCTCCTCAGCGAAAAACTCAAAATATCACTTCCTGCTTTGTTTTTAACACATCGATATATTCTTTATTCCCATTGCCAGACAGACTATTTTTGCTTGTATTTCTCTCAAATTTCTTCGTCTTTCCCTTACGGTAGTGGTATTTTGATTCTCGCTGTGCGTTATCTGTTCTATGGCTTGGAAATCGAGAATTTGTGCGCTGGAATTCAAGCTTCTATTTTTCGTTTCATAAGCAAACCAACAAAAGATTTTATTTTTAATAAAATATGTAACGGAGAAAACTCGTTTTATTAAATTAAATATAAGAGCAATAATCACATTTACCAAAACTTAAATAAATGTTTTATATATCATTTATCAAAGGCTTAGAATTAAACTTTGTGGAACTTCATATTAGAATATTTCACTTGAATAAGACGAAAAAGTAAATGATTCGTTTCAAAACCTGAACGAAATTGGTTATTTATGAAACAGTTGAAAAATAAAAATTACAAATATGATTTTATCATTTTAATACTTTCACATACCTATACAAATTGTTATGTAAGTAGTTTTGGTTTTATGAAATATTTCCCAATCTGTCAAAGGTTTCGTTTTAAACTTTATGGATCTTCGTATAAGAATATTTAATAATAAATCAATTTGTTATTCCAAATATATTAATTCCGCCCGAAAAGTACCTTCAGGCGACATGTAGAAACACGTGTCAGGTGATTCATGTACGAGTAATTAGTGGAATAATACAGTTATTTGTTATTAAATATTTCCTGTTCCGTCTCACATATAGTTTTGATAGAGTAAATATTTTACTGATCTAATTAAAATATTTAATTCAAACATTTGTCAAGAAAGAAAATAAATGTTGAATTAATTATTTATTATATTATTTATAGTTAAGGCATTAAGATTGTGGAGGTTTAAAGACATTGTAATTTGTTTTATCAAAAACTGTTTAAAAATATAAAATAATCATTAATTCAACTTTTATACCTTACACCCTTTCATTAAAAGCTCTCATTTCTTATTTTAAAATTAATTTACAAATCTTCAGCACATTTCCCTCGTTTGATATTTTTTACATGATAATAAGGTTTTGTAATTTGTTTCATCAATGTTTTCACCTCATCATCAGGGGAGCCCAAACAAGACTCCCCTGATGATGAAGTGAAAGCCTTGAAACCGGTAGGAGGGGTATGCCGTTACAAAAAGTGAAATAAACAGTGTTTGATAAAATAAATTACAAAATTGAATTAATTGACTATAGTATTGTATTATACTTTCATTGTATTTAGTACACCCTAGTTGGACTTTTGCCACGTGAAAATCTCTTCCAACCAACCAGAAATGTGTTTAAGAGGTCTAAAGTGATAACCAGATTGGAATCCTTTTTAAAAAATCTGGGTTTCAGCGAGATTTAAGCCCGCAACCTCCAGGTTGGGAGACAGGCGTCTTACCAACTAGGTCACTGAGGCCATCATTCTTATAGCTAGAATAAATATAGATTTATAAATACTATTTTTTTTTATATTTTTCTTTCCATTAGATTTAAAAACCATGATAAGGCACTTCACACATATTATTTATATTGCCACGTGAAAATCTCTTCCAACCAACCAGAAATGTGTTTAAGAGGTCTAAAGTGATAACCAGATTGGAATCCTTTTAAACAAATCTGGGTTTCAGCGGAATTTGAGCCCGCCACCTCCAGGTTGGGAGACAGGCGTCTTACCAACTAGGTCACTGAGGTCATCATTCTTACAGCTAGAATAAATATAGATTTATAAATACCATTTTTTTTTATTTTTCTTTCCATTAGATTTAAAAACCATGGTAAGGCACTTCACTCATATTATTTATTCCCTTGTTAGTAGACAAATAGGACATTTTTATTACGTAAATGACCCAATTATGTCATTTTCCTCATTTCATATTCTGACTGAATACCAGACTCATTTGTATGCCTGCTTAATCTTCCAAGAAATAATTTTTTCTATAAATATAATAATAGTATGATAAACTACTTAAAAATATCTGTAATATTTAATCAAAATTGCATGTCATACAATTATGAAATTATCATTTTAAACTTAATTCGAACAAACATTATTAATTTAAGATAAATATTGCACAATATTTTTATGGTAAATATATCCTTTTTATAACTCGACCTAAAAATACCCTAACCAAGGCACGCAATGCAATATCAAGGGTTTAGAAAACGATCTAGAAATTTAATACAATGAATATATACTTTCAGAGAACTAAGAGAAAAGCCAAACGTAATATATATAAGGTTTTGTATTCATATTGAAACACTGCTAATCTTTGTAAGAATTTCCTTAAACTAAAAGAAAGTTTTTCCCTTTTCTAGACGGAATAGCTATGGGGCTCGTTTTCGCAACGATAATACCCCGAACGAGCAATTCGTTAGTGCGTAAAAAGGTTCGTGAATTACAAATGATTTCAGCAAATAAGGCTATAGAATTATAAATTTCTCTCTATTCAATGATATTTATTTAGTTTGGCCTTTTATAAATATTATCAATGTGTTCGGAGCTAAAGCGCGTTTATTTAAAATCACAAATTTGACCATTGTAATAAAACATGCTAATTTTGAAATAAAATAGAGATCTGTTTTTTTTTCAGTATTTCCCAATAGGGACATATAATGGAAGTTATGATGATAAAAAGCACCAATGCCATAGATCTCACAAACTTACAAGCAATCAGCATCCTTGAAGCATTAGTTTATTCTACTATCCATGTTTGTTGCGGGTGTGGGAGGTGATACGGGTCTAGGATTGGACTCCGTAGCCACGTTCAGAGATGTCGGATTTGTTGCACCAGTCTATCGTCTCTCGTAGACGAAAGGAGGGCATTATGAGTGCATTCCGTGCAGTGTTGTTCAGAATTCCTAATATCCGATTGAATTTGTTTTATCTTTTTCACTGTCTGTATAGTTTAGTTTAGATAAGTAGAATGTAATATAATTTTAATATTAAATGCTATAAGATGCAGTTTCTGCTGGGCATGCTCGGGTATAACTCCTTGAGCGTAAGAAGATATCTGCGTCTCTTGGTATACGTTGTCAAACTCGTTCGAGGAGTTGTGAGCTGTCCAGCATTACTACAAAGATTAGCGTTAAATGTTCCTAACAATTACACTAGACTGCGCCGGCAGGAACTGTTCTCAATAACATACACAAGAACGGGTCTTCCAGCCGCTATGCCTGTTGGAAGGGCCTTAACTCTTCTTAACGGGACTGCTTCGGATATTGACATATTTCATATCACATTACCAAAAGCAAAAGTAAATTTTCTTCTTAGATTAAGCGCGTTAGAAAGCACTCATCAACATACTTAAGTGACTGAATATATATGTAACATACGTTTGTGTGTAAATACTCGTTTGTATACATATGCATTATTTTTTATTTTATATAATTTAAAAAAAAAAAAAATTTCCCTGTAATTTTTCTTCTTTTTTAATGTCTTGTATTTTTAATGTAATTGGGCTAAGCCTGTTTTGAAAAAATAAATAAATAAAAAGATTCATAAGCTACGATACAAACATTCTTGAGGCATAATTTAATTTTGTGAGATACATTTCGTAGCTTCTGATATCCGATTGAGTACGATTTTTCTTTTTCACTGTCCACCTCGAAATACTCGTATTGCCATTGCAGGATATAGTTTTGTTTAGAGAAGTAAAATATTATGTATTGTAGTTTTAACGTTAAATGGTATAAAACGTATAAGCTACCGACATTTTTGAGGCATAATTGAAGGTTGTGAGATACATTCCGTAGCTTCTGATATCCGATTGAGTTAGATTTATCTTTTTCACTGTCCGCCTCGATATATCTCCACCGCAGGATATTGTTTAGTTTAGATAAGTAAAATACTATATAATTTTAATATTCAATGCCATAAGACTCATAAACTACTGGCATTGTTGACGTATAAATGTATTTTGTGCGATACATTTTGAAACTTCTGATATCCGATTGAGTTCGATGTGTCTTTTTCACTAACCACCTCGGTATATCTCCCCCGCAGGATATTGTTTAGTTTAGAGAAGTAAAATATGACATAATTTTAACGTTAAATGTTATAAAACTCATAAACTACCAACATTCTTGAGGCATTAGTAAATTTTGTGCGATGCATTTCGTAACTGATATCTGATTTAATTATTAGTTTTGTCTTTTTCACTGTGCATCTCGTTATATATTCAGCTTAATATATCAATTACCGTATCTGGTGAGTTAAGAGAAGTAAAATACGATATAGGTTTAACGTTAAATATTATAAATTTCATAAATTACCGACATTCTTGAGGCATTAGTGTATTTTGTGCGATAGGTTGAATTCGTTTTGTCTTTTTCACTGTGCATCTTGTTATACTCGTATATACAGCTTAATATATCAATGATCGTATCTGGTGAGTTAAGAGAAATAAAATTCGATATAGTTTTAACGTTAAATGTTATAAAACTCGTAAGCTACCGACATTCTTGAGAAACTAGTGTATTTTGTGCGATGAATTGAATTCGTTTTGTCTTTTTCACTGTGCATTTCGTTATATATTCAACTTAGTATATCAATTATCGTCTCTGGTAAAGATATAGGCGATTTTTTTAGGAACTGGCTTAAAGAGAGCTATTATACCTTACTCTTTTAGAAAATAGGCGTGAATTCCATAATTTTAAGTGGTATGTATCAGTATCAACATTGATACTTCTTCTCCCTGGCTCCATCTCAACTCATTGTCTGCGAAGACTGTTGGGGTCAGCTTTCCTCGTCCTCAGGTTGTATCAACATTGATACATGAGTTTGAATTATGGTCTTGGAAGATATTGAAAGGAGTCGGATCAATACTGAAGAAATACGTGCACTAAAAGAATACACGGGGAGAAAATTCATAATCGAGTATTAAATAAATTGATTAGTGATGAATCTTAATTAAAGACTGATGTGTTGAATGAAATGAAGAAGACCACTCTATTATGGTTTGGGCACGTGAAACTTATGAAAGAAGAAAGGCTTACAAAACAAATACACAGGGCAAATGTGAGTACAAAGAATGGTCGACGAAGACCAAGGAAAGTATGGTTGAATTGAGTGAATGATATTTTGAAACAAGCAAACTTAGAAAGTTAAAGAAATTTTAGGAGTTGTATGAGACGGTGTATGGTTATGGAAAGATGTTTGTCGAGATAGGAAAGTCTGGCTCCCTGTCATCTCTGCCTGCTCCAACAGGGTAATGGCGTGATAGTATGAATTAGTCAACTAATGTTCACCGTGTTTTTAGGTTTTTAAGGTCGTCCTTATTTTTACATTTACTGTAATTTGTCATTATTTTTACATTTACTGTAATTTTTTAATGTGTGATAGCTTTTTTTCTAATAAAGCTCTTCACATTTTACTTTTTTATTATTTTTTTTTACATATTTCGCATTTAAATTGTTTTTACGGCTCATTAATTGAATTCGAAATTTACTTACATATCCTTAAATTGAGACCTATGTGCCAATTTTTACGAAAATAAGACTCGAAAAAAGTAAGTGATACAGAGGGTATTTCACCATTCCTTAGTTGTTTGGCATTTCCATATAATACATATCTTCCTCTTATGCATATAGTATATAAAAAATATTTTTATTTTATTCGGTTAATATTTCCTATTATATTATACATCTCGACCTTTTAGAATCCAATTATACAAAAAACATAAATTTCGTACATAAATTTAGCGAATTCATAAATCTGCCTCACGCTATGTCTACATGCTCTTTGGATAATGTATTGATATTCAGTTCGACTGTCATTAATTTTACTTTCAAAAAATGTGTGAAAAAAAATCACGGCATAATGAATTACAATAATATTCCTTGTTCCGGATTGTTTTATATGCAACTAATATAGCTTTGTAATACACGAATGTGACACTTTGAGTTATCTTAATAAATACTTACCAAATTTTGTTATTTATTTTAATACTAATTAAATTTATTTTAATTAGTACAATTTAGTATTCAAAGTCATTTCAAGGACGTGTTTTTTTAAATGGTAAGCGTTTTTTCGGTTTAAGCTTTACGGTCTTATGAGACAAAATATACACACTTGAAAACGGCATTGAGGAGGCTGACTGAGGAAAGGCTGAGAGTGATCTTGATCGAAAAAAACATGACGGTAAATTGATGAAGCGTTGAAGCCACGAACCGTTTATTTATTTTATTTATTTTTTATTTATTTCACCTGGCGAGTTTATTACCACGTGGCAATCTCTTCCAGCCAACCAGAGAGATGTTTTAATGGACCCTAAGTGAAAACCAGACTGGAATTTCATTTAAAAAAATCTGGAACCCAGCGGGGATCGAACTCGCAACCTCCGGATCGGCAAACAAGCGTCTTACCACCAGGCCACGAGGTCGTCCACCGTTTAGTACGAGAGCGGAGAAGATGACCTGTAAGGTGTATTTAGTAAGGCACTTGCCTTTTGATCCGGGGGTGGCTGGTTCGAGTACTTTGGGTTCCTATTTTTTAAATGAAGGGATGCATTCTGGTTTTTACTTAAAGCCTCTTTATCATCATTTTAATTGGTTGGAAGAGATTGTCACGAAGTGTTATAGAAAAATACAAATTAATTGGCGAGTTAAACTTTTTGAAGAAAATAACATGTGACTATATTAACCTATATGAACTTTAACAATTTCGCACTCATAAAAACCTTACAAAAGAGCACACGTCTTACTCCGGTTAAGAAACCATATCCCCTTTTTCAGGTTAATGGTAATAGTATATTATCACAGTAGCGTTTCGCCACTATGCCGTGTCCTTAAACCTATTGACAGGACAATAGCCGCCATCCGCACCGAGATGCGCCCTATTAAGGAATAATGAATCACCATTTGCTTTCTGTTTACCATCTCGTTTGGTTTTATTGCTTAATCATTGCCTTAAGCGCTACCAAATATTTACGACTACTTGCCTTGGGATTTTAAAGAAAATTCAACCAACAATTATTATTATTAAGAACTATCAATTTTGAAAGACAATCTAACGAATAATAAGTATCATTAAAAAAAAATACTGTTTAAAAGAAATATAAAGATTAATTACTTTTATTCGAAAGGAATACTTTAATTTTGTTGAAAAAAATTTGAGCCATAAAGTATTCAAATGTTATTTATACTCGTTAATTGAAGACAATATACAGCTGCAAAGTGAACTTAACCAACATTTCATATACTCTGTCATAATTGAGGAAATATCAAGTCAATTTGCATGGAATATTTTTAAGATCAAGTTTTACCCCGAAAATCCCATTAACTGGCTTGATGTTTTTAAGTATGTAAATTCGAGACGAGCATAAACTTAATTCGATATTTCGAATAAACCCAAATTAAACTTGTATTGAAGATTGGATTCTGTAAACAGAATTTAATCACGAAAAATAAATGTAACTCGCTTGATATTTATATACATGAAATATACTATAGATATGAATATCCACTTTTTGAATATTTAAAGCATGTAAGATTGAGATGAGCATATATGTATGTACTTAATTCGATATTTCAAATGAACCAAAAAAAACGTTTATTGAATATTGAATTTTGTGAATGGAATTTAATGACGCAAAATAAATTGAATTAGCTTGATATGTTTATACATTCAAAAAAGATACGAATATAATATATACTTTTTTGATATTTGAATCGTCAACATGAAAAACCCGCTCTGGAAGGCTTTTTCGGTTTTGAGAAAATTATTATTAATTGCTTAAAATGTAAATGAAATGTTAGTGTAGTATATTTTTGTTTTGTTTATTTAGAAGCAATAAATAATACAAATCCCATAATAAACTTTAACATAAACACAATGAAAAATTTAATTATGTACATATGTGCAGAGCGGATTTTTACACTCGCCTTCTTCTAGAGTGGGTTTTGCATATTTTTGACTAATTTCAAATATATAATAAAAAGTGCGTTTTTTTCCCATTATTAGTCCAAATGTATCATTAGTAAAAAATCATTCGTTTACTACCCTTGAACAAATTCAAATTGGAGATGCGGTCATATTAAAGAGCTTAACCGAGATGACAACATTGTTTTTGTCTGTTAAAAACCACTGGAGAAGGCACAGAACAATCCGTCATTGCACTTGGTAATACTACCACACACATCAGGCTCTTTTTTCCCCTTTATTATTTTCCTAAATAATTTAGTTTCTAAAATTGTTTGGTTGGACACAAATGAATCAATTTTAACACAGAAATCACAAACATACCATAAAACATTTTCTTCGCACAATAGTATTGTTTATTAGAAATTGTCATAAAACTGACGCTGTAAAATATACCACTTTATTATACCAAAAGGTGCTCCATTTCAATTAGATACCATTGTTGTACGTCTGTGAGTTTCTGATCATAAAATTTCCATTTCTATTCTCTTGCTTGAGCAAGAATAATAATTTGTGCTCATGCAAAATTCAAAAGATAAATTATAAATGTAAAGTCAAAAAGATTAATGAATAGGCGTTCCGCAAGGATTAAAAGCTGGTCCATTTATAATCGATTTCATTAAATCACGACCGGATGCTCTGTTCAGTATTCTCTGTAATGTATTATTGTAAAAGAGAATACAGGGCCTCCATATATTTCAGTCAAATGTATGCTATGCACAAAGACGATCAATTTAAAGGTTGTCTGTATTTTATCAATCTCTTCTCGAACTTCGTGGCTTAGTTTGTTAAACTCTTGTCTGGCAGCCTGTGGGAAGAAGGTTTGATTTACTTCTGATGTTAATTGATCTTAAAAACGATTTCACTTTGATTTTCACTTAAGGTCTCTTTAAAATATTTTCGGATGGCTGAGGAAGATTCCATATAGCAACAAACCCGCCAGGTTATACTATATACGAGTACAACGATAGTAATACCCAATACAATACACATATATAATTTTGTTTTGTATTATTACTATATAAGACAATATAATGTTTTGTTTATCAAAAATCTGTACACATGGCTAAAAATAAATAAAAATTATCGTAGAAGAAATACATTTCACGCAGATATGTTTGGTTTGATAGCTGGCTTTAGAATAAAGAATGTATCACAATAGTCAGCATAACTGTCAAGAACTTATTATTTATTTGGACACTTGAATATACAAAATACAGCTCACAGGTTTGTTTTTATAATAAAATATCTTCAAACCAATCAAAAAGTTCATACCGTGTGTACCAATTACTAGGTGAGAGGATAAATAGTATTTAAATATTTAAAGAAAAAAGTAAACCATTTTTTATACAAATAAAACATATAAAATAAAGATAAATCCACGAAAAGAGATACACTAAACTACATATTTTAAAAAAATGTCACAGATGGAGGAGCATGAGATTTATGACTTAACATTTTTGGATAGCACTCAAATGGGCCAAATTCGATAAATAAATGAAAAGAGATACACTAAAATACAAGTTTAAAAAAAATATCATAGGTGGTGGAAGGATCATGAGATATGAGACATTTTTGGATGGCACTAATTACTAAGTACCAAATTCGATAAACAAATGAAAAGAGCTACACTAAAATACAAGTTTGAAAAAAATATCATGGGTGGTGGAAAGGGCATGAGATACGAGTCATTTTTGGATAGCACTAATTACTAAGCACCAAATTTGATAAATAAATTAAAAGAGATACACTAAAATACAAGTTTAAAAAATATCATAGGTGGTGGAAGGGGCATGAGATATGAGACATTTTTGGATAGCACTAATTACTAAGTACCAAATCCGATAAATAAATTAAAAGTGATACACTAAAATACATACAAAAAATGTCACAGATGGGGAACGGGCATGAGATATAAGACAACATTTTTGGATAGCGCTCATTTGAGCGCTATTGCAATATCGCCAGTGCATTTGCACCAAATTCGATTTCCATTTAATCAACTTTCTGACAAGCTATACTTTCATAAATATTTTTCTTCTGAACTGGTTCGTATCCTTAACGCTTTCTTCCTGTTGATTTTTGAATGTTTTTGGTGTAATTTTTGTAATTAAACAGTGTTATATAAGACTTCAATTTTTTTATATTCTCTGATATAAGTTTTAGGTGTAGATGTTAAAACTACTGCAGCTTTGAGGTAACAGCTGCAGAAGAATTAAGTAGGAGTAAGTTTTAAATAATTTAATATAATAACTCAGTGGGGTTACTGTCATGTAGAACTATTTTCCAGCCAAGCAGAAAGATGCCTTAGGTGTAAACCAAACATGAATCTTTTAAAAAAATTATTAGTTCCAACGGGAATCATACCCACAATCCTCGGCCTACAAGACATGCGTTTTATAATCTAGGCCCCCAAGATCGTCTATGTCTTGCGTGCGTTTGGTAATCGGTGATATTTTTTACTTCCCTCCGAAGATGAAGACTGCAACATTTAAGTAAAAGAGTAAACAATTCACAAAACATTTGTAACTAATGGAAAACACATACAAATGGTTTTTTATGTAAATATATTTTTATTTTTGCAAACCGGCATATTAAAACCTAGTTGCGGTCCAGGGAGGTCCGCAGTAAATAAGCATTTCTCTCGCAAGGCCCGACTCAAGGGTCGCTTCGTAAAGCATGGAAGAGAAGTCTCCCTTATAAATTATACTGCAGCATTGTGAGGCAGCCCAAGTAGCATTTAGCAGCAAGTAGGTATACACTCTTTAAACTTCTATAATATTTCAAAAGAAAAAAAATCAGTATCTTTATATATTTGATTAATAATTGAAACTGGTAATTGCTTGAGGTAAAATAAAAATAATGAGATATTTCTTGAATTAAAATATTCAATACTTGTAATGTATGTATTCCTAGATATATTAACATAAAATATCTTAGAGTAATACTAAAACCATTCATCTCAAAAAATGATGCCATAAAACCTATCTTACTGTGAGAAGAGTATTGGTTGATGTCATTATATATATGTTTTATTTTTGGTTTGTTAGAAAATGCTAGTTAAATTACATATAACTTAATTATTCTTAACTTTATCTACACTAGTACAATCGTCATGAGAAATAAATATGTTGAAGAGGGGAGACAAAAAAAATTGTAAAAATGATAACTGTTGTTTTGAAATACGTTCGTAATTCTTGTAAACTTTTCTCTCGTAAGATTTTTAATTTTTTTTTTCGGAAACCTATCAATGCTGCTAGATTTGATTAATTACTTCGTATTGTTCGTAATAATAATGTATATATAAGTATAATATGTTTAAAAATATAAAATAATCATTAATTCCACTTTTGTACCTTCCACCCTTTCATTAAAAGCTCTCATTTCTTATTTTAAAATTAATTTACAAATCTTCAGCACATTTCCCTCGTTTGATATTTTTAACATGATAATAAGGTATTGTGATTTGTTTCATCAATGTTTTCACCTCACCATCAGGGGATCACAAACAAGACTTGCTTGTGCTGCCTGATGATGAGGTGAAACCCTTGAAACCAGTAGGGTTATACCGTTACATAAAGTAGAATAAACCGTGTTCGATAAAATAAAGTACAATGTCTTTAAACTTCCACAATATTAATACCTTAACTATAAATAAAATACAATAAGGTTTGGCTAATACTTTCGTATTGACTTGATAATCTTAATAAATATGCATTTTTTTGGAAAAGAACGTTTCCCTAAATAATTTTTATTAGATTATATACTCGTATTAACTGACTGAAAATAGTTTTACATTTCCTTATTTGCATGCATAAAAACTTGTGGATTTTGTAGTTATTTTTTGGAATGAAATATAGTTTTAGTTTATTTCACTGTTTTACCATTTATCTACACGAAAAATCAGCAGTATCCAAATACATTTATTTTAAAACCTTTTGAATAAATCTTAAAGAAAATTTATAAGATTATTATAATTTAAATCTATATCAACGATAAATAGGTGTAAATAAGTACATACTGAACCGTTACGGTTGTGCTTAATAATTTGTAAATCATGTAAATTATTAACAACATACATTAAATGTTGCTTTTGAATACACGTCTATACCATACAATCTCTGGAGTTTGTTTTAAATTAAAACATTTTTTTAGGTCCACTTTTCTAACAATACGCAGATATTATTTATGATAAAACCTTTTAAATAGATCTTAGAGAGAATTTATAAGATTGTCATTATTTAAATCTATATCAACGATAAATAAGTGTTAGTAAGTAGGCAATGAACCTTTATGTTTGTTTTTAATAATAAATAAATAATGTGAATTTTGAACAACGTACATTAAACGTAGCTTTTGAATATACGTCTATCTAACCTCTGGGGTATGTTTTAAATTAAAGTAGTTTTTTTAGGTCCACTTTGCCAACAATACGCAGATATTTGCTTAAGAACCTTATGAGATAATCACCAAGCTGGGAATTTTGAAAAACATGCATTAAATGTAGCTTTTGGATATACGTTTATCAAATCTCTGGAGTTTGTTTTAAATTAAAGTAGTTTTTTAGGTCCACTTTTCTAACAATACGCAGATATTTGCTTAAGAACCTTATGAGAAAATCACCAAGCTGAGAATTTTTAAAAACATACATTAAATATAGCTTTTGAATATACGTCTATCTAACCTCTGGGGTATGTGTTAAATGAAAGTAGTTTTTTTAGGTCCACTTTGCCAACAATATGCAGATATTTGCTTAAGAACCTTATGAGATAATCACCAAGCTGGGAATTTTAAAAAACATGCATTAAATGTAGCTTTTGGATATACGTTTATCAAATCTCTGGAGTTTGTATTAAATTAAAGTAGTTTTTAGGTCCACTTTGCCAACAATTCGCAGATATTTGCTTAAGAGCCTTATGAGATAATCACCAAGCTACGGGCTATTTTTATTTGAATGATTACACACGAATAAATCCGAAGCATGGTGTTGGAAAGGCGCAGCTCTGCGCCAGACATGACCGAAGCGTGGAACAATAAATAAGGCCCGCAAGTAGTTCATATCCCACGCGGGACGGGTTACTCTACCCGCAGGATCTGTTGCAGAAGTGCTTTTCAAACATTCTAAACCATTTTGATTTATGCTTGGTTTCAAATGATTGGTTTGGTTCGTTCAAAATTATTGTATAACCTTTGTTCATTGTTTATATTTTGTGTTGTGACATTCTTTTGTTTAGAAATTTAAAACCGTCATAATAAAATTTTCTTAATATTTCACAGAAAATAAATATTGAATTTTTCGCTCACAAAAAGTATTAGTTATTGGTACGTGTCAAAACTGTGCGATGTGTGGGTTGACCTATTTATTTCACTTATTAACGGTTCATAGTAAAACATTAACAGTTTAATATGGTTTTAATTGAAAGGTGAACCGAAGAGTACAACTATTTATCAATACTTAAGCCCATCATTCACAGATGGACTGACAATAAAAAAACTAAATTATAAACAGTAACAAGAAACTACTGCCAACATAAAAAAAATGTGCAAAGATGATAGTCTATAATAGTATTTTGGTACCGCTTTGATTTATGGAAGTGAAGCATGGACGTGAAAAATGAGTGATAAGAGCCGAATTATTGTTGTAGAAATGAGTGCATTGAGAAGAATGCACGGGGTGATAATATTTGACAGAATACGGAATAAAATGATTTGGGATGAATGTGAACTTAAGGCTGATGTGTTAAGTAAGGTGAAAAAGAACACGTTAAGATGGCTTGGGCAAGTAGAATGAGGGAATGAAGAAAAATTAACAAAACAAGTTTGGACTGCAAATGTGAGGCATGGTAGAAGAGCATTAATGAAAGCATAGTTCGATCAAGTAAATTATATTTTGAAAGAAAGAAAAAAAATGTGAAGGGCAGGCATGTGAGAAGACCAAGAAACATATGATTGGATCGAGTGACTGAAGAAAACGTAGAAAAACGGAAAAATCGTAGAAGTTACATGAAAAGATTAATGGATGTGGAGGAAGCTAAAAATGTGTTGAAATGGGGAAGTCTGGCACTATGTCTTCGCTGCCTACCCCGACAGAGAGATAGCGTGATGAGATGTATGTACCATATGTTACAAGAAACCATATTTCATTTTAAAATCTATTCATTAACAGTGAATTTTATATATATAAAACTTTATTTAAAAACCATTGAATTTGTTATGCGTCTATTCAAAAAATGTATGTTAAATTCGTAAAACCAATAAAATACTACCTTTTTTCAACATATTTTGCATTGGTTTGAGAACAAGTGCTAAGAAACACCTTTCTTAAGTAACGAGTCAGCTCTGACCTTCCACAGGACTCGCCAAAGAATACTGAACTCAAACCATAAACCTTTACAGTCGTGAAAAACATGGAAACAAAACGTCTACAGCAACAGGAACATAGGGCCTTAGAGGAGTGGTGTTGATATCAGCTATCATGGTGATCTTTCAAGGAATAATATGCACCTAGAGCTAGGAAATTAATGAACTAAACAAAAACTATTTTCTACGGGATGATGTAAAATTATTATTATGTCTGCACGTGATTGGTTAGCATCAAGGGAATACGGGAGCTATTCTCGATGGGTCATTGACTAGTTTTACTCTAAGATTTTTTTATCAGTTGTATTACGTGTTATACTGGCCTATTGCCAAATAACCTAATCAGATGATTTAAAATATAATATACAACGGTTCAATTCAGCATTATGCTCGTTTTGCTTTAAGATTTTTTTTCAGCTGTACCTATTATGTATTGCGCCAAACAGTTTGTTTTTCCTCCAATTGCCAAATAACCTAATCAGGTGATTGAAAGTGTACGAGTACAACGGTTCAATTAAGTACCCGTATTATGCTCGTTTTACTTTAAGTTTTTTTTTCAGCTGTAGGTATTACGTATTGTACTGGCGCTAAATAGCTTGGTTTGCCTCCAATTGCCAAATAACCTAATCAGATCATCGAAAATATGCAACGATTCAATTTAATATAATGTCAATTTTTGCTTTTAACTTATGAAATTCATATTTACACATGTCTTAAAATAGTTAAACGAGAGTTGCCTTTTGATAAGAGACAGTTAAGAACGTTACGTAAAAAGTGCAATTCACAGTCGACCAGCTGAAGGTGTTTGGTAAGATGCCGTATGATTGTATATTCTTAAGTTGAATATGAAACCTACAAAAATAATCTATATTCGTTGAAGTTTGCACTTACCATGTTTTTATTTATATTTGTGGGTCAATGAACGGTCAATCCCGCCTGCACTTTCACTCAGACTCTGATTTAGTAATATTTTATTTCTTGTTTAATCCGATATTTTTACCAGTAAAACTAGATTTTATAATTAAGTAAGATTTATATAGAAATATATTTGATATATTCTCAGTGTAAAGATATAAATAAATTAAGTTTTCCAACTAAATGGATAACGGCACTCAATTCTGAACGAATTAAAACATTACCATAAATAAATACGACAGAAGCAATAAATAATTTAAAATGGTCGTTTTTCTTGCACCTGCGGTAAGTAAAAACTATAGAAAGGAGTATATTTTCTGTTGTTTATAGTTAAGGCATTAACGTTGTGGAGGTTTAAAGACATTGTAATTTATTTTTATCAAACACTGTTTATTCCACTTTTTTGTGACGGTATAACCCTACCGGTTTCAAGGCTTTCACCTCATCTACAGGGGAGCGCAAACAAACAAGTCTTGTTTGCACTCCCCTGAAGATGAGGTGAAAGCCTTGAAACCGGTAGAGTTATACCGCCCTCAAAAAAAGTGGAATAAACAGTGTTTGATAAAAATAAATTACAAAGTATATTTTCTTTTAAAACATGAGTAATTTTTTATTTTGAACTATAATAACCAGGTAACTGGGGTTATTCCATGTCTGGTTTAGCGGGAATTTTTAATATTGATGTTGTTGAGTTCAGGAGGGTCCTTCTCCGGCATTTCCTCAATTTAAGATCTTGACTAGGAGACTGTTATTCTATTGTATTTTATCCATCAAATATTTTTCGTACGTGTCTTGCAATATTCCATTAAAAGATTTTTTAATAGTTTATTCTATAATATTATATTTTATCCTGAATACATTTTTAGTAACTTGCGCTAAGTGAGATTCAATTTTTATTTGAATATTATGTTTTATCCTTTATATATATTTTTTTGTAACTTTTTCTGAAATATATAATTAACTATTATTTTCTTGAAATATTCCATTAAGGCTTAACATGTTATTCTATTATATTTAATTCTCAATATACTTTTTTGTAACTTGTCCTACAATTAAGAGAGATTGTTTTTTTTTCGAAAGTCATATTTTAAGTTTTGTATTGTTGTTTAAATTTAGTTTTTTTTTTTTATTTTTCGTAATGTCCTTTACAATGGTATGTAGGGAAATAATATTTCGTAAGATATATGTATCCCAAATTGTAAGTTTTTAAGGTATTCATACACTATAATTTGTTTTTTTTTGTTACCGAGTATAAAAAAATACTTTGTTTTGTTTATAAACTCATAAATCCCTATCGACACGACCTTCGATACCTTATGATGTTTGACTTTCACACGAGGGCTTACGTTCATTCCATCATACCGTTTCGCTGTCGGGGTAGGTAGAGAGGACAGACCGCTAGCCTTTTCTATCGTGGCATACATCTTTTACAACCACTCTTACGATTACTCAGACTTTTTACATTTTTTTTTTAAATATTCAATAGATCTCATCATTTCTTGATCTTCCTCTACCACGTCTCAGAGTTTTGAGTTCAATACCTAATGGTACCTACCCTAAGAAAAATTGAAAAAAAATTACTCCACTTTGGTAAAAGAGTTTGTCTGGCAATAATACTAACAAGCGTTAAAAGTGTGCTACTGTTGGCGCCTCTTTTCGTGCGGGGCAGTATTGCCATAGCCTGCGATGACGAACCACGAAGTCCACTCGAATAGTTTACTACGACTGCAACTTATACTACAAAAACATTTTACATGATTATATTATGCATTAAATATGGGTGTAGGCCAACTGTCTCCGTATAGGCATTGCGAACCACGAAGTCTACTCCAATAGTTCACTACGACTGCAGATTACACGACAAAAACATTTTATATGATTATATTATGCATACATGTTTATAAACATGGGTGTATGCCAACTGTCTCCGTATAGGCATTGCAAACCACGAAGTCTACTCCAATAGTTCACTACCACTGCAGCTTACACTACAAAAACATTTTATATGATTATATTATGCATACATGTTTATAAATATGGGTGTATGCCAACTGTCTCCGTATAGGCATTGCGAACCACGAAGTCTACTCCAATAGTTCACTACGACTGCAGCTTACACTACAAAAACATTTTATATGATTATATTATGCATACATGTTTATAAATATGGGTGTATGCCAACTGTCTCCGTATAGGCATTGCAAACCACGAAGTCTACTCCAATAGTTCACTATGACTGCAGCTTACACTACAAAAACATTTTATATGATTATATTATGCATACATGTTTATAAATATGGGTGTATGCCAACTGTCTCCGTATAGGCATTGCAAACCACGAAGTCTACTCCAATAGTTAACTACGACTGCAGCTTACACTACAAAAACATTTTATAGGATTATATTATGCATATATGTTTATAAATATGGGTGTATGCCAACTGTCTCCGTATAGGTATTGCAAACCACGAAGTCTACTCCAATAGCTCACTATGACTGCAGCTTACACTACAAAAACATTTTATATGATTATATTATACATATATGTTTATAAATATGGGTGTATGCCAACTGTCTCCGTATAGGCATTGCAAACCACGAAGTCTACTCCAATAGTTCACTACGACTGCAGCTTACACTACAAAAACATTTTATAGGATTATATTATGCATATATGTTTATAAATATGGGTGTATGCCAACTGTCTCCGTATAGGCATTGCAAACCACGAAGTCTACTCCAATAGTTCACTACGACTGCAGCTTACACTACAAAAACATTTTATAGGATTATATTATGCATATATGTTTATAAATATGGGTGTATGCCAACTGTCTCCGTATAGGCATTGCAAACCACGAAGTCTACTCCAATAGTTCATTACGACTGCAGCTTACCTATATGTACTTCAAAAACATTACATATGGTTATATTATGTATGTAAGTTTTTAAATATGGATATATGTCAACTGTGTCCGTATAGGTATTGCACAAAGAGGGATTTGAAAAATACACAATTTTAAAAATAAAATTAAAAAATAATAAGGACTTTTAATATAAGCTTGAACATTTTAAATCTATGCAGCTATTATCTCAATTTTAATGTCACTTTTCGAACATTATTCACCAAGATTTATGTATGCTACAGTTATTATAAAAATTACGATCTGGTTGAGCATGTTGGTGGGGTACTTGTATTCCACTCAGAGTTTCGGGTTCAATTCCAGTTGATTTACGAAATAAAATGGTTGTATATTGTTTTTTAGTTCACTAATGAGGTTAATGTTACTCTTTCTACACGTTATAAAATTTTCCACGTGCATGATGATGAGCTGCAAGTTATCGTTATAGAGCTATATGGATGCGTGGTAACACACTGGTCTTACGTAAGGAAGATCAACAATTTGAATTGGTATCGCACTACGGTACCTCCTTCGAATGACAGACATTTTTTCCACCTAATATGCTGGGGTGGGAGGATACACATGACAGGATATAAATATTTTTTAAATAAAACTGTAGTAAGTACTTATAAATCTTAATTAATAAAAACAAAATTTAGATTTGATGCACTTATTCCTTATTCATTTGTCTTTTACGTCAAGACATTTTTTGAATACATCTGATGAAATATTTAATTTATCATGTACACTTACGAGTATATCATGAGTATATCCTTACTTTTGTAAGATGAGACAGGTTTTCATTTTAGATTATAATATTTTGAGGTAAAAAATATGGCGTGCATTGTAAAATTGAAGAAGCTTCGTTTTAAATCCCAAAAGTAAATTTAATTTTAAAGTTACTTCGTAACACTACAAACATATTTAAGCACCCCTGGCGAGAATGTTGTTTAACTTGACAACTCGAAAGAAGTGTTCAAAAAGGTGTTATAAATCGATGCCTCCCCAAGAAGCGAGCGTAATTAAATTTCTCGTTTCTTTTACACGTGTATGTAAGGTGTTCGCAACTGTATGTTTCAATTTTGATTTTTTTTTCAATATCAGCTCTTTTAATAATTTTGCTTAGTTAAACATGTATTGTAAAATTATGACAATCAAACATGCTATATTTTGCATATCTTTTATTATAATAACTATACATACATACAATCACACAATTTCCCTGTCGGGGCAGGCAGAGTACTTACGTGCATTTCTTATCTCGACATAAATCCTACGTCTTGTCTATACCCATAGACCTTATTAAAAAACTTTTATGTTTCTTTCATTCAAAACATCTTTTAATTGATCAAACCATATTTTTTTATTTTTTCCTAACACACCCCTTGTTTGCATTACATTTTTTTGTTGATCTTTCTTCATTCCCTCGTTCTAGTTGCCCAAGCCATCTCAGAGTGTTAATCAGCACCTCAGCCTTAAATTTATGTTCATCCCCAAACCAATTTATATTATTCAAAATAATATATTTGATCAAAATCTGTTTTTAGGGATGTAATCGTGACATAATAAATTTATCATAGTATAAATAGGCCAAAAGCCATACGATGGTTGTTGCCAAAGAGAGAATACGAGAATTGAATTTTGAATACAAGAGAGCGAGAGAGGAATACTTGGATTATCTTCGAAAGTAATTCAAAATTTGAATCTCGGTGGGTAAGTGATACTGAATGAATTTTATATACCTAGCTAACAATTTTTGAACCGGTGTTAAAGGGGACGATGTATAAATGATATATATAAACAAATTTTACATTTATGCATATGTATTTTTATAAATGTAGAATTTGTTTTACTTCCGTGAATATTTCACGAGTTGCAACTAGTCTGCTGTATTATCAGAAGTAGATCTACATGATAAAAGCGATCTGAAAACAAAATCTGTTTTTTTCAAAATTTATTTGTGTTAAAAGTCGATCTATTTATTTTTAACCATCGATTAATTAATGTTAGATAAATTAAACTCAACTTAACGTGCATAGCTTCCCAGTTTTAAGGTTTCGCTAAGTGGTATACAATGGCATTCGTTTTTCGTTCTATAAACCCTTTAGAACTGTTTCCAGAACACGTTTTAGTTTAACCATTGTCATTTTTATACAAGTCCATACAAAGTTACATATGCACTGGGTCCGTTTTGCAAAACTACGTCAAAATAACGAAATTAATATGTCGAACTGAATGCATTTGTTTATTTACGAGTATGTTGAGATTTCATTCATTTTATGTGTTTTTCAAATGTGTACCTGCATGTTTCTTAATAAAGAACATTGGCTATTGTGAAATATTTCGAATTGTAAGCATTTGTTCATTTATGTTCAGATTTCATTATTTTTTGTATTTTTCATATGTGTACACGCATGTTACTTAATAAACTCCTTTTTTTATTATGGCATATTCTTGTAAAATGAGGGTTTTCTCAGATTCGATGATAATATAAAACATGTTTTTAATAATAAAATGTTTCAATTGTTCCGCAAACAAGTCTTGTTTGAATATTATTTGATAAGTAAAAAAGGTTTCAATTTTGCAATTAACATATGTACATTTTACACAAGCTCAGATTGTATGTTTACAAGAATAAAAGTAAAAGATAATCATGAAAAATATTTAAAACCCATTCATATCAATTTTACATTAGATTTATGTAAAATATTTCGCACACATTTTTTTGACAAAGTAAATATTATTCTATAAAACCATTTTCCCACTTAGCAAGCAACGCAATTTTACCACAACAATTAATTGGAAAAATCCAATCTCTCTAAGTCGAACCTTTCAATGATCAAATTCGAAAAAAGGCTTATCGTCTGCACAGCAAAAGTGAAGCAAAAAATGAAAATAATTAAATTTGTAACGATACACTGTTTTGTACTCATACCAGTAGCAATTTTTCGCTTACAAACAAAATGTTACTTGCGGTGTTATCTGGGTATTATGATCTTAATTGGATTTTAACTGGTACATACCTATTTTAGACGTTGTAAAGCGCGGTTTTATAATACGGTTCATATAAACAAGGAAAGGTGGAGGCATAAAAATGTAAGAACTCGTGGAAAAGGTTGTTTCTCTTTTACATAGGATTATAAAAAAAATATTATTCCTATAATTTGATACAATGATTTTTAGATTACGTAATATTAAAAGTTATATTTCACTCCAAATATGCTAAAATTATGATACGCAACAGTATGTTAGCGCCGAAAATTATGTTATCATATGTAAGGAAGTGAAATGTGAATATGAAAATTAATTAAAATAAATTTGCCAAATTCAGGGGTAATATATGCATTAAAATGAATATATGATTTGTATGTATACGGTTTTAGATATTTTAAAAGACATTCACGAAAGATCGATTATACAAATCTAAAATATAAATGTAAGTGAGAACCACGTTAGAAAAATGACGAGAAAAGTATGGTTATACAAATTTAATGAAATTTTGAAAGAATAAGAGGTAAGAATTAAGAGAAACGAAAAGCGATATATGAGAAAGTGTATGGATTTAGATGAGGGGAAGAAATTGTTATGTGATAGGAAAGTGTAGCAATTGGTCTTGCATGTACATGCGTATGAAAGTATGTGTGATTTTTTTACTGAAATATGTAACATATATAACAACTTACTTGTTATTCGTTAGTTGGTTTATATGGTAGAAAAACATATAAATCGTAGGAGTTGTATGAGAAGGTGTTTAGAGAATGCGTTGGAGTTGTGTGAGAAAATATGTAGAAGTCTGGCGCTGTGTTCTATCTGGCTATCCGGACAGGAAAATTGCGTGACGGTGTGTATGTATGTACGTATTGTAATAATATGTTTTTTAAATAACTAAGCAATGATTAAATAATATTATTTTTCCGTAAACATTAACCAGATTTTTTGTCGAAGAAAAATAAATGGTGAAAGAAAAACACGTTTTAGATACGAGTATAAGAAGTTACTGCGGCAGCAAAACAATATAATTCAAGTCCTTTAAACCAAAAACGTTGGCTTAAAAGATGGGCACATTTTCGATGGTGTTACTAAATTTATCTTCGTAGTGATATCAAGACACTTCGTTTCATTATAACATCTTAAAACTGAAGCGAGCAACGTATTTATTACTTCAACTAGCTTAAAAGCCAGTTTTACACTGAAAAAACTCACAAAACTCTCAACTAGCTTAAAAGCAAGCTTTACACGGAAAAAACTTACAAAACTCTCAACTAGCTTTAAAGCAAGCTTTATACGAAAAAAAACTCAAACCCTTTGGTTGAAATAACATTAAAACACGTAAAAAATCAATGAAATTATTTTAAATACCATTTTTTTCATTTTCAATATGGCAGTAATTGTATCTTAACACATTTGCTAATTTCAATTCATAAAAAATGAACGTAAATATGTTAACTTTCCATATATTTAAATAAATTTAAATTAATTTGTCTCAATTATGTCGACTTAACTGCATGTGGATTGTTAAAACAAGCAGTGAATGTTTTTCGAACCACTTGTTCTTGACCCGCTGTTTAAATTATTTGTGATTCTCGTAAATCATTTTTAAAAAACCATCGGAAACATTGCAGATTTCATCTCCAGGGTTTGTATTCCCGGAAATCCTTTTTAAAAATTCATCGTTAAAGTTTTAAAGCCTTCGTAGTTTTTCTTATCAGTTTTATAAGGTATTTCGGAGTGTTATACCGCGTGGTTTGGCCTAAGATACCAAAGTTTCGAACACGTTGCAGATTTCATTTTCAGGGTTCATTTGTAATCAAATTAGCAGAGTCGCTTATGATTCCGACATTAGCAAAGTCGCTTATGATTAATCGCTTATGATTAGTCTATAGCAGAGTCGCTTATGATTCCGACATTTCGAAAACGTTGCAGTTTTCAGTTTCAAGGTTTGTTTGTAATCAAATTTGCCATTAATATATGTGTACCGAATATCACTTAGTCTAAAGCGGAGTCTCAACCGTATCGTGAGCATATGGATCTGTCCTGAGTCGCTACCGTAACGAGGGTGCATGGTTCCATCCAGCACGGGAGAACGTGAGGTTGAAGTGATGTAGTGGTTTTTAATATTCGTTTTGCTATCGTTTCGATTTAATTATATGGTACTAGGTATGCTCACATGAGGTGTAATACGTCGTATCTGTTCAATTCGGTCTTTTAATAAGTCTAGAAAAATAACTGATAACTTTTCTAAATTGTTAAACCTTACGTAATATTGTGGTTTAATAATAATAAGTGTAGAAAAATAACAGATAATTTTTCTAAATTGTTAAACCTTCTTAGATAATGTAATACTCGTATATAAACAATTACTGTCCTTTTAAGATAACAGGCTGAAACTATATAAAAATTCAAATATGAAACAGTTTCATTTAATAGCAAATTGACATTTCTATTTAATATGTTCGACCAATTAGGTTACGTTACTTTTATGTATTCATTTTTTTATATAAAAGCAGTTCAAAGATGATTTCATTAAAAGTTTTGACATCCGTTTCTTAACTTTTAAGGGCAGGGTAGTGATATTATCTTGTTTTAAACAATCTATGATAGTTATTCAAATCCAAATACCAGACACATGGTCCATACAACTTCTCAATGGGCCTAGTGACAGACAAATCTCTTCGAGGACAATTTAAAGTTGTCAGTCGAAGAGATAGCCAAAGAAATCAAATTCCAGACTCGGATTGATTTACTATGGTATTATACCGACCACAGTGAATGGGGGCCATTATGCTGTCTGTACCATGTCCAAGTCTTCCATTTCTTGTGGGTTGTATCTTAAGACAGTGGGATACTTGCATTGGTTTCATAATCAGCCTTCTGGAGCTTGAAAGAAGAGTTTTTTTTATTTAGAATAACAAAAAATACATTTACTAGATTTTTTTTATTATTAAATTTATTACAATTAAGTCATTAACGCTTTCCAGTTTTGGAAATTTAACATTTTTTATTCAGTTTGTGAAGTTATTATTGGTGTGATAATATTGCCTGTTTATTCTGTTGTCGAAATAATAAGTTTTTTTTAAACATTTTTAGTAACCACTCATATGTGCTATAAAATAAAAATTTTGATTACAGTGATATTTTTTGCCTTATATTGTTTGTTCTATATAATACCGAATTCATTTAGAAAATGGAAATTTTACATTTTCTATTCAGTTAGTCAATCTATTGTTCTGATAACATTGCCTGTTTATACTGTTGTCGAAACAATAACAAGTCTTTTTTGTCATTTTTAGTAACCACTCATGAACATATTTTTATTAAAGGGTTATAAAATTTTAATTTTGATTCCAATGGTATTTTTTTTCTTGGTATTGTTTGTTCCATATAATACCTAGTTTATTTATTAAAATGGGTATAAGTTGTGTTGTATTGTAGGACACTTCTTTTTTACGAAGTTTAACCTGGCGGACTTTTTATCGTGTAAGGATTTCTTCCAACTAACTACTCGTATAAAGATATTAAAGAAGCTTTTTGGAAAAAAACCGAATAGGACAAACTTTTTTGGATATAAAAACCTTGGGCTAGACTGAAAACAGACTATTTAATATCTTAAAAAATAAATCAGATAAACGAATCTTTAATAATATTCATATTTGTTAAATAAGAAAATTGAGGCTGTAAGAAGATTTTTTATGAAAGTAAAATCATTATCTATTTATTACGAAGCAATGAATTCCAACGATTATTTAACTGCCTCTTTTCAGTCGTTTAAAAAAGTTACTTTTATATTATCATTGTTACAAAATCAGGTGTAAGGTCACATTAATATCCTAAAATGGTACATACATAAAAGGTTATCTGGGTACTCGGGGTGTTGAATTGTTGAAAAAGGCGTTACAAAGCCATTACGATATCTCTATGGGCTCTACAATGTGAAGAGCGAGAAGATATGGCATGGAACATCTCATAAAGGTCACTCACTACACACAAACACCAAAAACGTTGGAGTGTTTCACGTCCTTGATTAATATCCTGTCAAAACGTGGTGACATATAAATAACTTGGATACTTTTTGTGTGTTCGAAGTGAAGTGGCACTTAAAAAGGATGATTTTTTAATTGAATATATATTTAAAAATGTATTTTACTTTCAGAACTAAAGATCGTGTAACACCATAAGTCAACTTTGTTGATCTGATCTCGTAATATCTTTCTCTACCTGTTGACTCTGGTCGCAATT
>OX463850.1:8782230-8921731 GCA_949825065.1 Odontocerum albicorne
ATTCCACATATTAATTTGAAAAACTAATCGTTTTCGTGCAAATTTGATTGATATATTTTTCATGAACCCTTAAATTTAAAGTAAATTTTAAATAAAATATTTATTTGACATTACACAATGTTGTTACAGTTTTCGATCCTAATTTGTATTTAAAAATATATATTAGTTTGAAAAGCTAATAGTTTCAAAATGTTATTACAGTTTTCGATCTTTGCTAATTTATATTTAAAAAATAACCATTTATCATTTCAAGCCAAATATGTACATAAAATATACTAAGTCTTATAATTTATACCATACATCACTGAGTTTTATATTTAAGGTATTTTTTAAAATAAACTACATCCATGTGATAACGTTGATAAATCTCCAATAAATTTTCTTAATATTTTAAATCTACCATTCAACTTCTGGAAGGAGCACATTTAAAGATTACACGCAATTCAATAAATTTGTCAAAAAGCCAACATGAAAAGCTTATTCGAGTGAGTTGTTATCTCTCAAAATAAAGCTATACATCTTCTTGTTATGACATTTTTCATAAAGAAATGGTTTTTCTTTTCGTTATTCTCTGCCTCTTCTACATATTCTCTAAGTTTATTCTTATTGCCCTCATTCATCATTAACTTAACCCAACCATACTTTCCTTTGTCTTCATCTGCCACGCTTTTGACTCTATGTTATTTGTTATGTAAGGCTATAGTTATATAACGAATTACTACATAAATTATTTGTATACCTAATTTATCAGTGAAATATATTAAATAATATTATAAAATGGAGACCATAGGCGGTGCTAAATTCTAAAACATCTAATTACAGAAAGAAAGAAAACATTGCTATTTTCGTTATTATATTCAATACTGCGTTCATGCAATTCAAGGAGACTGGTCATCTTTATGTTTTACTCTGAAGTCTGAACATGGATCTTATACTTTGAACATGGATCTTGCAATGTAGGGAAACAACTAACTCACTGGTCATCTTTATGTTATACTCTGAAGTCTGGACATGGATCTTATACTTTGAACATGGATCTTGCAATGTAGGGAAACAACTAACTCACTGGTTATCTTTAGGTTATACTCTGAAGTCTTAACATGGATCTTATATTTTGAACATGGATCTTGCAATGTACGGAAACAACTAACTCACTTTATGTTACACTCTGAAGTCTGAACATGAATCTTATACTTTGAACATGGATCTTGCAATGTAGGGAAATCACTAACTCACTGGTTATCTTTATGATATACTCTGAAGTCTGAACATGGATCTCATACTTTGAATATAGATCTTGCAATGTAGGGAAACAACTGACTCAATTTACACAATTAGGGATTTCTTCTTCAGCGTTTGCATCTGCCCCGTATCTTACTTAATTTGCAACTTAGAGATTTTATTATTTATTTTCTACTTAGAGATTTTATTATTTTATTCTCCTTAGAAATTTTATTATTTATTTTCTACCATTACACGCCAAAAGTTAGCTCAACATATGTATATTTATAACTATGCAAATGTCAAGGTCGAGAGGTCAAGGTCAAGGTAGTGATGTGAATATTAAAAATAAAGTTCAGTTTAAACGACTTTTTAATGATATCTATACTAACCAATTCCGTGATTAATAAGAATCAAAATCTCTGTTAAAAAGACGACCATTGTTCAGATAGTCAATTGAAGTCGAATTCCATGTATACGAAGGCTTTATCCTAGAATTTAATACACATAATTTATTCGACATACGTAGGATGACTAGATTCAAAGTAGAACACTCGTATATTACTAGCCATATTCTCTAGTAATATCTTCCTTGCTTGTGACAAACGATGTTAATCTCGCCAAGACAAGAGGACACGTAGAGGCCATCGGAACTCCTGTAATGCAACCCATTTTCGTGACAGTCATGGCATACCAAACAGCATAGCCCACTCATCTTTGATCTAACTGTTCATTCATACTTTTGGTTCCGAAGTAATATTATTATTATTAATTATACATTAATTTATAGACAGCTTTGTTCCACGATATTTAGATAACTAAGAAGAAAGATTTATTGAAAGTCATTTTATCATTACTTCATGCGTTACGACCTAGAAATCATTCACTCATATCTCCGGAGACAATAATGGGTGACAGTTTTGTCTTAGACCTCAATAATCATCGTTTCAGGTTAATGACCACTGGATTGAGCACATTATTCGGTGTCAGTAGTTATATGTACCTACTGGCAATTCTAGTGAATACCGAGAGGTAACAATAAAACTGGAAAACGATATTTCAAATAGCCGGGAATTGGTTTTATATTATTTTTAGTATATTATCATCATTCTAGTTTAATCTACTTCTCCATTTTCATTGGCTTTAGTGTAAGATATACAGCTCTCTCAACAACCTTCGTAGTTTCTATTTCCGGGATTTTACCTACCGGAAATTGTCACACCATCTTGTGTATGTATAAAGTATACCAAAACTTATATCTGTTACAGGTCTTCCAGAAGCTTTCTGTGTTAATATGTTGTCTTGAATAACAATATAGCTTTTCCAGTTCCATTCTGATGATATAAATGTCATATATCCCAGCACAACATTAAAAAATGTTTAAATCCGAATAAAACTATCCATAATTATTTATTTTGCTTTTCTATTCCAATTACTTTATCATCAAAATTTCATCATGTATCAGTAGATAAATCAAAGACGGTTATTGGAATAGATCAAATATCAGTAACATTTGTGACTTATTCAATCCTATATGGTTTGAATAAGTCACAAATGTTACTAATATTTGTTACTGGTATTACCAATGAAACCAGAAAAAAAGTGGTGAAAGTCTAGTTTTTCATGGATTGTTTATGATATAATTCTTGATGATTTTAATTTTAAAAAATGGTACATAATGGAACTGTGCTATTATATAATTGTGGTCTTTTATCACTTAAAGAAGAAAAGTACTGATCAAAATATAATGCCTGTATTTATTTAGCCTATATTTAGACTTTTTGGTATCGAGAGTCAGAAAACATTGGTACACTATAAAAAAAACATACCATCAAGCCGTTTCTCAGTTTGGGTTAACAGAAAGGATAGAGTGCCAGATTTTCCTATCTTGACGCACATATTTCGCATTTTCCATATATATACACCTTTTCATATGTTTCTTATGATTTTTCTTACTTTTTCCTTAACCTTTTTCAAAATATCATTAATTTGCTCCAATCATACTTTTCTCGGCCTTTTACTCCACCTTCCACTCATATTTATACATTATATTTATTTTGTTAGGCTTCCATCATCCATGCGTCCCCCGTGACCAAACCATTTCAAAGTGATCTCCTTCATCTAGATCAGGGGTCTCCAAACTACGGCCCGCGGGCAAACACTGGCCCGCGAGCACCACCAATCCGGCCCGTCATAGTTTATTTTGATTACATTGTAAAATTTACAATGTAAGTAAATCATACAAAATAGATATTTCACTCGCCGGCTAGTCTCAATACGAAAATTTGCGTGAAATTCAAAACTACGGTATGTTGGTATGATGAGCTAGCCCGGTATTGGCCCTTGGGACTTAGTGGAGGAGTCAGTGTGGCCCTTAGGCTAAAACGTTTGGAGACCCCTGATCTAGATCAACACATTCTCTTCATCTGACTCAGCCTTAAGTTCACGTTCATCCCTAATCACTTCAATCCGTGTTCTGTCATACATTGTCATCTCATGTATTCTTCTAAGAATGCACACATTCTACAGCATATATTAATATATGCAATGAGACTAAACTTAGGTAATTTTTAAAGATCGCTGCCTTTGATAAACTTCCACCTACTAGCTGCAAGTACTGAAGTTTCTTGCCATATATGTAACAGGATCATTAATTGGCTTACATAGTCATCTCCGGTGGTGCCAACGTTGAATACCCTGACGTCCACTTTATATTGATCCTTATATTATACTCGTCACGGGTAATGGCCATTCAACTTCATCTATATTACAGTTAAACTGAAACCTATAACTTTTCAGTTAAACAAGCTACCCCTGTGCATCAGTATGACCTGTGCTTTAACCAAAATTTACTGTAATGTGCCTCGCATCCAGCAGCTAAAGCCAAAATTTACTGGGATATTAATGGCTTGGATGTGCAGCGGTTTCAACCATGGCGCGTAGCGGCTTGATTCCCGATCACATCAATTTCACTAGTTACACGGGGAAACCAAACATTTGGATTGCCTTCATGACCCATGGTGGTTACAATCTATCGCATCTGCAGTTATGGGTTTTTAAACTTGGGCTGTCGCTACTTGGTATTATGAAAATCATCGAAAAATATAATAGTTTTTATGCTTCCGTGTTATAAAATTTACTTAATTTTTAAAGAAAGCTTCTAGTACAAGGAACTAAATATATATTTCATAACGACATCCGTGGTCAAGTTGGTAAGATAACCGTCTTCTGATTTGAAGCTTAAGAGTTTAATTCCCATTTAAACCCAATTTGTTTTTAAAAAAAAGTGCCGTCTGGTTTTCGTTTAAAGCCTGTTAAAAATATTTCTGCTTGGTTCGACAAGATTGCCATATAGCAATCAACTCGTCACGTTATAATATAAACAATGAAAAACGACCTCAATAAGAGGTGAATATTCACAAATAAAACTTCAAAATAAACCGTTGTCAGAGTTTATCCCACAACCCTTTAAAATAAACTATTCAATCATCTGAAGATCGCCTCTAGGCTGGTTTGGCTATGGTTTTGTGGAACGTGAAGTACCAGACTATGAACCAATCTGGATTAAAGCATTTTAGCCCATTCCTATGATACAGGTGTGACGTATAGGATGATAACGGAGAGCGAAATAGTCTTTATAATATGTAATATAAGGTTAGATAAAACAAATTTAACTTCAAAATAACCATTAATCGTCTAAAAATAATGAAAATTACTACCTTCAAACTATAAACATATCCAGAACCATAACTTATTGTAATCTTTGGAATCTTAATAATGGCAAAAAATTTGCGACATGCTTTTGTACATTACCAAAATCCTTTAATAATTTATATTTTTACTACAATATTTTTCTTTAAAATGTGGCCAAATTACAAGTTATAGAGAAACAATAAATCATAATCTTTCAACTTTTACAATGTTCCAAGGTATGAAGCCAGAGGACAGGAAAGTAATGGCTGCGATACACGGAATTCCTTTTTTTTTGTCACGCAATTTCCGTAAATTTTGATTTTTTTCTGAAAATAATTTCACATAATGCTCTAATAAATTTCCATACGTATTGTAAAGGGGACATATTTTATGGTACACACTTTTCTCAAGACAGAAATATTTATTCACAACAAACTAAATTTAGCGTCACATTTATTTTCAAAACTTTGAAGTAAGTTTCAATGACATTAAAATCAAAAGAAAATATACCAAATATTGGAATTAATATGTTGAACACAAACAAAGTTGAAAAATATGGAATTATTGTTGTAATGTATAAATTCCCATCATATTTGTTTCTAGACACCACAAAGTTTTCCGTCGACCCAATATAGAAAACGTACGGTGGTAATGATGATGATGAGATTGCCCAAAAACGAGACAAATGACATGTGAAAGTAAGGCTGGTGACAAATGAAAGTAAGGTTTTTTCACAATTTACCAAATTTAACAAGAACATCCATAAAAAATAAGGGTAAGTGGATGGTTGTCTTATTCGTATAATGATTGTATATCTCTCAGTTGAAAAACAAGGTTATTTTAGTAAAATGATGAATTATTCTTAATTTATTACAAAGTAGAAAATAATAAATGAAAAAAGTCGGTAGTGACGCAAATAATTTAACGTTACAGAAATATAGCATCGAAAAAGATGTCATGTAGAGAATATTTCCTATGTTAGAATATTTAATTGGGCGTTTTGAATACATAATTTATAACAAATACTAAAAATAAATGACTAAATTCTCACATTTCTTTGAAAATTGCTTAATTAAATCGCACATATACAAATCACACACAATTTCACCGAGACATTTTTGATGACTTGTTTAATTAACAAATTATTTATGATCTTTTACCAAAAAACAATAAAAAAGATGATTTCTACAGTGTTTCCAGACACTTTATTACTTTATTATGGCCGCATTGAAAATTTTACGGTTCAAATATTCAGTCGTAACATTAAGAAGCCTTTTTTATTTTTAAATATCAACTTAATACCCCATAATATGATAGAACAGTACTTAAAAAATCGTAAAATTATTGAATTATCTAAATATTTGGTTGCTGATGGTGTTTTATTTAATTCCGAGGTATTTTCATAATCTGCAAGGAAATCTATTCTCTTTTAAAAGTGGTTTTATAAACTACATTTCTTTCTATTATTTTTTCAATAGATTCCTTTTGTATAAAAAAATAAGTATGTAATTACTTAGTCATATTTCACATTCGAAGATTGTGTCAAAGTTATCAAATGAAAAGTTTTTATTATGAGTTGAAAAAATATATAATTTTTCTTAAGCACAGACGTTGATAGTTAGGAAAATACAAATGAAATAGTGCATAAGAACATAAAGATTTTATAATGATAGCTAGTCAATTAATTTAATAGATTTTTTTCATTATTGAAAATAACCATTAGTTTTTCGTTGAGAAACATATTTTATATACAACACAAATACTCGTACATTTTAATATTAGCACACACTTTTTAAAAAATAAAATAAAACACCAAAGAGTAGCAGCAGGTAATAGAGTGAATTATATTATGTACGAGTATTTACCGACCGAAGTACAAGACAGATACATTTTCATATTAGCACACACTTTAAAAAAAATAAAATACCAAAGAGTAGCAGCCGGTAATAGGGTGAATAGTGGATTATACATATGATACAGTGTGTTTACCGACCAAAGCATTTAAAAGAAGCAAAACTCGTTTCTCATAATAGAATATTCCAAATTTTAGGATATGTAAGTGAAACTTAGATAAGTCTAAGTTCTATGAAAGTATTGTTTTGATTTTGTATGTTAGAAATACAATACATAACTGAATAAGAAATAAGGGCATTAGCAACGAATACGGATTGAAATAAGATGGATTTGCAAAATTGAAAGACGTAATGAGATGGTTCTGCTTCGTTGAAAGAATGAATGACGAAATATCAGCAAAAATAATCTATACAAATAGTATTATAACTTGTTTGACTATTTTGTGAATCTAAAAATATGTGTCTCAACTGAATGAATCACATTCTGAAAGAGGAAATAGTGAAAGGTGTTTTAAAAAGAGAGTTTGCATGACGAGGTGTGTGAACGGGGGAAAAGTAAAATAAGCATTCCAGGAAACCATATATTCTCTCTGACAGCCACAATAGGGACATAGCTTGATGGTGGTGATAAAGTGCCTATCTTTTATATCACATTATACCTCCTTCGCCGTCTCCTAGCCCGTGCATCATCCCATATAGTTTTTTTCCATTTCTCTTATTTCTTGTATTTCCTACAATATTTTTGAAGTGAAACTTCTATAAGCGCGGTAGGACAAATTGGCCTGAACGTCACGAAAAGTGAAACGGTGTATTATATTATTATTAAATTATTATTTATTATTATTAAATATTTTATTTATTAATAAATTATTATTCGTTATTTTAATATAATATTAACAATTATTTATTTTTAATAATAATCAATATTATTTTAATATCATTAAGTGTAATATAGTATTATTAAAATTATTATTATGTATTATTAAAAATAAAAGAAAAAATGTTTTTTTATTTAATTAAGAGAGATTTCCTTGAATTAAATTCCACATAACCATTTTTTATTTAATTAATAGAGATTTTCTTGAATTGAATTCCACATAACCATTTCTTAATCCAAAAAAAATAAAAAATAAAAATCGTTAAGAAGTGGAAAAAAAGCAATGCATAAAATCAACTTTTCCTAGGAGCTAAGAAGTTTCACTCTACGGCGCGAGAGTCTCACGCATTTGTTTTTTTTTCATAAAGTACATTATTAGTAAATTGTAAAGGGAAAAAATATTATTCACTTTTTAAAACAACCTAGATCGATCAGCTCGAATATCTCATAACTGCATCGTGCTATGTGGAATGAAGTTAAAAATAATTAGTTTTAAAATGCAATCAAAGTATTCCCTTTCATATATTTACGATAAACATTAATGACACACTTGTCAAGTTGTTTTAACAACTTTTACGACCTGTTGACAATTAACAATTGCCCAGAATGGAAATAGTTGCTTTATTAATCTGTTTGAGTAAAAGTTTTATCGTACAAGAACTACATAATAAATATGTTAACACAAGTCATATACAGGGTGATAGGGTTCAAAACAAGAAGATTGTTTTTTTTTAGAGATCATTCTCCATATATTTTATTATAAATATAATCATACAAGTACATCGAATATTTTCCTAATTCGGGCAATAAACAAAAAAAATATATTTGGAAAAAAAGTATTATGATATTATATGAAAACTCAAACAAATTATGATATATTATATAATAAATAACTTTATATATTACAATATTCACTTTTTTTTTGAGGTTTTTCAAAGAGTTGAGCAACTCATTGAAAAAGTTTATTTCCGATTACACACGGTAAAAAATGTGCATTAGCTCTACCTACTAACATTTCCATTATGTATAGGACGATAAAACAACCTTAGGATGCATTGTTTCAGATAATAACTATCCGGAATATATAAACCATGACTGTTTAGGACGGGTGTGTTGATTTGATTTCCCCTAAGCAAACAAAATAAAAAAAAAACACCCAATCGAATATATATTTTACTCTCTAATGTCTGTAGTTAAATAATCTAAAAAGAATACACCAGGATAAAGCCTGGGTTAATATCCATCAATATCCTGTCGTGTAGTTCATGACTGGGCATCGTGACTCTCATGATAGCTTCTGACGGCTCCTTTCCACCCATCTCTGCACTTTGAGGCTCGAAGGATAGTTGTTAAGGGTAGTCCAGTTGCGCCTCTCACTTGGTCAGTCCAACACATTGGATTCTTCCTCTTGTGCGGTGTTGTTAATATAAATACTCTGACTGAATTCTTACCCAGTTCTGTTTTTTTGCTCTCAATAGCATGGGTCAAAAATAATCACAGCTGTCATCCATATTATTTATTAATTTTCTAAATGACTTCTGATTGAATAGTTTTACAATATTATAATAATGTTAGTATCTGGAAATAGTTTGTTAGTATGGGAGATAAACAATTGCTGGCGTCCAAATTATATAATAATATTCCAAATGACTTATGATTAAAGAGTTTTATAATATTCTAAACATGTACGTATCTAGAAAAAGTTTAAATGTATGGGAGAAAAATCACTGCTGGAGTCCATATTATTGAATGATTTTCTAAATGACTTCTGATTAATGAGTGTTACAATATTATATTAATGTAGGTATCTGCAAATCGTTTGGTGGTATGTGCAAGAAGTCCCTGTTGGCGTTCATATATCGAATATTATTCTAAATGACTTTTGAATAGTTTTAAAATATTTTGGAAATGTAGCTACCTGGAAAAAGTTTGGTGGTATGGAAGAGAAGTCACTGCTGGTGTCTATATGTAGAATAATATTCTAAATTGTTAAGTGGCATGAGAGAATATTCACTGCTGGCGTCCATATTATTGAACCATTTTCTAAATGACTTCTGATTAATGAGTTTTACAATATTATAATAATGCAGTAGGGGATGAACATAGCGTTTAAACTCAGTCATTTCAAAATTAGTAATAAAGTGTTGTTTCGGCGAACGGTACAAATAAATACTTAATAAAGCACTTATATTATAATAAAAAAATGCTAGCAATATGCTTTAGTTTGATTAAATATATTGAAAGTAGATAACTCCACCGAGTCCACTTTGTAATTATTTGACTTATGATTTATTTGGGAGTATTTCGTTATGAAGTAATGATATCGCACAACACCAGTGATAAAATAAGGAAGTCGATATTTTAGTTAAATATATTTGTTGTTGGCATTATTACCTTACTTAAGTGTCACTTTATGAATGTAAAAAGTTAACTTTGTAAAACGCTGCTAAGTTAACTTTGTAAAACGCTGATCTTCAATGCTTACTGACGCATTGAAGATCTGTACACAAAGCTGGATAAATCTTCAAATTTATGACAATGGTGCGTGCAGCGAGGTTAAACAATGAACTCTACATCCTGTATGGCAAAGTTAGCGTAGCAAAAGTTATAAAAATTGCTTAACTGTGCTGACTTGGGCTCTTACATTATATGCAAGAAACTAACTAACTCTACATGGAAAGCCTCCAGCAATTTGACGTGGAGTAGGAGAATGGGGGAACCAGATCTGATGTGGCTGGATACTGAGAGAAGTGCCGCATACTTAATATAACCAATTATTAGAAGAATATGGTTGAGAGAAATAAAATACAGATAATCCTGTAACCAGCCCAGATCTATCCTAAGTTGAGGGATGTATTATGATAGTATGGATGTTGCCTTGTTCCATATGTAACTAAATTTTCATCAATCTAAGAAAAAAAAAAAAAACTACACAATCAACTAAGAACAATTTTCAAATACGGTATTTTTTTTTTAAATCATGCGCTAATTTACACATTTACTCATTTCATTCACGGTTGATGCTAAACTCAAACCTAATTATTTACGCAATCAATAAATCAAATTAAAACTGTCAAAAATATAAATTGTACCGATTTCGGTATGTTGTCTAGTGGGATTAAAATTAAGTAACAAGCCAGTTTTCGTCTCAAAATGAGACTATATATTTTTGTGTGAGTTTTATTTTATTTTCCGGCTTCATAATGGTTGATATGGCATTCAAATGATTTTTTTGCTTTTATTTTCTCTCTACAATGCATCTGCAATACATTGTATCAAATACCAGACGCCCTGTAGATTATAAATATTTTACTTCAATTACGAGAAATCTGAGTTTTTATTCTAGAGATTTCGTCGTGCGAATCGCAAACAATGATATGTATTTTTGTATTCAAATAATTTATTAGCGTAATGTAATTCAGCGTTTGTACTCATATTTCTAATGTCACTAAATTAAATCTCACAACAAATTTTTGTGTTATATTTAATAGAAATAAGCTATAACATGCACATTCAGCGTTGGTGCTTAAGTTTGTAATGTTACTAAATTAAATCTCACAATCACTATTTGTGTTTTATTTAATAGAAATAAACTATAACATGCATATTCAGCGTTGCTTCTCATGTTTGTAATGTTACTAAATTAAATCTTACAATTTATATTTGTGATTTGTTTGATAGAAATAAGCTATAATATGCATATTCAGCGTTGCTTCTCACATTTGTAATGTTACTAAATGAAATCTTACAATTTATATTTGTGTTTTGTTTGATATAAATAAGCTATAACACGCATATTCAGCGTTGCTTCTCACATTTGTAATGTTACTAAATGAAATCTTACAATTTATATTTGTGTTTTGTTTGATAGAAATAAGCTATAACACGCAGTTTCAGCGTTGCTTCTCATATTTGTAATGTTACTAAATGAAATCTTACAATTTATATTTGTGTTTTGTTTGATATAAATAAGCTATAACACGCATATTCAGCGTTGCTTCTCACATTTGTAATGTTACTAAATGAAATCTTACAATTTATATTTGTGTTTTGTTTGATAGAAATAAGCTATAACACGCAGTTTCAGCGTTGCTTCTCATATTTGTAATGTTACTAAATGAAATCTTACAATTTATATTTGTGTTTTGTTTGATATAAATATGCTATAACACGCATATTCAGCGTTGCTTCTCACATTTGTAATGTTACTAAATGAAATCTTACAATTTATATTTGTGTTTTTTTTTGATAGAAATAAGCTATAACACGCAGTTTCAGCGTTGCTTCTCATATTTGTAATGTTACTAAATGAAATCTTACGATTTATACTTGTGTTTTATTTAATAGAAATAAGCTATATATAACACGCATATTCAGCGTTGCTTCTCATGTTTGCAATGTTACTAAATAAAATCTCACCCTTAATATTTGTTGTAATTTATTTTTATCAAACACTGTTTATTCCACTTTTTTGTGACGGTATAACCCTACCGGTTTCAAGGCTTTCACCTCATCTTCTTGTTTGCGCTCAAGACTTGTTTGCGCTCCCCTGAAGATGAGGTGAAAGCCTTGAAACCGGTAGGGTTATACCGACACAAAAAAGTGGAATAAACAGTGTTTGATAAAAATAAATTACAATGTCTTTAAACCTCCACAACGTTAATGCCTTAACTATAAACAACATATTAATATTTGTGTTTTGTTTGATAGCAATAAACTATAACACGCATATATTTAATGGGTTGGAAAATTTATAGTCAATTTTAACTAAAAAGGGTTCAATTTTCACTACGGAAATATTGTTTCTCAAATGACTGTAGAAAAAAATATTGATTATTTTTTTTAAATACCCCAGAAGAGCAATTTAATACTGACGTGCATAAGTGCACGCAAAACCCTCTGAACTTTTCTAAAGAATGTTGCTCGTTCGAAGCCTGCGACATGTTATTCCTATTGAAACAGCACGTGTACTTTTCAATCTATTTTTTGTAGGTTAAATAATACCTTTGACTCCTGACGTACCTGTTCCCTTTTGTATCGTTAAAAAAATTCAGGTAAATATATTTTTTATTACAACAAATTCCCCAACAAAAATTTTCATGTTTCGATGGGAGAAAAATTAGTTATCATAGTTTACAATTTGTACGAGTGGGTGTCAAATATACTCGTATATATATATTTTTTTTCTTTCAATTTCGAGAAATCAGTGACGGCTTCTGGAAACATCGTGCCTTGCATCAATAAGGAGAAAAGTTATTTTGAAGAATGCCGCCATATCATGACTTCCTTTTTTTATTAATTTCGTTGCAAAGGGTTCATGAGAAAATTTTAAAACATAAACATACCTATCAAGAAACTTAAATAAAAATTACTAAAGAAAAGTGTTTTATATATATTTAAAAATCATCGTATAAATTATTTTAAAAATGTGAAAAAAATAAAAATAATAAAGATTAATCGGTAAATTTACGTAAAACATTTCTCTGAGAATATAAACACTCTTTAGAAAAATACAAAGTTTTCTGAAAATACAAGTTAATATTTGTAAATATGCTCTGGCGATATAAAAAAATAATATTTTATTACAAGTATTTTTGTTCGTTAATCGCTACTCTAATATTTTCCATATATTTTTTTTTTGACAATGTAGAAAATATTTGATCAAGAATTAATGAATCTAAAATATGAATACTTGTATTAAATTATTCAAAATGTATATCTTCAGAGATACTCGTACGTTGCTAAGTTAATCGTATATTTAAAAAAAAAAAAAGTTTTATGTTTATAATATAGAGGGATGCGATTGTAATTCATACATACATAAATTATTTTTTTCGTTTTAAGTGTAAACTAGTGACATGACGGAAAAAAAATTAATAAATGATGATTTTCGTTGAAAGTATTGACCAGTTGAATAACGAAAACATTTATTTGAAGTAAAATGCTAAAATGCAATATTTATGATACCTATTCATAATATTTTCCATTGTATCTAATGTTATGTTCTTCCTACTTATTTAATTGAATCTGTCATTAAGTTCTTTTTACAATTGTGTAGTCTCATTAATGTAACGATTAGCTTTTTCCCTACAAAACAGGGTGGTTTTGAAACTTAATGTATTATTATTGTTTACTTTGATAGCATATTGAACATGAAACGTCAGCGTGGAAAATACACGTAGTGCTATCAGATTTGTCATTTAATTTATCTTTAAATTCTTTTACATTTTAGTAAAATATTATTTTTAAACTCAAGGATACAATGCATAATTTAAGAGTGATACGTTATGGAATTCAATACAGCCAGTGGAAAGAATATACTGAAATATAACAAACCAGTTTAACATATCGTGTGTCATCATATATCGCATAAATAATTATTCAATAAAAAGAAAAATAATATTACCTATTATATTTTAAAAAAAAGTATGGATCTTGTTATGCAAAATAATAAAAATACTAATATCATATAAAATGATAATCACATATTTTGTTTAATAAAATTTTCAAATAAGCATAACCCTATAATATATACGAAAAATATAGTTGCACTGTTAAATTTCCTCTTAAAAATAATTTGTTCTATACAAATGCGTGCAAAAACATTTAATTCCCTCATAGAGGAATCTAAAAACTACAAAAATATGGGTTGAACCTTCTTTCGATCCCTATCTCTATTGACGAACTATTGAAAACATAACTTTCCTACAAGAACGGGTTTGTGACAGAACTAGCGAGCCAGTTAATTTATCTCCTACAAATACCGTTCCTCTCAGTAATCTATATAATTCCTCAGAGTAAATACCCTCGGGTCGTGTCCGATTCATTGTCTATCTCCGTGGCTGTATCAGCGCCTCGCCAGACTCTCCATACATCACAGCATCTGTGTAGCTTTAAGTAAATAGTGATAGGAGCTGAGTGGTATTCCAACACATCATTAAGGAGGTGGGGGAGGTATCAGAACTTGAACAAGGATAAAACAGGCTCTTGCAGCAAGTAAAATAAGAGCACTTCGGATGTAAACTCTGTTAAAAAAAAACAATTAAAAATATTTCAAAATTAAAGACCAACATTTAGATCAATGAAGAAGATTTTTACCAATTCAAAAAATAAAGAAAATAACTTATGTAAATTAATGAAGAAAATTGCAGAAAATAACCGAATCTGTCAAACGTCTTAGATTTTTCTATTTCATTACATTGATGCTTTCATTATTTGTTTTCTTGAGTACCTTTAAGTGACAGTAAACCAACTTATCGACTTCTTGTATGAAGAAAGTAGTTTTATTTCTTGCTGAAAGGTTTCGTATGTTCCACAGTAGGTATGTGACTTTTCGATCAAATTATTCAACAGAACAGATCCACCAAAAAGAATATCTCATAGAAAAACTTTAACTTTTAAGCCCTGTTTGACTTATGAGACGACGCATCGCTGAGGAAGCGAATCCCAGAGCTCAGTTTCAAAATAAATTTTATTTCGTATTATATCTAATGTGTTTTAAAAACAATACTATTTATAAGTGAGTTTCATATCAAATAAAGATGAGATGATTATCGTGTGCCAAAAAAAAGTAGTGTATACATAAAAAATAGCAATTATTTAAGTTATATTCAAACCAGTCAAACCATATTGATTTTTTTAAGAATTGAAGGAGAAATGAAATTTTTCTTACAGGCTATAATTTTTTTATACAAAATAAAGCTTTTGAAAATATAAATAAATTCAAGTCAATTATTATACAGTGTTTCATTACTAATCGAAATAGTTACCTTTGTGAGGATCGGGCTCTAAATGTTGTCTTAGTGCAAACGTTGATTTGAGATGTAACACAAGTCTCCAAATAACAATGATTTATTCAAAAGTCGCTCGAATAAATTACAATTTGGAGCAGATAGCATTAATAAAAATTCAAACGTTTACATAAATAATATAACGAAGTTTACAGTTAGACAATCCATCGAGCATTGAGGAGAAAACAAGAAATGTTTTTTTAAAACAAAAAAAAATCAACCTGTTTTATGTAACAATTTTATTTATTTAACTACATGACAAGTATACATAATGTAAGAAAAAACAAGACAGGTAAAAACGATGAAGCTTCAAATGGACACTCACAAATTATATGGATCCGGGTTTGTTGCTTATTATTTGTCGTGAATCTTGTAAACTAGGCGTTGATGAAAAACTAAATAATAACTAACCACGATTGTTAGTCATTATTTAATTATTTCATTAAAAATGATCATTTACTTGATAAGTTGTGAGACCTAGTATGTATTATAGGACTTTGAATTTACTGTATCAAATCAAATAAATAAATAGAGTTGTATCGGACGTGTAGTGAGACGTGTGCAGTCACCCTTGTATGTGGTATATTGAAAAAAACAATGATGTGTAGATCTGTATATGAACTAATGTAAACCCTTTGTATATGTTCTTGTAAATGTAATGTATGTAGAATTTATGTTTGACGCCGATCGCGTTCGCGACCGCAATGGAAATAAGTGACTTGCGGGGCGATGCGTCGGAGTTGGTCGGGGCCCGGTCGGCATAAGCCCCGCTCAAAACCCCAAAAGTTGTTGTATTTCGCGGGTAATGAGCGCTTGTGATGGCCGACTGACCATTAAAGTTTGCGAAAAATTATATTCTCAGTACTGCCGACTATACCATGTTTTACTTGAGACCCGCTACCTACTTCGACCTGCCTGAGAGGAATCTCTCCACCTCGCTACCTTCTTCTTCTTCTGGATCTTCGCTACGGAATTCGCGACCTCGATTCTCTGAGCGCGACGTGGCAACCAACGTGCCTACGATACAGTTCATTTGTGCCCGTCCGGTACATGAGTATTGATTAATTGCCTCGATTTACAGAAATAAGAAAACAGCCTCCATACCGCCTCACCTCTCGTCAACAACAGGCTGATCACCCATAAATAATGATCCCGTTGGATGGATTGTGACTTTAAACCAAAACATGTGAGTGACCCGACCGTGGAGTTGCTTGATTTTTCCTATTCCTCGAAAGGAGTGATGTACTTTGAATATGATCAGATGCGAAATGGTCTGCACTGTATTCAATATCTACAAGGGAAGCGTAGAAGTACTCGTTTTCTGTGAGTGTAAGGAGATAGGCCATATATAATACTATATCGTTAACAACTGCCCATAGTATGAATTGTTTGAAGGCAAGCAGGAGATTCACAAACTAACGTCAGTCGCTGTGCCCTGGCTGGAGATAATACAACACGTGTGAGAACCGCACCCAGAAATATAGTCTCTAGCACAATTTTCTCTAAACCGATTTAAATTGTTTTAAATTATATTTTCAGAAAATGTATATTATAAAGGGTCTTTCAAATTGAGCGGTTTTTTTTTTGTAAATTTTTTTTAAATTCTTGAATAAAACACACAATTTGCTTTGATTTAAATTTTTTTTATTGGTTATTGAAGTATAATATATGACATTTAAACACAAAAAACAATATCTGCCAAATGTCCACCTCTTGCAGCTCCACATATGTCCACTCTTTTGTCAAAATTTTCGATGACATTTTGGCATAATTGAGGTTCTAACTCACCAATAACGCGAATAATTTCGTTCAGTTATTTATTATTAAGCTCAGGAATTAATTGGGGGTCATTTTAATAAACCTGACTTTTCACGTAACTCCAGAGAAAATAGTCCAACGGAGTCAGATCACATGATCTTGGTGGCCAACTAACATCATCGTTTCCGGAGATTACTATATATAAAATAATTCAACAATTTGAACGCGTTGTTGTATTGTATACGACTCCATAAACGTCATACATTACACTTCTCAAATTTTATAAGACCCAGGCAAGTTGGCGACGCCATCTGTGTTTTATCCAAAAAATTAAAAAACCGCTCAATTTGAAAGACTCTTTACAATAGTACAAAATTATAAAAAAAATATGCAAATGGCTTACTTTGCACACTATAGCTAAAGTTGAAGAAATTTAAGGGAACATGTGAAAACAAAATTCTCTATTGCACTCTGAAACCTGACTTTTCACGTAACTCCAGAGAAAATAGTCCAACGGAGTCAGATCACATGATCTTGGTGGCCAACTAACATCATCGTTTCCGGAGATTACTATATATAAAATAATTCAACAATTTGAACGCGTTGTTGTATTGTATACGACTCCATAAACGTCATACATTACACTTCTCAAATGTTATAAGACCCAGGCAATTTGGCGACGCCATCTGTGTTCTATCCAAAAATTTAAAAAACCGCTCAATTTGAAAGACTCTTTACAATAGTACAAAATTATAAAAAAAATATGCAAATGGCTTACTTTGCACACTATAGCTAAAGTTGAAGAAATTTAAGGGAACATGTGAAAACAAAATTCTCTATTGCACTCTGGTAAGGAGTAAACTTGAATATTACTCCAGTATCTAGACTCCTTATTACACAATCCACTTGAACGCTCTAGAGCTGCGGTCGCCAAACACTTATTGGAAAGGGACGCATAAAAATAAATATTTTAGGCCCTGAGGGCCAAGAATGGGTTCTACTTTTCTCTTCATCCTTGTTTCGACAATCACATGATTGGTATGTACGGGTAATATTTTTTAAAAGACTATACGGGTTCCTCTTAGTACGAGTATATTACATATATTATACGAGTATATTTTTTTAAGCAGATTATTTTCGTGTATATTTTTTCAGAATTCTTGTTTACGTGAGATACGGCCTTTACTTTCCGGCTCTGGTATATTGTATTAAACAGGGTGGGCATAAAATTTGAACTCATAGACTAATATGATATTGAAAATTGAATTAATGACATTTTCAACGTGGTTTCCATTATTATCGATGCACATGTGGACGCGTTTTGCGATATTGAAGTATTTTTCTGAGGGTACTACTGCAAGGAACTGCCAGTTCCAAGAATATCCGCCGAGTTGATGCAGTAGGGTTGCCTATTACATTCGCTATTACCCGTTCTTTCGTTTCGGCTGGTATGATTGGTCGTCTGGAACGAAGTTTGCACCGCTTAACATAATCGTGTCCATCACACTTCCAGTTTCATAGAATTTTCTAACAAGCTGACCCACGGTGCCAAAAAAATGGTTGCTCGATTGTGATGACATTCATTGAATTCATCTGCTACCTGCTCGTATGACCAGCTCTCGTATGAACTCAACAGTATAACCTCAATACGTTCTTGTTTCATCAAGCCCATCTTCTGGCATCACTAATTTTCCTAAAAAGAAACATAATATGATGTTCATTGAATTAATCTTCTAGCTTCACAAATTTTCCAAAAAGAAATGTAATACTAGCTATTTAACTAATTTATGAACATATAAATAATCCTCAAAATTATGGGCCTATATGTCCAGCATTATGCTTACCTTGTACTCGTATATATGGCACGAAGTATGTATACGCACTTATTTCTGATATATTTTTTGTGTGTGTCAGATTAATGTTCAAATTTTTATACTTTTTTGCAACACGTTGATTTAGTATTAATATGCACTCTTAAATTTAAATTGAGGTGAGAATTAAATTTTAATTGAAACCAGCATTTTTTTCTACCTATTATTCGGGTTATAAGAATATCAATATATTCTTCCAAAAAAGGAAAAAAAACATGTCGGTGTGCTCCGATAGTCTCACTTCGGTGTGCCATCGGATCCAGTACAGCGGTGTGGCTGATGAGTTTGCTGGTATGCAACGGTTCACTCACTTAAAAAAAATCTCCATGGCACAGCTTTGATTTCCGATTGAATTGACGTTGGAATAGCGAGGGGATCCACGACTACGAGACACAGCAACGAAAAAAAGTCATTAAATTTAAATGTAGAGGATTTTGTATTCATGCACATTCTTAATTTTAATTTAGTGGATTTTGTATTCATGCGCACTCTTAAATTTTAATTTAAGTATTGTATAAATTAGTATACAATTAAAATTCAAACAACATGAATAAATAAATTCGTTGACAAGATTCATAAAATATCACTAACAAGAGAGGCGCACTTACTCAACACACGCTTAACAAGTACTCCCATGTATATTTTGCTTTTGTATTGTCTCCTTATGAAGGCCTTTTACCTTTCATTGTTATATCTTGCAATAGCTTGTTAATGTTTTATTATTATTTGTACAATGCTCATCTCTTTATCGGCATCTTCGATTGCTTCATAACCACTTTTGCTGAATAACAATATTTAGTATTGTAAGTGCATTTTTTTAATTATTTGTCTTTGGAAAACAGTGCTGTACCTATTAAGATATAATAACTATAATTTATTCATAAACTTTTACTAATCTTTCATTTATTTGTATTTAAGAAGACTTCCTTGGCTTATTTGACAAGTCATTGATCTTCTGCTAGGGGGTTTTGAGTTCAATTTCCAACGGTACAGAAAAATTAAATAAAAAAACGGGTCCCAGTCTGTTTAAATCGTTCGTTTGTTTGCAATACTCACATATTACTAGACGTATGCGCTATACGTATGTCACTAGACGTATGCGAGTATTGTTATATCTTTAAGTGCGATAGTATTTCCAATATTTACGATGACAAAATGTGAATTACTTGCTTATTGCGGAGTTCATAATAGGGGGTTTTGGGTTCAATTCCCAATGGCACACAAAAAAATTATTAGAAAACGGGTCTCAGTCTGTTTATATAGTTCGTTTGTTTGCAATACTCACACATCACTAGACGTATGCGCTAGACGTATATCACTAGACGTATGCGCTAGACGTATGCGCTTGACGTATATCACTACACGTATGCGCTAGACGTATATCACTAGACGTATGCGCTTGACGTATATCACTAGACGTATGCGCTTGACGTATATCACTAGACGTATGCGCTAGACGTATATCACTAGACGTATGCGCTTGACGTATATCACTAGACGTATGCGCTAGACGTATATCACTAGACGTATGCGCTTGACATATATCACTAGACGTATGCGCTAGACGTATATCACTAGACGTATGCGAGTATTTTTATCTCTTTAAATGAGTTAGTATTTCTAATATATACCTACAATGACAAAATGTGAGTTACTTGCCTATTACAGTTCATAAGTTGAAGTTTCGCTTACTAGGACCGTAAACAATATTGCCTCCCAGCCACGTTTTTCGGCATATCCTGATTATCAATTCGAATATGTTAAGGGGTACCATATTAATTAATGAAATTATTCGTTTGTAATTGTCAACATAACTGCATTGGAGCTGTGGGTATATTGACAAACCGTAGGTCTTAGATTTTCTTTTAGTAGACATGTCCCTCGTGGTTTACCATTGTTCGTGTTGGCAAAAATAGTTTCATAAGAAAACGTCTAAAATAAATATGATGGAACTTTTATGTTTAATTCATTTTATATTCTATCACATTTTATTTGTATACAATGGAACCGGGCGGGTTTATTTCAATATTGCAATGTTTTCAATCACCCAAAAATTTGTTAAATTAAAACTAGACTGAAACCATGTTTTAACCAACCAGGTTTAGAAGACACACGTCTTACCAAATTATATTACGGAAATTGTATTTTACAAATGTTCTTAGACCAGTATTTTTTGTTTTAAAATTCTATCATTAAATAAATTTATCAATGAAGTAATTTATTTGTCATCATTTTGTGACCGTTAATGATCCTAAAATTCATAAGAACTGTTTATTTCTTATATGTATAATAAAAGGATAATGTATATAGCACCGCTTGGAAAGTAGACTTCCCTGAAGAGAGAGCACTATGGAACAAATTAACTTACAAACCTCCAATTTATATAGCACCACTTGGAAAGTAGACTTCCCTGAAGAGAGAGCACTATGGAAAAAATTAACTTACAAACCTCCAATGTATATAGCACCGCTTGGAAAGTAGATTTCCCTGAAGAGAGAGCACTATGGAAAAAATTAACTTACAAACCTCCAATTTATATAGCACCACTTGGAAAGTAGACTTCCCTGAAGAGAGAGCACTATGGAACAAATTAACTTACAAACCTCCAATGTATTATATATAGCACCGCTTGGAAAGTAGATTTCCCTGAAGAGAGAGCACTATGGAACAAATTAACCTACAAACCTCCAATTTATTTTAAACACATGTCATATATTGTTTTTTTTTTACTGTACTGGAGACAGGAGATAAAAACATTGTTCACTCTGTTATCAAGAAATATATTAAGAGTATATAAGAAAAAAATCTTACATGACTTGCTGGTCGGCTGGAATAAATTGCTGTATAGCGATAAGCTCACCAGATGTACAGTGTTTAATAGTGTATCCAAAAAAAAATTGTTATCACTTAGAACAAAAAACTTCATTTTTTGTTCAACTTTTATATTACAATTTTTGTAGATGAAATCTATGGTTCAAGAATATGTATTTTTTTTGCTAAATTAAGATTGTTTTTAAACTATTTTTTATATTGAATTGAATGTAAGCATATAAAATAAAATTATTAATTGAATTTTCAAACAAAATGACATAGTAAATAAATTGTCTTGTACTGAATGTATCGTTTGCAGTACGCACTTTTTCAGAATCCAACTTTTAAATTAGCCCAAGCAATAATAATATTCCATTTCCTGAAATCACTTGCTGCCGTATAATATGCCAGATTTTTTTTTATACAACCATAAATACGGGCCATTTATCACCGGTGATGTCACGAACGCAAAAAATGCGGTAGCCATGGGCGCAATCTGATTCGCCGCCACTGGTAGCGGCCCATGCGCCATAACTTATAAGCAACGGTCGCTTTTTTAGAGCCATCTCAGAGGCGTATTGAGTTATTTAGTTATTTAGTTATTCTTTTCAATAAATTAGTTTTTAATTGTTAGCGAATTGCGCTCAGGTTCGGGTGAAAAAAGCATTTTATAATTTCGCGCAACTTAATTTTTATTATTAGATTTTATGAAAAATCCAAAATTTTAACATGTGAATACAGTTTTTGTATTATTTATAGTTAAGACATTAAAATTGTGGTAGTTGAAATACATTGTAATTTATTTAGTCAAACATGCCATTTAAGAGGTGCATGGCCGCGCGGTAACGCACTGTACTTCCGTGCGGAAGGTCGTCTGTTCGAACCCGGCGCTGTACTACTCCCCTCGAACGACACACGCATTTTCCCCGCCTAGTGTTCGAGGGTATAAGAATACGTATGACGTCGGTCATATCTATTCTTTAAAAAAATAATGTTGTGTAAATTGTCCTTTTAATATTAAAAGAGATTAAAAAAAGCATTAATCTTAAGTTTATTGATATTAATTAGCATAGTCCTCCTTTTTACACTAAATATTTGTAAAATATAATGTCAATAAAAGTTAGGACTACTGGGAGTTGAGTAGGTAAAAAGCTAAGCCAAGATCACTTTTAGTTCACTAAAACTCAGTAAAAATGCATTCCTTTTGTATTGACAGTCTTTAATTTGTTTTTTCATAAATTAAATTGACAGTAGAAAAAGTGTTGTTTTAGTGAAGTATTACATTTATGGTAATGAGGCAAATATGTAATAAAAACTTATACGTAAAACTTCTCACTGTGGATATTCAAGAGGTCAGCATAAGTGGCTCCAGACAAGTACCGTTTAGGTAGTAAATTAAAATTTAAATATCGCTAACCCTGTTTCACTTTCATGTTGCCATCAAGCTGTATCCCCGTCAATCTAACATTCAATTTATCTCTTGTACATCTATACCGCTCCTACAATTTCTCGGACTTTTTAAATTTCTTTTTTTTTTTCAAAATAGCGTTCACTTGATTCAACCACATGTTCATAGATCTCCTTACTCAACTTATACTTTATTATTTTGTAAGTATTTCTTCGTCCATTCGTTTTACACACCAAAACTATTTCAGAGTGGTCTCTTTCAACTCATAAATCATTAAATAAAGTTCACATTCATTTTTAATCACTTTATTTCATATGATGCCACACATTATCATTCCATATATCATTTTCAGTGTACGCATTTCTTTAACAATTTTTTCCAGGTATACGTTTCACTTCTATACGGCATTGTGGGAATTAAAATATTGTTGAGGATCGTCCTCTTAGCAGATTCAGAAGCTATTCGAATCGAGTATAGTTGATTTAGCGTCATTTTTCACTATTTTAAGTACTAAATTGTATTATGCTTTCGTGTATACAGTAGAACCTAACGAATTTAGGGGCATGTGCACAATAAATCAGAAAGTTATGGAAATCTAAATTTAAAAAAAAATTATATCCTTTTACAAAAAATGAGTACTTTTAAGAATCGAACCCGCAACCTCCAAGTTCAATGGCAAGTATCTTGCCAATTAAGTTATGGAGGTTTTCATTAAATTTACAACCGATCAGATGGTTCAAGCATTGTTTAGAGAGCATTCGACATCATAACGGCTCTGCACAAAACGACGTCCCAAATCCGATCACCTAGTGTAAGTAGGAACAACACAAGGCTTGTCGTAAATTTGTCCAGCTCTGTGTATAACACGTATAACGTACTGCAGATTGCGTAACCACCACTAATTCACGTGGGTGGAACAATTCTCGATTATGTCACAGATTTTATTTTGCACTACATTTTTATGCATTATGTATTGAAGACCACACAGAATATTATGTTTGAGACGACCACACTAAATCAAGACATATCTTTTAGGTAATATTTTTTTTAGTTTGAGTAATATTTATTGTCTTCTAGTGATAGAAATATATATTTAACATACGAAAACGTATGGATACCTATGTACTCAGAATATTACATAACTCTTTGGTCTGAAGTCATTTTGAATATTGCTGTATAATAACATATGGGCGCCAGCAGGGATTACGTATTCACTCATGATAGAAAGAGTTCTGAAAAAAATCTCCATTGTCTCTACATGAGAGAGTAAGGATATTATCCCTGTCTTTATCCAAGTGTCTTTTTATTGGAGATGCTTCATAACAGATCATTAGAGAGTGGAAGATCTCTTTTATTGCGTATCCACTTATTTTGTTTGCTCAGGGGTAATCTAGTTAACTCATTCATCCTGAACAGCCTTGGTTTGTATGTTCCAGATAACTATCTGAGACAACGCAATGATAGATTCTTCTATCAACCTATAAGTCGAATCAACCTGCCTTTGGAAATTCTGGTAAGTAGAGCACTCACATTTTTTTAACCGTGCGTGTCCTCATGAAGACGTTTTTCAAGTGTCACTCAGTTACTTCAGAAAAAAACTTTTAAATTTAGTTCATATTGTATAGATCATATTGGCAATTTTCATATAATTTACTGTTGAAATTCCACTAACATGATTTTATAATAATAACTCGAGCTTCGAGCTCCAACTCTTGAGTGCATCATCAAACAAACACTTATATTTCAAAAAACTAGTTACCCATATATATATACTCTAACATATACTCGTATATATAGCTTTATAGAAGAGAGCGGAAAAAAACTATACATTAGAATCATTAGTTGAGTGTACGGCTTAACAGTTATTGTTTAATTATAAAATGTCATAGTTAAGTACATTTTTATTATTTAAATATTATTTGACAGCTGTCACTTCTTGCTATGATTATAAAACATAAAATAACCATTGACTACTGTTGAACATTAATGATTAGCAGCAGCATTGAATTTATTCTCAATGCTGCTGCTAAGCTGATATATGGTAGTTATATGTATTATCATATTAGTTCACTTCTAAAAGCTGATATATGATAGTTATATGTATTCTCATATTAGTTCGCTTCTAAAAGCTGATATATGCTAGTTATATGTATTCTCATATTAGTTCGCTTCTAAAAAGCTGATATACGGTAGTTATATGTATTATCATACTAGTTCGCTTCTAAAAAGCTGATATATGGTAGTTATATGTATTATCATATTAGTTCGCTTCTAAAAAGTTGATATATGGTAGTTATATGTATTATCATATTAGTTCGCTTCTAAAAAGTTGATATATGGTAGTTATATGTATTCTCATCTTAGTTCGCTTCTAAAAAGCTGATATATGGTTGTTATATATATTCTTATATTAGTTCGCTTCTAAAAAGTCTACATTTACTCAAGTGTCACAAAACCTATTGATTATATATTATACTTTGTCTATTTGTGCTCAAACATATTATGAGATGTTTCCACTGTAACTTTTGAATATGTATCTGAATCAAGTGTGGTGAACCGACTGATTTCAAATGTTGTCTATTGACATTTAAGTCCTTTAATGGAATATCTTCATTATATAATTCGAATATGTTTCTGAGAGACGTTCTTCCGGAGAATAGTAATACGTTTAGGTCGCTTTCATCTTCCATGAATAAATTGAATTTTCCGTATCGATCAATTAGAGTAAAGTATTATTATGACTGGGATTTTACAGTTTTTGTAATTAGAGTAAGGTATTATTATGACTGGGATTTTGAGTAAGGTATTATTATGACTGGGATTTTACAGTTTTTGTAATTAGAGTAAGGTATTATTATGACTGGGATTTTACAGTTTTTGTAATTAGAGTAAGGTATTATTATGACTGGGATTTTGAGTAAGGTATTATTATGACTGGGATTTTACAGTTTTTGTAATTAGAGTAAGGTATTATTATGACTGGGATTTTACAGTTTTTGTAATTAGAGTAAGGTATTATTATGACTGGGATTTTGAGTAAGGTATTATTATGACTGGGATTTTGCCGTTACTGGTCATGTTTTGGCGGTTTTATAAAAATTGCGTTTATACCATATATTATATAAATTAGAGTAAGGTAAATTAGAGTAACAATTAGAGTAAGGTATTATTATGACTGGGATTTTGCCGTTACTGGTCTTGTTTTGGCGGTTTTATAAAAATTGCGTTTATACCATATATTATATAAACAATACATATGTATAAATAAGCTCCACCTAAATCCTAATGTGTTACTATCCCGTATTGGAAAATCTACAAAGGTTTATTTATATTTCATCTTTCATTGGTGAGTTTTCTGCGATTTTCTTCCCAAATACGTTTTTCTAAACATATCCAGATGCGGAGAAGTACCTAATCTAATGATCGCAGCCATCACCTTCCTATCCTTATACTGAACTTATGTACATGTATTTTGTAATATTTTTTGATATGTCTATAATAGTTTGTTTAAAACCCGAGTAAGAGTACCTTAGAGGAGATAAATTGTTCTTCTATTACAATTATTCTACAAATTAATCAAAGGTTTAGGGTTAACTTTGTAAAACTCCAAAATATAATATTTGATAGCAAAGTAATTTATTACTAAACAATGAACTGTAGTTGATATTTGTTTCTTAAATTATCATGTTTTATATCATACCTAATCCTTAAATGTATATGATAATAGGTTTTTCTAGTTTCGAGCTAACTCAAAAGTTAAAATTTATAGGTTTGAAAATTGAATATATATTTTACGGTGATGAACTTTGATATTTGGAACTAATTGAGCAAGTAGTTGCTAATACGAATTTTTTGTTGCACAATTTACCAAATAAGTCGTATTCGATAGCAAATTTAAAAATTAATAAACAAATATCGACTAATAAAATGAAAAATTTATTACATAAGCTAGTGCTGAATTTTCGTGCTGCTGTTATTGCATATAAATTAATTAATAAATAATTTGCATTAAATTTAAATAAATTCAAATTTCTATGAATTCGGTGTCTCTGACAGTCAAAGGTGAGACTATTTAAGTATAATTCGTATGATTATTTATGATGTTTGAAATCGAATTTTGCTAAGTTCTCAGTGTTGGGAAACAATAAAGTACATATAATATTGATACAAAATTAATGAAAAAATCTATTTTTTAATGTCATAACTTAACGTGCGAACACTACACTTAGTTAAAAGGAACACCTGCATCTTAAATGCTTTTTATGCTTAATTAATTTTACAATAATTATTATTTTGGATTCGCCATTTTTTGGCTAATTAGGAAACATCATTTTTGTACATACAAGTTTTTATGGTAAAAAAGAGTGGAAAACAAAATAGTTTTTCATAATTGAAAATTAAAATTTGAAATCATTTTAAAAATAATTATTTTAGGTGATAACCTTTCAATGAATCGTATTTTTTCATTTATAATTTACATTGTTTAATGTACACAGTAACATAAAAATTTGAAATCCTAAAATGTTGTAGGTTTGTGACTTTTCAAAGGCTGTAACGCAGTGGTTCCTTCCTTAGTCATAAATTTCAAATACTGTATTGAATACTAAAGCATTCAGCTGAAACACTATCCAATTTATTACATACATATAACCGTATCATAATCTAAACAATAACATCACAACCATCTCCAATAACTGCTCATCACACGGAGATCTCCGAAAAATCTTCGCTCCTGACCCTCTCCTTGTAAAACACTCATGTGAAACATTCTCCTCAGCATCACACACTTACAAATACTCAAGTTATTTTTTTCACTTTAAAAGGGGAAATTACGAGAATCCCCACTTTCCCTCAAGGATGTTTTGTAAATTCATGGCACAAGGAGCTGCATGCCCCTTGTCTCAAATTATTATTTATGTTTGATTTCCAACGGGACCCAAAAAAAGGGTTCCAGCCTGCTTAAAGAGTGCGTTTAGTGACTATTCCACACCCGTTGCGCAAGTGTTGTTGTTTTTCATGTGCTAGATAATATAACCTTCATGTGTTCTGACAAACAGCAAATTCTGTTCTAACTCCAGGGATTCTAAAAACCTCAATTCAGGGATTCTAAAAGGCTCAACCAATTTGATCGAAGACAATGTTGTCTTCCGAGCACACACTTCAATTTGTCCGAATCACTGATTTGGATATGTCGAAGGGTACCGTATGAATGAATGATTTATATTATTTATAATAAGCATGTTTTTTTTTATTTCAATTGATTTTCCCTTTGAATGCTACATTTTATGGTGAACGAAGGTTCCTCAGGCCAAGTCAACACGATGACGATTTTAGTCAGTCTGAGTTTTGCATAAATCACATAAATAACTTGGCTACGAATAATAAACATTTTTATGCAAATGCCATCATGTGTCACGGTAAATTTTCATTTTTTCAATTTATACGATTGTATTTTTTGAATGTAAATTGAAAACATTGCCATAAATTTTACGTTTATTGATTTTCGATAGAAAATCACGTACACTGTTTCTAGATACAGACGCTGCTGCCATCTAACGGATTGGAAAGGATGAAAAAATATCTAAGACCAGCCAACGTTAATATTAAGAGTAAAATAACAATAAATTCGACTGCCTTTAGTTGCTATTCCCTTGTCTTTATTTTACTGAACTCTATTTTTTCCATGTGACTTTTAAGTTGAATTACATTTTTAGAAGATTGAAATATGTTATAGGTACTGGTATTTTTATTTAGTTAATTATTTTAAGATCTAATTTTTATGAATTAGTCATTATTCGATATAACGTATGTTTTGTCGGATATTTTAAAATTTCATTTTTACATATATTGACTTAGGGATAACCTCAAAAAGTTAAACTTTAATATGTTGATCCAAGACGTGAACGCTGGGTGGTATCATTTCAAAACGTTAATGTTTGAACGAATAATTCTGAGAAAAGTATTTTGACCAGTTCAAAGCGACAAACACGCCTTAAAAAATACATTTTCAACCTTTACTGAGACTCCAATGTATTTATTATTTTTATTTTTTAACCTGGCGAGTATATTGCCATGTGGCAATCTCTTCCAACCAACCAGAAATATGTTTTTTATAGGCCCTATGTGTTAACCAGACTGGAATCCTATTTTAAAAAATCTGGGTTCCAGGGATCGAACCCGCAACCTCCGGATCGGCAGACAAGTGTCTTACCACCAGGCCACGGAGGTCGTCAATGTAATGAGTTTCATTAAAATACAATACCTTCAATGGCGGGGAGACATAAAACACCTGTATCTTTACAATATCTGATGAAAAAATAGTGTGTGCATACCGCGATTCTGATGGTTAAATGAAGTTGTAGAGTACCTCAGACTACTAGGAGCCTCTGACTGGAAGCGAAACTGCAAGACAGAGGAGAATGTAGAAGACTCCTTGAGGAGGCCAAAGCCCACCATGGTATGTAGAGCTATGATGCTGATGAAGACGAAGACTTAACTGGTTATTTTTCGCTTGCATTTTTATTTCCTTCGTTACTATAGGATTTTACTGTAATTAAGATATTTTTTTCATTTAATTTCTTTGACAAACTCGTATAGATATTATTAAGTCAAAAAAGTCTTAACTGATGGCAACAGAAATGCACATTTAGAATCAATAATTGTTGGTGGAATAATAAGGATCATGAATTTTAATCATGCCTACATCAATTAAAAGTCTACCTTTCAAATATTTTATAGATAACCAAATATATTTGAAACCAATTTTCAACGCTTTTTAAAACTGTTGATACTAAATCATATTCAGCACATTTTTTTTCGTTAAAAGTAGAAAACACTCAGATAACATATTATATAGATGATAGAAAAATGCATCACAAAAACTAACAAATACTTTCAAAGGATTTTATAATTTTGAATTCATTTTCATCGTTCGTTTACACTTAAATATTTACCCTCAAACAAACGAGTCCATAACAGAAATCATGCAGGTTTGATTTATTCATTCAAGTAGGTGATAGAAACAAGTAGTTATTACTAGAAAATAATTTATGTAGTTCCTCAAACACAAATTCGTTGCTCTTAAAATGTTATTAAATAAAAAAATTAATACACTTTAAAATATTCCATAGATATTTTAAATTAATTTTCAACGCTTGTTTTCATTGAGAATACCTAACTATTTATCGGGATCTAACAAAAGGAGTCCTTGCTCTTAACTCATGTCCCTACCACGCGCAAGAAAGGGTCCTGCCATCGTCAGAATTAAATGGCCCGTCAACAATTTTCTTTACATTCCCTAACCAACTGCCTGCACACTCCAATGAACATCACAGCAGCTATGGGGTGATTTTGCTGACGAAACTATTCGAGACAGCAAAAGCATTTTGACGTCACAAAATTGTGGATTTAATTTATAATATACTTCTATTGTTTTTGGCAATGATTAGTCTACACTTTCATACACTTACTACATCTGATATGGACTCTGGTTTATTTTATAGCACACTACATAGAATGGAGACATGAACGCTTAGAAAAAGAAGAAGATGGACGTTTTCTAAATGTGACGTGTCACTAAATACTTCGTATCTCAAAGATTGCAAAACTTATTCACGTATTCATCCTTTAAGACTTTAAGGTAAAATAAAGCCTGTTCACGACATTCAGGGGCATAATATTGTCATATTTTTTTTATTTAGCACTATAATATATGAATAAAGTCTTTAGTGATTATTAAAATAAAACCAGTTAATCAGGAAGAGAATACTGTTACATTTTTAATTTATCACTAGAATATATGAATACAGTATGTAGTCATTAAAATACAGTATGTTAACGACAATCAGGAAAATAATACTGTTACATGTTTTATTTGTCACTTGATTATATGAATTCAGTCCATCGTGATTATTAAAATAAAGTTTGCTAACGACAATTAGGAAAATGACACTGTTATACTTCTAATTTGTCAATAGAATATATGAAAACAGTCTAGTGATTAGTAGTGTGGAGAAGTGGCGATGAGCAAAGGTAGACACACCAGATAAAAAAAATTAGTAACTCTCCAAAACCTTTTATGAAATACATACATGACCGTTTGAAAAAAAGTAAAATGATACATTGGATTATTTGGAGATATGATGCTGGTGCTAAGTAGTGACTAGTAGTGTGGAGAAGTAGCTATGAGCAAAGGTAGACATACCAGATAAAAAAGATTAGTAACTCCAAATCCTTTTATGATATGCATAGAAAAAATATTAATGAAACATTTGATTATTTGGAGATATGATGCTCGTGCTAAGTACTTTATATCTCACGGACTCTAAAACCCACCAATTGTCCATCTTCTACGAACTTAGGATCAAATAAAGGCTGTCACTGACATGCATTTCGAGAATATTGTCATGATATGTATATACCTGATACTAGAAAATGTGAAAAGAATATACAGAAGCTGATAGTGACTGTAAGTGTAGAAGGACGATGAGGAACGCACAAATTTTCATCAAAAGCCTCCTTTAAGATTTTTAAGTGCCAAAGAAACGCTTTGAAAAACAATGGACTAATTACTGTTTATCAAACGAAATAGTCATAAAATGAAAGAAAAATATTTTAACATTTATCAAAGCAGATGTTCTTCAAAACGCAATGTTCTAATAATAAATTATTCTTAAAATAAAAGAAAAATATCTTCGCTCTTATCAAATAAAAAATTAAGAATACCTAATAATGTTTTGATAATAAATTATTTTTAAAATCAAAGAAAAATAATTTTACATGTATTTCTCTTTCGGCTACTTTGTGTAACACTAGATGACCCTCATTTCTTCGTCATAAATAAGTTATAGCAATAAAATCTCTAAATTACGTAAAATTTTCATTTATAATTCTTTTAATTGGTATTCAAGGCAATAATATTAGAAAATATTACCAAATAACTAAACCAATGCTGGACGCTGTATCGTGTGTCGAAACATATTTTAATAAAACCAGTTCGAATTGATGTTAAGACGTGTTGATAGAAATGGAATATAAGTTAAAATCTGAAAATTTATTTTTATTCAGATATTTAAAAATACATATCATATATGTCGGCACCGTGGTCTAGTAGTAAGCGTTAGATTTTCACACAGGATAGACATCCCCGATCCGAATCCCGACGTATTCTGAGCTGGTTTTACTTTTTTTTATTAAATAAAAGAACACAAACATTTCTTTTAACACCCATCCCAGAACAAACCTTACCCGACTTCACGCCGAACAGCGAGAAGAAACCCTACAACACCACATCCTCGCTTGGACCGTGAAGTTCTATAAAAGCCAACAAAATCATAGCAATCCCTTAATCGCTGCCCTGGGGGCTTACGAGAGTAAATCCGACCTACCCTTCCGTTATAAGCACAAGCTCCCGAAGCATTATCTATTGCCTGACTAGTCCACCTACAGTATTAGCTGGGACGACCAAGGTCTGAGTGAATGTGATGGAATACAAGTAGCCTGAACGAGTGGACTTGTTTTTGCTAAATAATTAGTGTAATAATTGTTATCTAGTTATAAGTAGTATGTAGGTGTTAAATATTTCTAAGATCTCATATATTAAGATTGAATAAATAAAATAAAATGATATGTAGGAAAATAAGATTAAGTAAGTTCATAAATTATAACATATAATTAAGATTAGTTAAGTAATAAATTTGAATATAGGTATAGCCTTGACAAATGTTTGTACAATAATTTACTTCGTTTAATAAAAAATTAAAAAATAAACATTTGCCAAAGGCCATACAAATCTATATCTTAACAACTAATCTATTGTAATTCTAACTATGAACTAACTTTATTTTAATTTCCTACATATAATTTTAATTGTTAATAAACTTAATATTTAATTTCTTAGAAATTGTTAACACCTATATAATAACTTAACCTTAAGAACTTACAATATTTATATTTCATAACTATGAACTAACAATATTTATATTTTATAATTTAAGTTTAATTTCCTACGTGTAATTTTTATTTTAAATTAACTTAATATTTAATTTCTTAAAAATAGTTAACGCCTACATGCCAACTTATAACTAGATAACAATTCATACAACTAATTATTTTAATACACGTATAAACGTACATGCTCACTCATTCTGTTTTTTTTTTATTTCATTATATTCACTCCGATCTTGGTCATCCCTGCTAATAGTGTAGGTGGACTAGTCAGGCAACAGATGATGCTTTAGAAGCCTGTGCTAATAACGGAAGGGTAGGCTGGACTTACTTTCGCAAGCCTCCAAGACAGTGATTAGAAGATTGCGGTGGTTCTGTTGGCTTTTATAGAACTTCGCAATCCTAGCGAGGATGTGGTGTTGAAGGGTTTCTTCTTGCTGTTTGGAGGGAAGTAGGAAAAAGTCTGTTCTGTGATGAGAGTTGTAAGTGATATTCAATGCCTTTTTAAACCTAAATTGAAAGTTTAAAAAAATAAAATGAGATAAGATCTTTACACGTATAAATATTAATTTTATGCAGTAATAATACCTAACTTAATAGTTAAAAAACCACAATTGGCCTGACTACGTTTTGCCACTCAAATAACACTTAATTAGGACCGTGTTTTGGTGTGACCGAAGCCATTGATTTGGAGTGCTTGAATTATATTACAATAAAAAGGGATGGCTGTTCACGATAAAATTTCAATTTCAAAATTATGAATGACTAATAGGCAAGTAGGTACGACAAATTTATTTGATTGAAGCTAAGAAAAATCTTATCAGAGACATTTGAACGACAGCACTCCAAGAAACCTAATGATAAATAACGTGTTCGATCATCAGGAATCCAAAAGAAATCACAGAGAAAACCAAAGAAATCACAAACTGTGTTCCGGAACAATGGTTATACTTATTACCAATAAAAAATTGACCATCAGAACTTTCTTTGTTATCTAGTAGAATGTACTCGTAATATATAACATGTAGATACAGGTTAACAATTTAACTGAATAATGTGAGTGCCATCAATTGAATAGTTATATTACCTAGCTATACAGTGATCATCTATTATTTTTATTAATTGATCTTGGGAACCTTAAAAAAATATGTTAGACAATACACGCGATAGGCTTTGCTAACGTTTTTTTTTCCTTTTGTGGTATTATTTTTTTTGTTTTATACTACTTCCTTATAATTTAAGTTTATATTGTACCCACATTTTTTATGTAAGTACTAATGCTAGTTACATTTATCTGTTTTAATTATGTAATCAAGTTTTGGCCCTACATACTTTATTTAAGTTGATAGTATTTTGAAGTCATGAGCGATTTGAGCAAGTTGAAGAATTTTGCTATTTGGTAAGTATTTTCTCAGATGAAAGAGGGTAGAGGGATATCGAACGAAGTGTATCATTAGGAAACAAAGTCCATGGGACACTAAAACATATATACTCGAACCGTTTAGTATCAAAATCTGCTAAGATGTGAGTCCACAATAATATCTTAGTGCGAACTTTAATATATGAGAGTGAAATATGGACGTGGAAAAAGACTGAGAGGAGCTAAATGAATGCTAAAGAAATAAGGGCATTGAAAAGATTACGTTGAGTGACAATGCATGACAGAATACGAAATGAAGTGATAAGAGATGAATGTGAACTTAAGGCTGATGAGTTAAGTACAATGAAGAAGCGTAAGTGCATATGGTTTGGACATAAAGAATAAACGAATAAAGAAAGAACAGATATACAGAGAAGATGTGAGTGGATGGCGTGTGAGAGAAAGACCAAAGAAAGTATGAATGGGTCAAATGAATGATATTTGAAAGAAGGAAACGTGGAAAGTCAAAGAAATCGTAGATGTTGTACGAGTTGTATGGATGTGGAAGAGGTTAGAGATGTGTATCGAGCTAGGAAGCAATGGCGATCTGTCATCTCTACCTTCCCCAACAGAAAAAGTCGTGATGGTAGGTATGTATATATTTTTGGTATGTATTCTGTTTTGAAATTTACAAGTGCATATTTTTTTAAGTTCATGTGATTTTTTTTCTTGCTGATGTTATTTGAATTGTAATGGGTTTAATTTGTATTTTTTTTTATAATTATTTGAAAAATATTTTAATCTACGGCCGTTGAAAATTTATAAGTTGAGATTATGAAGCGATTATGACTTGTTTATATGATAGTTTGGGATTTGTGTGTGTAAGGAAAAACATGTGAATGCGGGGTATGATTATTTCAGTGTAGTGTTTTAGTATTTAGGACAAATACAAGAAATTTGTCATTGAGAAAATTTAGTCACAGGCCTTGCCTTGTGAAATAGTTCTCTATAACTACGCAATACAGTGATTTTTGTATTATTTTGTGCTTGAACTCGACAGTCACCTTTTTATTAAACCAATAAAAATTTCTTATGATAAATTGTTTTGTCATTAAGAAACGATAAAATTAAGTCGCGGACCTTCTTGCCTAGTGAAGTAGTTCTCTATAACTACGCAATACAGTGATTTTTGTATTATTTTGTGCTTGAACTCGAGTCACCTTTTTATTAAACTAATTAAAATTTCTTATGATAAATTGTTTTGTCATTAAGAAATAATAAAATTAAGTCGCGGACCTTAATAAGTGAACAAGTTGCCTATAACTAAGCTATGAAGTATTATGTGATTTTACTCGACGAGTCACCTTTTTATCAAACCGATAAAAATTTCAATTGATATATTGTGGAAAGTGAAAAAATTGCCTTTAAATGTTAAATTAATTCTATCTTAAAATAACCCCAATAAAGTGATTTGTAACTCACCAAGAGAGTAAATTAAAACTCGAATTTTCGTTTGTTAAATATTTAACATTTATTTTACTTTTCTCTTTCGGTGTTAAAAAATATAAAAGCTTAAAGAACTTTCAAAGTTTCCGTGCTTGAAAATTGTACTTGAAGAAATATTTATTGTCTTCTTTGTGCAGCACAAATGATTATGATCAGTGGTGGTTCGTTTTTCATTTACTGAAAATCTCATTATTTGAAAGTATTTTAAACTGGTAATATTTATTTACAAAAAGCTAAATTCATTTGTTTAATTAACACTATATTATACAGTGTACAATGTGTCAGATAAACTGCTAAGTGGTTATTTCTTCCAACAGACTATACAATCGTTAAACAAAATGTTGAGCTAAAGGGGAAAGATTTACATTTTTGACATAAAAGAAAAAAACACGTAGTACCAAAATAAGAAAGAAAAAACACATACCAATTTAAAAAGTTCATCGATAGTAGCAAGAGAAAAGGAAGATAAAGAAAAAGGATGATAGGAAACCAGTAAAAACACGCTATGTCACAAAATGATAAAAAATTTATAATTCGCTTTTTGAAGTACTCCACTTTCGTATCTTTTAAAGTAAATAATCGAAAATAACAACACTAACAGATGTATTTTTTTTCTATAAACATACTTTTGATTATTTTTAACAAAGCAATAAACAAGAAGACGGCTCCATGGCTTAATTGGTAAAATGTCTGACTCTCAGTGCGTGTTCGATTCCTGTTGAGAACCAATTTTTTTTTGTTTTCAGTTTGAGTGTTTGTAAGAGATTACCAAGTGGTAATAAACCTTCCAAGTTGGGTTGTATACAACGAAAGAATCATTTAGTCAGTATAATAATGTCCGTCTATGATTTTTTTTCAAATTTCTTTGAATAGCTGCTAGCGAAAATCCGATCAGCATAAGTCTTTTTTGTTTTCATACAATGCTGTCATAGGTTGATACGTGTGGTTATTTAAAATCTCGAGGTTATGTTAGCCTCTGGAGATAGAAACATCTGTCACGGTGGTAAATACATGTTAAATATTCTAATATGTAATTCCAAAAGCCGAAACTTTTTGATAACTCGTGCAAATTATTATTATTAGATTTAATATATTTAACTTGGTTTTTGTTACAATTATAGAAGAAGTTGCCGATTTTAACCTGGGATACAAGATGGGTGACAATATGCTAAACATCATATTATGCTATGCTGACGATGCCACCATTATAGCCGAATCAGACGAAGACCTGCAACAAATGCTACATCGATTCCACACTGCTTCCAAAAAATATCATACAACATGTCTATCTTCATCAGCAAGACTAAATGCATTACTCTAGCCAGAGATCAAGTTGAATGTAATGTGGTGATCGACTACACACCGAATGAACAAGTTACAAAATTTTAATATTTGGGTGCTAGCATAATGTGCAATAATGACCTCTATGGCGAAGTAATTGAACAATCACAAAAGGCCGCAGCTATTTCCGGATGTTTAAAGAACACTATCTGGAAAAACAAGTACATGAAGATCCAAAGTAAGGTGAGGATATACAATACCTGTGTCCGCCCCATAATGGAATACAGCATAAAGTCCAGAGCCGACACTGTCAGAACCAAAAATCTGCTTCGAACCAGCGAAATGAAGGTACTTAGGATTATCGCTGGCAAAACCCTTCGTGATAGAGTACGAAACACAGTAATCCGAAGGACGTGCGAAGTTGAAGATATTGTCAGATGGGGACGACAGAGAAGACGGTTCTGGAACGAACATGTATCCAGAATGGTGGAACCAAAAATCATAACAGTGGCCAGGGACAGTATCCCCCAACCAAGCAGACCTCCAGGACGACCTCCCAAAAGATGGAAAGACAGCTGACAGTCAACGTCACAAGACAGAAACGATGACGCAGGACCATAACAGACCAACAGGCCTAAAAGAAGAGGAAGAAGAAGAAGATTTAATCTTGTGGACTCCAGAACTATTTTTTTTCAATTTTGAATAATTTTGCATCAATAGGGTAATATGATTTTCAAATATATTGAAGGGTACAACATAAATAAGTGTATGGATGCAATTTAGAAATATTCCCTTATAAGTGATTTGTTATTGAATTTCTTCTTTTTTAGGTGAATACTTGTTCCTACTCCTATACCTTATTATTTCGCATATAATCCGACAGACGTATTAATATAATTTTTTCTTTGAATAAATGGAAAAAATCTCCACAAAACACAATACTCATATAGCTATTAAAACATCTTTAATATTGATTCTTAATTGAACATAATAAGTACCGAACTTATATCATTTTCACGTAGTTTCTCATTTTATTACAAATAAAATAAACAATACCGTTTTACGCTCTACGGTAAGCTATCAAAATAAACAATACCTTTTTACGCTCTAAAGTAAGCTACCAAAAAATAAACAATACCTTTTTACGCTCTAAGGTAAGCTACCAAAAAATTGAATTAATAATATATTTTGACCAATCCTTCTATAATTTATTCAAAGCATATACAAAATATATTTATGCTTCTGTTAACAAGGTCAAAAGAGCTATTTTTTATAATTGAAATTCATTTAAAATCTTCCTATCTCATTACATTTTTACTACACATCGTGCAAAGCGTAAACTATATTTTTTCAGTTTAAATTAAATGAAGTTATTCGGTAATTTTTAATAACGAAAAATAAGCACTATGTTTTTTTCATAAATTAGCAAGCAATTTTTTGTTCAGTGTGTTGAATTTACAGTTTAAGTCCTTTTATTTTAACGCTTTAACTAAAATCACATATTTTAGTTATTTAGTTAATTTATATACCTAACGAAAAATAAACTTTTTATTATTTTTGATAAATAATAAAAAAAAAGTTTAGTGTGTTTAATTTAAAGTTTAACTAAAAGAAAACGTTTTTTTAGTTATTCTGTAAATTTAAATAAAGATTTTTTTCCCCTTTTTGATAAATAATCAAGCAAATTTGTTGATAAGTGTGTTGAATTTATAGTTTAATTTGAGTGATTTAATTTAAATGCTATAACTAAGGCAATGAAGTATTGTTTTTTTTTTTTCAGAAATAAATGTGAGTTAAAAAAATTGTCTTGTATTGATGGTGATTTAGAAAAATTTATTTTATGTGTAAAACTGAGATGATGTAGTTTGTGTCTTGTGCGATTATTAGGGTATTAATACAGGTAAAATAAAAAAAAATGCTTAGCCAAACTACTAACCAATTCAGTAAACTTGCATAATGTAATGCTATGGCTATTGCTTTTTTCACTATAAAAGTTTATGACATGTATCTTCAAATATTGAAAACGTTATAAAGACATTAAATTTTATAACCATAATTATTAGACTTTTTGAAAAATTGCACATATCTAATTATCCAATATGCAGTGGAGTTTATTTCTTTTAAAAATTTTATTGCGGAAAGGTAACAGAGGTTAGATAATTTAAAACTTATATTTAAAATTTTATTTCTAAATCTAACTAGAAAACGCTAACGAACGTGTATCAGTGACGTACTGAAAACAACCAAAACAATATTGAAAAAAATAAAGTGTGTGTAGTTATTTCATATGTGTATATTTCGGAAGATAAATAATTGGTGGAAAACAGTTGATTTTTGTTTTCAAATGTTTGAATTCATTACTTTGGGGAAAGTTTTAGGTCTTAATTTGAACAATTTTTATTGTTTGGTTAAAATATGATTTATAATGTGTGACAATAAGCCATGGACTAGTCCTTAAATATTTCCACTCGACTAGTTCGTAAATATTTCCAAGAATTCTTGGTTTTAACCAAAACCTTTTTTTTTAGTTATATACACATATGTATATTAAAAAAATGTGGTGCAGTTTCATTATTGTTTTTTAAGAATATCAGTATTCGATGGTTTAAAAAGTATGAACATTTTTAAGATTCTCAATATTACATTTTAAAAGAAAAAAATAGTTATAATTTGCTCAATTCAGCTTTGATAAGATAATTCGATTTATTTTTCTTTGAACTTTTTTCTATTCATCTCATTACGATTGAAAAGTGTTTTACTACAATAAAAAAAACAGTGTGTTACTTATACAAAAAATATATACGAGTATGTTAAGTTTTTTTTAAGGACTGAGAGTTAAAATATTTAATTTACTTTTTTACTTAACTTCTCCTAATGTAAACTTATCTTAACCATTGTATGTTATTTTTGTCTCTCCAATCCCCTTTCTTAATCGACCTTTAGATTTTAATATAGAAAATTAACGTGTTTTGTAAACTTGAAATAATATTTATTTATATCAATAATTTATCTTTCAAATTGAATATACAATGTGCGAAGGCGTGTAAACATAGAAAACTTATTTTTTAAATATATTCTTTGTTGAAGTTTCATAAAATAGAGTATATTTAAAACACAAACTATTCAGCAAAATGCCATACAATATTTCCATCAAAAACACTTTTCGAACAACAAATTAAATACAGGCGAGAATATCACGAACAGCCTCTGGGAAATATTTCGAGTTGTTTTGGATGCTATTCCAAAAGCTTCTTTTTTCTTGGCACGATTTCAAGAGACTCATGCCGGCTCATAAACTAGCAGCAGAACGTCTGAGAGTTTTTTTCTGTTTAAAGTGGGCACCTTAGCGCAAATATTTCTTGAACACTTCCAAGAGTAAGCAGCCAATCAGTTGTGGGTATAAACCATCATAAATATTGTAATAGTCAGCCTGCATCAATTTAGTTGCGTAATGTATGGAGATCCTTGATTGGTACAATAAATATTTATGAAATTGTGAAATGCATACATTTTGTGGGTGAATTTCAGTAGGCATGTAACATATTGTACATAGAAGTTTTTGGCTTACCTGATGATAATGTTGTTTTTATTGTCTAAATGGAAAGTATACAGAAGATCTTCGCCTATTTTAATATTGTTTTTCATTTTAAAAAAAATTTCTATTATTTAAGACTGACATTGAAAAAAATTTGTTACTAACCGAAATTCATAATTTGAACCGAAGATCAGTTAAAAATCTGTTATAAATTGGATGACAATTTTTGTTCTGTATTTTCACAAATTCATTTATTTTATCCTGACCATAATTGTATTCCCGTATATAGATTTCAGATTTTTTTCTTCAGATAGGATTTGCGTTGAATTTGAAATAGAGAGAGTTTGTTTTGCGTTGAATTTAAAAAGAGTTGTCAGCTGCCATATTTTATTGAAATTAAACATATGTCTGTTATTACTGAACAGATTTTGAGAATCTAATTTTTTTAATAATTTAAATTGTCTTTCAATTTTATTCTTTAGTAAAAAATCAGGAATTACTAATACATTTTAATTAAACGTATTTTTTTACCCACAATAATTATTTTATTTATCTGAATAATAATCACGAAGGCATAATTGAATAAACCAATAACTTAGTTATGTATTTATATTATCCCTTGTATAATTTGACATGTTACTTGCAGTATGAATTTGAATCCAATTACGTACCGTTTATAAATAACTGTATTTAATTATTAAATATCTTTAAAAGATTTCATAAAAAACTTCTTAGTAATTCTACTGATTATATTTATTCCCATGACATGGGTTTCTACCCCCTATCTTTAAGCTGTCTTCATTCTGCCTAAAAGAGAACCTCGATATAGGAGAAAGAAACGCGCGTAATAAAATAAAATGTTTAACATTTTCTAATATGCAGTTCCACAAACGTTATGCCGGAACCATTCATCGATCAAAAGATTTCATAAAAAACTTCTTAGTTATTCTACTGATTATATTTATTCCCATGACACGGGTTTCTACCCCATATCTTTAAGCTGTCTTCATTCTGCCTAAAAAAGAACCTCGATATAGGAGAAAGAAACGCCTGTAATAATATAAAATGTTTAACATTTTCTAATATGCAGTTCCACAAATCTTATGCCGAAACCATTCATTGATCAATGTCTAAATTTGAATATCAAAGTAGGTGCCTTTTTCCTAAACGCAAAACTATCACCGTCGCATAAAAAAACACGTCTACCCTCATATACTTTAATTTTGAACCAACAGTAATTCAACAATAAATAAAAGAGAGAGAGAGAATTATTTACTTGTCACATAATATTATTGTTAACCAATTGACTGCGCATTACACACACGGACTGTTTTTACTATAACAAAATGATTTATTGCAGCCAGCGTCCGTCGAAACATGTTATAAATAATAAATAACGTAATAAATACATCGTGAACAAAATGCTCTGAACCGATCCGATAGGATCTGGCAGTGAATTAACCAAGTCAAAATTACAGTTCGTTTATCATGATTTTTTATAAGTACACAAAAGTACAGTCAATAGGCGTAATTACGATTCGAAATACGTAACAGCGTTCGGAAATAATTGCGAGGCACTTTAGTAAAGCGGACCACAATCGAGTATTAGAAAAATTGAGGAAACCGATTTGTAAAGAAGATAATTTTTCAAAGTTGAGCTTTCCGTTTTATTTTTAAAACTGTTGAAAATATAATATGGTATGTGTATTAAAAAGAGGATGTTAATTTATTAATTCAATAATATAATGTGCAGTGTACAATATCGCACATTTATTGCAAAGTGTCAATATCTTTCAACCAACCCCACAACTGTTTTACTTAATTTTGAGTTAAATGTGATGGTGTTATATTTTTGCTGTAGAGAAAAAAACATACAATAGTAAAATCGTATACCTAATAAAAAAACATAAAAAAATAAATACAAATTTAATAAGTTTATCCATGGCCACGAAAACGAAAAAGGCAAATTTCAGAGAATAATGATGGAAACATACACGCTTTGTCGTGGAAGGGATTAAACAAAAAAGACACAAAGATCGAAAATAAAAAAACAAATTCAAATTTAACAAGCTCATCCATGGCCACGAGAAGGAAAAGGATATTGGATTGAAGAATGATGGAAAACTAGGTATAACACGCTTTGTCACGGAAAGGAGACGTAATGTTTTTCATATGTTTTTAAGTACGTCAATGACAACTTTATTTATGCTTTGCGTTTTAGTTTTTAAGCCCATTGTCTCTAAAAAAATGACAAACTAAGCATATGGTTTGTAGAGATTGGTTGTTGAAGGCAAAACCTAGAAACACGATATGTGTATTTGGTTAAACCGTGTGATTCGAAGGATTAAGAAAAAAATGTAGAAATCCGTTGTATGGATTGTTTTCAATGTGCAACTTCTTTTACAACCTCTTGAAAACATGAAACCATATGTTATATAAATTAGGGAAAATGTATGTATGTGTCGTTTGAGTCGAACTTTTCATTACTTGGATTTAATATGACATATGGTTTGTAGGCTTTGTTTGTTAATCTTAATGCCTTTTCAAAAGAGAAGAAAATTGAAGAAACCGATGAGTAATAAAGATATTTTTTATAGTCCAGCATTTTGGTTTCCATCCCATATTACCCTAGTTTCCTTCTAATTCTTTGACTACACTGATAGAACGTACATTTTGCTATCGATACACCATGCGACATCTATTTTACAATATCTGTAACTTGGCAACAATTCTATTTTTGAATAATATTCTTAGATATATTTTTAAGAAAAAAATTATGTATTTACTGTGTAGATATTTATATTATTAGTAATTTTATTTATATTATTAGTAATTTTATTTTTCAGCGTAAAAATGCATTTGTTTTATAAATACCTAATACTTAGTATTTGTATGCAATGTATTAAATACGAGTAGTATAAATGATAATTTAAATTATATTATGTACAGAAATGCGTCTATTAGCTTTGAAAATTATTTAGTAATTTTATACAAACAAATTAAATTTACTTAAGAATTGATTTATTCGTTTAGCAAATAAGACTACACGTAGATAATTATTGAATATTTTGATTTCCCACAAAGAAAAATTAAAATATTGTAGCCGCTAACTTTTAATATCCTTCGGCTTATTCTATAGATATTTATATTATTAGTAATTTTATTTATATTATTAGTAATTTTATTTTTCAGCGTAAAAATGCATTTGTTTTATAAATACCTAATACTTAGTATTTGTATGCAATGTATTAAATACGAGTAGTATAAATGATAATTTAAATTATATTATGTACAGAAATGCGTCTATTAGCTTTGAAAATTATTTAGGAATTTTATACAAACAAATTAAATTTACTTAAGAATTGATTTATTCGTTTAGCAAATAAGACTACACGTAGATAATTATTGAATATTTTGATTTCCCACAAAGAAAAATTAAAATAATTTAAGAATTGATTTATTCGTTTAGCAAATAAGACTACACGTAGATAATTATTGAATATTTTGATTTCCCACAAAGAAAAATTAAAATATTGTAGCCGCTAACTTTTAATATCCTTTGGCTTATTCTATTTTATTTATATAATGTTTTTAATCTTTCAATAATAGCAGGGACGAATACCAATTTCGAGTGGCCTAAAATAGTCTACTCAAACGGCACTAGATATATTGTCATTTTATTTTTATTATTAATCCCACGATGAAATTATTTTTATTTTCCATTTTCCTTGAAGAATAAAAAAAAAATTTTTTTTAATTTATTTTTCATGAAATTAAATGAAATTGCGTTAAATTTTCAAATATATACTTCTTAGGTTATAACTTTTTTACAATTTTAAGTTTTATCTTAGTATTAAATATTGATTTGTCGTTTCTACTTGAAAAATTTATTGTAAATATTTATAACAATATAAGATTTTTGTGTCTTCAAATCAATAGGTACTAATATAAATAAGACTATTTCGCCATTATATTTTGAACTTTCAATTTATGATAAAAGAGAATTGTTGTTTCTTACCTATAAGATTGAATTATAATTTATGATAAGAGAGTTGTTATTTCTTTCATATAAGATTGAATTATGATTAAAAAAGCTGTTATTTCTTACCTATAAGATTGAATTATAATTTATGATAAAAGAGAGCTGTTATTTCTTACCTATAAGATTGAATTATAATTTATGATAAAAGAGAGCTGTTACTTCTTACTTATAAGATTGAATTATAATTTATGATAAAAGAGAGTTGTTATTTCTTACCTATAAGATTGAATTATAATTTATGATAAAAGAGAGCTGTTATTTCTTACTTATAAGATTGAATTATAATTTATGATAAAAGAGATTTGTTATTTCTTACCTATAAGATTGAATTATAAATTATGATAAAATAGAGTTGTTATTTCTTACCTATAAGGTTGAATTATAATACTTTCAACTGTTATCCAATATTTTCCATAGAATCAACACACTTTTATAAAAGCATTCATATTTTAGTATATAATTTGAAGATAACCCAGACAATTCTCAGAATATGTAGTGAGGCTTTCTTTTCTTCTATTTCTCTTAGGCTGCGTCCTTTAGGTATTCATTTATGTGACTTTTTCCTACATTTCTTTATAGCGACAACGGAGTTTGACGCGGCAAATAATTTTGGTCGGCAGAAAACCTCGAACCAAGAGAAAATATTAACCGTATCGTATTTAACCAACAAAATTAAAAAATAAATAGACAAAGATATATTTTTAACTTACTTTTGATATTTTTCATCCAATTAAATGATTCCTAATAATATAACCAATATAAAACACTTTTCCTATCGGTGAATGAAAAACATATTTTGGCGTTTATTTCTTTATACATTTAATATTTGTACCAATATTAATAATTAAGTTTGATACCATTGACAATTTTGGTCAGTCGTAAGACATTGCAACATACCAAAAAACTCTAGGTTATACTGCATACAACACAAAGTATCATTCAGTACAATTCATAATATGAATTAACTAAGATGTTAATTATTAATATTTGTACCTACATCAAATATATTATAATTCAATCTTATAAATATCGGCTATCCGAGATGAACAAAAAAATACAGTTAAATAATCTTGAAGTAATTTTGGCAAATACGGCCCATTATTTCCTCTAGGTCATACTATATACCTGCAGCAAAAGTATTATTCAGTACAATTCATAAAATGAATTAACTATGATGTTATCAACATTTGTACTTACCTACATCAAATCTCGGCTACCTGAGATTTACAAAAAATACAATTAAATAATCTTGTTATTTTAGCAAACATGGTCCGTTATTCCCAAGACCTGTAATATCATATTGTCGATGAATATAATATTATAAACCACGGATAACCGGAAACCTTAAAATATCCAAATTATCTTACGTATTTATCAAGCAGTATAATTAAATTTATATATTTGAATTTGGGAAATACTTTGGCTACTTTGTACACTTTTTCAGAACTAAAAGATGTAACAAAAGGATTATGCTTTTGAATGTTAACATTTGTTTAAACATAGCAAGCATTTTATTATTTAAAAGACTATTAAAAATAACGTTATATAATTTTATTCATAGCCAATTTCCTTAAACAATAAAAGTAACGACATAAACGGAAATAAGTTTAATATTGTTTTAGTAAGCGTATCACTTTTTATAAGATTTATTTATAAAACCATACGTTATATTTTCACTTTTCTATGGAGTCAGTTGAAACTTCAAGTAATACTATGATAAATAGTTTTGTCGCATAACCCCCATATGTACGAGTATGCTCATTTCGCTACTTTTATTTATGTAAAGTAATTTATTAATGTTTTTACAAAACAATAGTCTATTTTAACTTTTATTTTGTAAATATGCATTATTTTGCTTTCCAACTTGTAACCGTAATTTTGTAGATTAAAAATCAGAGGTTTTTTTTTGTATTTTTCAATCTTTCAAGCAACAAATATTTTTTTGTGATAGACTTTGCCAAACCGTACAACAGTTTAACAATAACATACCTATTGTTATAATTATTTAGGAATTTTTCGTCAACTTTACATGCATATACCTATCACAATATATAATATTATTTATTTGTGCTTATTATTTAACGAAATAAGAAGGTAAAGGTTATTTTACTAGATACAATATAGCATTGTTTACCTATTATATTATTTGTTTAAGCAATAACATTGTAGAGATTTAAAGACATTGTAATGAGTCAATCTCTTTCAACTAGCCAAAAATATGTAAGAGCCCTTAAGTGGAACTTTTTTATAATAAATTCGATTTTTTATAATAAATTATATTATATAATAAATTCGAATCCATTGTAATGGAACTCATAACCTAGGTCACGGTAGTTATCGAGGTTAGTGAATGAAAACACATTGTGTTACTCCAACGGGTTTAAATGTGTTTTAAAACCAATTGATTGGTTAACATTATCAAGTCACCTATTCGTTTAATTTTTGGTCAAGTCGTGGACCAGCCTAGAAAAATAATATAGACGCTGAAAATAATAAACATATAAACAAACCATTCGATTTTTAGACGATTCGACTCACAGCCAGTGGCGGAATAAGGCCTCACGAAGCGAGGGTGAGGCATGATGGTGTTTGACGAGAAGGGGCGATGGGGATGGTTTGGGATTTCATGGGGGTGGGGCAGATGGGAGCTCCTGTCTCCGGGACCCTCGATGGAAGCCCATTGTTCTCCATTCTTTCGGAAACGATTTAGCCCATGGCGGATAGCTCGCACGGCCCCATAAAGGCGGTTAATGGGATGGAAATATCAATGATGAAGACACTATATGCTGCTCCGTCCATTTTGTTTGTACAGTCATATCGTAGATGATGCTTGCATAAGCAAGTATGGATAGAGACGCTATCTGTTTATTTTGGGTTATTTATTGAGGGTTTTCTTAGCAAATAATCCAGAAGATTCTAACAAAATGTTGACATGCAAAATATGAGAAGAAAAAAAGTTTAAAAATCCGTTTTATCTACTTTCACTTTTTCAAACGAACAATTTTTGCTATATTGAGTAAGTTGGCATTCAAGTTTTAATTAAATCTACTCAATGCCAAGTTTTATAAATATTATTGTTAGTCATATTTATTTAATTGTTTGTTAACAAGACATCCAAAAGATTCTAACGAAATGTTGACATGCAAAATATGAGAATAAGAAATGTTTAAAAATCTCTTTTATCTACTTTCACTGTTTTCAAACGAAGCATTTTTGCGATCTTGAGTAAGTTGGCATTCAAGTTTTAATTAAATCTACTCATTAAGGTAGTTATATTTATTAAAATATTAACTTATAAATATCCAAAAGATTCCAGCAAAATGTAGACCTGCAAATATAGGAGGAAAAAAATAAAAAATCTGTTTTAATCTGCTTTCATTATTTTAAATGAATTAATTTGCGAAATTTCACAAGTTGATAATCAAGCATTTTTGCGATCTTGAGTAAGTTGGCATTCAAGTTTTAATTAAATCTACTCATTAAGGTAGTTATATTTATTAAAATATTAACTAATAAATATCCAAAAGATTCCAGCAAAATGTAGACCTGCAAATATAGGAGGAAAAAAATAAAAAATCTGTTTTAATCTGTTTCATTATTTTAAATGAATTAATTTGCGAAATTTCACAAGTTGATAATCAAGTGATAACTAAGGCCACTCAATACTAAGTTTTATAAATAAATAGTTATATTTGATAAAATGTTGCTTAACAAATAGCCCAAACAAAATGTTGACTTGCAAAATATGAGAATAAGAAAAGTTCCTTCCTCTCATATTATATAGTCTACTTTCACTTATTTAAATGAATGAGTTTTGAGAAATTGACTAAGTTGGTATTCACATTATAAATAAACCTACTTAACCCTTAGTTTTATAAATACTCGTATTTTTTAAACATTCCGTCATCAAATCATCTAGAAAATTCTAAAAAAATATTGACGTGCAAAATATGAAAGGAGTAAATGTTTGAATGTCTGTTCTTCTTCTTGTTTTAGGCCTGTTGCCCTGTTATGGTCTTGCATCATTGTTTCCCTCTTGTGACGTCAACTGCCAGCTGTCTTTCCTTTTCGTAGGTCGTCCTGGAGGTCTGCTTGCTTGGGGGATACCGTCCCTGGTCATTCTTACGGTTGTTGGTTCCGCCATTCTGGATACATGTTTGTTTCAGAACCTTCTTCTCTGTCGTCCCCATCTGACAATATCTTCAACTTCGCACATCCTTCGGATTTCTGTGTTTCCTTCGGATACTCCCGAGTACCTTCATTTCGCTGGTTCGAAGGAGATTTTTGGTTCTGACAGTGTCGGCTCTGGACTCTATGGTGTATGTTATTATGGGGTGGACACAGGTTTTGCATATCCTCATCTTGCTTTGGATGTTCATATACTTGATTTTCCAGATAGTGTTGTTAGTTAACTCCGCCATTGCCGGTCCCAACCCCGGATGAGAAAAGAAAAGGGATCATGGGTAAGACCAGCAACCGGCCCATAATAACAATATATACACTCACAGACCTACTCAATATCTGTTAATTTTACGATATTTTTTTTTTTGTGAATTGAGTAAGTTGGCATTCAAGTTTTGATTAACTCTGCTCAATACTCAGTTCTGTCCCAAACTTAAAATTTGATCCAAGTAATAACTATAACTTTTTGTCAAACTGGTGGAAATTAACAAGTCATTTAAAAATACTTAAGATGTTAATAAATTCATATATCTCTTTTTGAAACCTAATTCTGTTTTATTATTTGTTAAGTTTAATTATTTCATAGGAAAAATATTTTTGAATATTTTAAGAGGCCTACCTTTATATAATACGCAGTTATTGTCTGTGCTGAGTGTATTTAATTTCCCATTAAACCGATAATTTACAGATTTAGTTTATTAGTTTTATGTGAAATTTTTATCTATATTAAATATGTATTTTAAATTTAGTATAAATTGAAGATGTATTTTAAATTTAGTATAAAAATTATTTAAATATAATTTAAAACACATCAATTTTATCTCAATGGATGTAGTTTTGGTACGTTTACATTATACACAAACAAATCATCACGCCCTGTCTTTTGCAGGGTAGGGTGAGAGGACAGATTAGCAACCTTTTTTTATTCACAGAACTTTCAATTCCTCCACATTCAAACATGTCATCATTCCGAATCTTCAATTATTCATACTTCTAGTAAGAAGGTTAAATGTAACTTTTTTTCAAAATCTGGTTCATTGGATCCAGCCACGTTTTCCTCGGTCTACTTTTCCACACACACACCTTCTACGTTTAGCTGGGACGACCAAGGTCTGAGTGAATGTGATGGAATACAAGTAGCCTGAACGAGTGGACTTGTTTTTGCTACATAATTAGTGTAAGAATTGTTATCTAGTTATAAGTAGTATGTAGGTGTTAATTATTTCTAAGATCTCATATATTAAGATTGAATAAATAAAATAAAATGATATCTAGGAAAATAAGATTAAATAAGTTCATAAATTATAACATATAATTAAGATTAGTTAAGTAATAAATTTGTATATAGGTATAGCCTTGACAAATGTTTGTTTAATAATTTACTTGTTTAATAAAAAAAAATAAACCTTCTACGTTTGACTTATATACTCGTTTAGTAACTAATTTTTCATTCATTCTCTTCACATGTCTATGTATTTACACGTTAAAATTATGACAATTGAAAATATAGTACTTTCTGTAGGTATTCACACGTCTATTTACAGGTTTATATTATGATAAAATTTAAGTTATTTTTCTAGATTTTGGTAGATTATTTGCTTCCTTCAATGCCTCCTGGACAACAAAACCTATATTACTTAAATCAGTTTTTGAAAAAGTAGAAATACGGGGTTGTTTAAATTAACGTGACTTAGTTTTCTTTCATGTCTCAATTTGTTGGCTGAAAACAACGTCGATTTTTTGTAACTTTCAATCGATTAAACATATATAACTACGGCCTAATGTACTATAATATACCATAAACATTGTTTTTTATCCATAGAAAAGAACATGGATATTGCAGGTACATATCAAAACTTCATTAACATCAAAAGTATCAAATTGTATGATTTAAAATCTATTGATATACTAGGACGAGTTAATATTTCTTGCTATACTTACTTAAATAACAACATAAATATGAAAAAAGGGGAGAAAATGAAATGTAGAAATAAGTTGTTGAAATGTAGGTATAGTACCCGGCGGTAAGTAATACACATCGGGTTTAAGAAAGAGACTTATTTTTTATCGACAGAAAAGAACATGGATATTGCAGATACATATCAAAACATCATTAACATCAAAAGTATCAAATTGTGTGATTTAAAATCTATTGATCTATTAGAACGAGTTAATATTTCTAGCTGTAGGTACTTACTTAAATTACAAAATAAGTTTAAAAGAAGGGGAGAAAATGAAATGAAGAAATAAGTTGTTGAAATGTAGGTATAGTACCCGGCGGTAAGTAATACACATCGGGTTTAAGAAAGAGACTCTCGGCCATAATCGGCTAATTCGGCTTTGTAGAGCGTCGTCTCTGTCGCACGATGCGCTATTAGTCCGGTATCTACAATGACAGAGACGACGCTTTACAAAGCCGAAGTTAGCCGATTATGGCCGACAGAAGCCCGATGTGTATTACTTACCGCCGGGTACTGTAGATAAGCATAATTTTTTTTATAGATTTTCTTAGAAAAAAAATAGACTTTTAATTATCTCATATATCTGTTGTTTATTTATGACAAGATGAAAAGCGAAAAATATCATCTTGAGTACCTTGAGATTTTACGTATGTGTGCAAAATAAATATAAGCTAAAATTAAGATGATTTGACCCTCTTATAAACATTTTACTGTTTCGGAATCTAATTCATTATGCTGTAAAATATTTTTCTTAAACAAACTTTAAAACAAAGAAATAATAAAATATTTATTCACATTTTGAGACACCTTTTTGAGTTTAAAAATATGTCTTATTTTGTAATATTTATTTAAAATTTTGAGCGTTATATGAAACGTTTTCAAGATCTATAATGAGACAATTATAAAAGAAATGAGGATGAAAATTTAGAGCAACATAAATTTACTAAATAAAACAATTAAATTATACAAATAAGTACATCTCATATATGTGTAACTAAATAAAAAAGATAATCATGTATGTATAAACTTATTTGGTCGTCTGAGCATTTTTTTTTTGTTAGGGCAATGTAACATACCACGGTTAGTGAAAGTGCTTTCTCGACTTGAAAATTTTCAATTTTATTTTTCATTAAAATTTGACTCCCTACTGTTCCATTAATGAACATGCAGTCCAATCTCGCGGCGTACCTCGAAACTTTTCTGCGTTTTATAGTCGAGACTCAAACCTTTATTTCCACGAAAATGTAGGCTTTTTGTGGTTCTGATATCGAACTAGCTTCGGTTGCCACGGAAGAATTTTATGGGCAATACTCGTGATAATAATTGATATAATAAAATTCAATAAAATTAAAATGTTAATTTAATATGAAATAACAAATTACGAGTAAAATCATCAGCAATTCATTACAAAGCGGGAAATCTTTTTACCTAAGAAGTCAAAATATTAATTAAATATGTTTTTCTGAAAGTTCCTTGTGGAATTGAAAATTTCTTACCATAGGTAATTTAGTTTTCTTCCTATATATTTTCCAATAGTTTTTTTTTAAAAATCAGAATTTAAAATAAATATTTAATTATGTCAAATATATGCACAAAATAAAACCAGGTATATTGGCGATAAAACATGAAAACACCGAAGAAACTCTCGGAAGTTATTATGTAAAATAAAGAATTTTATTTAAAATATTATGCCCTTACTCGTAGATGTAATACAAATAGTTAAACACTAATAAATAGGTGAATCTAATCAGTACATCGATCCGAACATCTAGTAAACAGTTATATCCCAAAAATCTCTCCGCTCTTGGCCGAAATCGTCCCATGCCTCCCTTACCCCTCAGTCCAGTTCGAACAGAATTTAGTCTCGTTTGTGCTCCCCTGAAGATGAGGTGAAAGCCTTGAAACCGGTAGGGTTATATACCGTTACAAAAAAGTGGAATAAAGAGTCTTTGATAAAAATAAATTACAATGTCTTTAAACCTCCACAGCGGTAATGCCTTAACTATAAACAACATATGAATCTAATTTATGAAAAAAAAATTAACTGGCTTAGACACGATAGTTAATATGGTATACGAATATTTAAGTTGAACAAATTAAACATTTCCAACAAATTATCAGCACATTTATAAAAACTTAACATGTGGACACTACTTTTCCGTCGTACATTTTCTTCTAGTCTTGTAGCTGAACATCGTGGTTTCCTAATTCATGTGCTTAAAAATGTACTATGTATACTGCCATTTTTTATTTTTAATGAAATCCATAGTAATGAGTGCTGTAAATTTGAACCTTAAGCTCAATTTTTTTGCATCGAAAAACTAATAATGACAGAAAAATTGCCTGACCCTTGAAGTTATTTTTTTCTCTACACAAAAATAGTAACCATTAAGGGCATTTAGGGACATCTAAACCTATCATCGTTCCACCCTTAGTATATTATTGAGTTGTTCCTATATCCCTTCATAGGTTATTCTCAAAGGAATTTATACTCTGAAGATATGGTTACATATTTTGGAAAAGAAATTCAATTATTGTGGCAGGAAGTTTTTTTTTTGGATTAAAGTAATATTAATTAAAACTTAATAAAAAAATATTGTTTAATGTTTAGATCTAAGTCCAATATGTACTCGTATATATGGTATGTGATGCAATATTAAAATAATAACTGTTTTTTATGGCCTTAATTTTATTGGTTGATTTTATAAAAAACTAATGAAAGATTTTCGAAACGACTTGGAGATCTGCCTTCTTGGTCTCCCCCAAAAGCGGCATAGCATAATACTATGTAAGTTTGATATTTGTGCTTTATCCTTAGATTGAATTAAAACCAAATAAGTATTGGCAAATGTACAATACTCTAAAAAGTATGTAATCATATAAGTTGCACACGATTTTTGCACTGATTTTTTCAATTGCTATTTAGCAATCACTTCCAAGTAATCAGAAAAATATTGAAGTGGGCTATAGTGAAAACAAGCCTGACAATATTTTTAGTTAAATTGGATACCAACGAGAACCGAATCCATAACCCCCGTGTTTGAAGACAGGCGTTTATAAACTAGGTCAGGGAGATTGCAAATTCATGGAAGATGACGGATTTTTACTTGATTTCGATCTTTAACAGTTTTTCTAATGATTTTTTTAAAATGAGGTAGGCATTTTATAGTATTGTTTTACGTTTTTATTATATACAGTACAACCAATCAGGTTAATAGCTATATATATTAATATATTTCTACTTACCAGAAAGATAATGCATAGGCGTTAAATGATAACAAAGATGAAATATTTTTTTTTCTAAATGCGTAAGAACGGAAATAGAACCCGCAGCTCTTAGGCCGATAGACGTCGTCAATTATTATGTAAAAAATAAGTATTGTGAAAAGCGAATTGGAATTACTATCAATTACTTGAAATGTATACTCGATTAATATGTTTTCATAAAATTGGCAAGTATTACTGGAGATGAAATCATTCATATCGTGTGTTAAGTTTCAAAATTGCAAGTCATGAAAACTTAACTACATTTTATTATACACTGTATCTAATAGAGGTTTTATGATGTTGTACTTACTGCCAGGACTCGTGTGGAGATGAACCAAAACGTGAAATGAACTGTTGAAATAATGGGAAAAGAAATGTACATTTTTAAATTTAAAAATTAAATACGGTTTAATAACGCGCAATTAATAATCATGGATATTTTTATGGTCATATCTTAATTATGTTGATAAAGAAAACTTTATTCAATTCAATCGTGACTTGTATCTAAAAAAATATTGCAAATTTGATAAGTATGATAATTGTGTTTTTAAACAAAATTGTATTTATATTATATAAACATTTAAAACCAAAATTTAAAAAAATACTAACTTGGTTTAAGATATTTTTGAAGTTCAAAGTTTATATTGTCAAACTACTATTATTTTCCCCTAAGTAGCTAAAAAATAATAAAAAAATATAGGAGTATAACAGAATATCACAAGCATATTTTTTCAATAAACATGTTTTCATATATCATCGTTAGTTAGTATCTTGTCTGTTTTAAACAAAAATTTAACAGAAAAGACATTCGCTATAATTTTAATAACATAGATTGTAATTACAAATAATTCATTGAATCAAACAGAATATTGATAAAAAACCTCCATTAAATTTTAGTATTATAAAAAAAAATGTTTTTGATAGAATATCACGAAAATTTAAAACGAACAATATAACCGCACATCACCATTTTCAGTACTGGCTTAAGCTTACTAAATGTAATGTCTGAAAAGAAAATTGCATATAAAATTAGTCTATAATCGACTCAACATACACATGGGGTTAACAAGTGGTATTTTCTGCACTACACCATCGTTTCCTTACCCCATTAGCTTCGATTCTCGTGGCTAAAGTTCTTTGGTACGTGTAAACCATAAACTTAAACCGCTATCAATTTACAAGCCATAACTTTCCCATAAACTTCAAACCATCTGTCGGCCATCAAATGGCAAAGAAACTGCTTCTTTAAAGTTTATAGATTTCATAACCTAACCTGAACCAGTCGCATCCCTTTTGGTTGTGCAAGGTTTGAGTGACAAATGTATTTATTCGTTCCGGTAATTATTTTGTACATTTGACAAGTGCTTGAAATTAATACAATTTGACAAGTGTTTATTCAATTTTAAATCGGATAATATTTTACCTGATACTTTTGGATACCTATGTTTTTCTATCTCCGTTAACTTTTTTTTTTTGCAAAACTATAGTGATTGTAGAAGTCTTTAATTATATGTCATTGAAATTACAGATATGTATTTTCATTGCTTTAAAATTAAGGCTTTTTAAAATACTTTTGTTTAGAAGCGTTTTATTTTTCTCTAATATGCGCGGACATGTATGATTCATTTTCATTTATGATTCATAACATATCTATAAAAAGGTACTGGAAGGTTTATGTTTTTAATAAATATAATTTTTCCAGCCAATATGATTTTTTAACGTTTATTAATATTTCTATGTATTCATACATGAAACTACTTGCCGATATATTACTTTGTAGTTATTTTTCACAGTTAACTAGCTTTAGTTTCACTAATAATGGTAATCGATGTTATACATTTCTAAGCTATTATTGTCACTTTGAAACATATAAATATAGATTTTAGGTATACATTTGATAAATATGAAAAGAAAAATATAAAATCTCCAAAAAATATTTGTATATTACTGTTCTTTTATAATTTAAAAAAAAATCCAAAAAATCTCGTAGTCAGTGAGTGGGTCATAACACAAAATTTCGACAAGTGTTGAACACATTACGTTATTTATAGTTATTTTGATGATAAATAAATGGCACGCGCTGTGTAGGTAGCGTCCTATATTCAGAGCAAAATATTGATTGCATGTGACAGAAACGACATGTTTATGAGTAAGTGTCCCTTGAGGATTAAAGTAAAAGGTTTCAATTTTGACTTTTATGAATATTCATGCTCCATTAGTTTGGTATTATAAAAACGTATTTATTTTTACCAAAACCTTTATTTAAATACTTTTAGGTAAATAATATTGAAGTTTCTAACTAAATGTGTATGCGTCTTATTTTTCTTGTCTATCAAGTTGATATTTGCTCAGATGAGATATATTTTTAGTACCTGATTTCCTACTTAATATAATTTGCTATGTGTAACACATGCCTTACACATTTACTTGATTAAGCGTGTCGTCATTTTACAGAAATAATTATTGATTTGTTTCTCCACCCCAGCGTATGTTGGTTTTTTAATCATAAAATTATGCAATCATAACATTTATTTAATTTCTTGGCGTTTAAAATTATTTATGCGTATGATGCCCCAACTTATACAACCAAAGAGCTATGAAATACAATTAAAGAGTAAAAACGATATATTAGAGTCAATCTTCGTTTCCTCCTTGATAAGACATTGATCTTCCAAATGGAGGACAGCGGATTTGATTCTCGTTGGTAACACTTTTTTAAAATAAAAAGCTCTTGTTTAAAAGCGGTTGGTTTTAAGAATAATAAACATGGTGATAAATTGTTAGGTTATATCGTATTCAATGAAATAGTGATGCAATACGTTACATATTGACTAAGTAACTTGGTTCGTTGGTATCCTACTCGTATAAACATGTTCCTCAAACAAGTATGTAAAATTTTGATGAAGCATCTAGGCTTCGCAATCATAATGTTTAGTCCATATTAATTTTACTCAAGGAATTAAAAAAATAAGCCCAACAAAACAGTAATATAATTTGATACACAATTATTGAGTAACTTAGCCCGTTGGATTCTTATTGATTTCATTGATCTGTCGTTGATTTAAAAATGAACGTCAAACTAAGTTTGTGAGAATTCAAATGAGGTAACTAGGTTTGCTACTTATGATTTTTAGTTTATGTTAATTTTATTCAAGGAATTAAAAATAAATAAATGCTAAATATTTATACGGTTTGATAAACAGTCACTAAATAACTTGGGCCATTGGTATTTTTCTGAATTAAATTACATACATTTGATTTAAAAGTGTAAATCGAACTAAGTATATAACAATTCAAATTAAGTAACTAGATTTTCTAGTCATCATTTAAGGTCCATATTATTTGTCTTAAGGAATTAAAAAAACTGAATATATTCATAGTGTATTTTTATTCCTCTCGAAAAATAATATTTTTAAGGTAAATTTACAATGAAGAGAAAAGTAATAAAAGCAATAACCCGAACTACCGGAGGAGAGTAAACAAGCCAAGTTTGCGGAAATAACTCCCCGATAATGGGGTTTATTTACTGCTGTAGCTAAGTAAACGGAAAAGTTTCCAAAAAATATATCAGCCCATATGACGGCAGTGGGTTGGGGCTTTTAGTAGAGCCGGCGGAGCTTTATGGAATGAAAAGAGTACTTTTTTTAAGTTTTATGCCAATAAAAATGTCTTGGCGTATGAAACAACAATGAAAAGATTTTTGCTTCTAATTTATGTCAACGAAATCCAGTTATTCCTAAATACTAAAGTTCGCGCATATTAGAGAAATGGAGCTGAAATATTGAGAAAACCATATTGCGGTACGCATATTAGAGAAATAGAGCTGGAATATTAAGAAAAACATATTGCGGTACACATATTAGAGAAATGGAGCTGGAATGTTAAGAAAAACATAGTGTTGCACACATTTTATAGAAATGGAGCTGGAATGTTAAGAAACACATATTGTGCCACACATATTAGAGAAATTGAGCTGTTATGTTAAGAAAACATATTGCGACACAAATATTAGAGAAATGGAGTTGGAATGTTAAGAAAAACATATTGCGATACAAATTTCATTATGCATACCTCTCACTGAGCTGAACGAAAAACATATTGTGGTACAAATATTAGAGAAATGATGCTGAAATGTTAAGAAAAACATATTGTGTTACACATATCAGAAAAATGGAGCTGGAATATTAAGGAAAACATATTGCGTTACAAATCCGCTTAACCACTTCTTACAAACCAGATATATATATATATATATATATATATATATATATATATATATATATATATATATATATATATATATATATATATATATATATATATATATATATATATATATATATATATATATATATATATATATATATATATATATATATATATATATATATATATATATATATATATATATATATATATATATATATATATATATATATATATATATATATATATATATATATATATATATATATATATATATATATATATATATATATATATATATATATATATATATATATATATATATATATATATATATATATATATATATATATATATATATATATATATATATATATATATATATATATATATATATATATATATATATATATATATTATATATATATATATATATATATATATTATATATATATATATATATATATATATATATATATATATATATATATATATATATATATATATATATATATATATATTCACCCTCATTCTCCGTATTGACCACGCCATCTGTGTCAGGGGGAAATAATGCGCGGAGGGGATTCTATCCCATACCAAATAACACAGTCAACCCACTACATTCATGCAAACTGTCTGTAGCCACCTTTAACTGCAGATCGCTTCGAGGAGAAGACCGACTACTTACACTGGAAGAAGAACTCACAAAGATCAAATGGGACGTTGTGGGGCTAAGTGAAGTAAGAAGACCGGGAGAAGAACTCATCGAGAGACCAAACGGAAATATCCTATATTACTCAGGAACTAAATCTGGTAAACTTAGTGGGGTAGGGTTTATGGTAAGTAAGAAACTAAAAACGAATATTGTCGGGTTTACAGCAACATCAGACAGAATGGCAATGCTGACAATTAAAATTAATAAAAGATACAACCTTCAAATTATTCAAGTCTACGCACCCACAACAAGCCACAATGACGAAGAAATTGAAAATTCTACGACGACCTTAGGAATCTTAATGGAAAAAAGAAAAACCACTTTAAAATTATCATGGGAGACTTTAAAACGCAAAAATTGGACAAACCAGAGAAGATGAAGAGTGCACGGGTAATTTGGATACGGGGAAAGAAACGAAAGAGGAAACCGAATGATAGAATTTTCGCAAGCGGAAAAAATGTACGTATCAAATACGCTCTTTAAAAAGAGATCACAAAGAAGGTGGACGTGGAGAGGGCCAAATGGCACATTAAACGAAATAGACTACATACTGGTTAATAATAAAAGAATGATTGAAGACTGTAGGGTAATTAACAGATTCAACACGGGAAGTGACCACAGACTTGTACAGTCCACCATCAAAATAAACACAAAAATGGAGAATATAAACTTATCAAGAGCCAAAAGACAAGAATAAATATAGAAGCACTGCTCTCAAATAAAAGAGAAGAGTTCCGTTACCAAACAAAATGCAAACTCCAAGCTCATACGAGAGAAGGAAACCGAGAAAATATAGAATTATGGAGTGAAACTATAATGGATGAAATAAAAGAAATCGCATTAAATGTGGGGGGGAAACCCCAAAAACCCAGAGACTCAAAAATTTCAGACGACACAAAACAACTCATGACAAAAAGAAGGGACTTCAAAAAAGACGATAGTATACGACAATCAATCGAATATACCGAACTATGCAAAACCGTAAGAAAAAAGGTAAAAGAAGATATAAGGAAATACAACTTAAACCTAATACAAAAGACAATAGAGCAGAACCGTAGCTACAAAAGAACCTCCCAAATGCTAAGTGACGGAAACAAACAAATAACGGCCCTGCTCAAAAAGGATAACAGCAAAACCGAAAATCGGGAAGAAATCATAAGGCGAGTCCACGAATTCTACTCAGAACTATTTCAAGACATTGGAAACACGAGAGATAGACCGAACAACCAAACAAATGAACAGGTTCCTGAAGTTCTTATTAGAGAAGTTGAAAAAACCATAAATAGTATGAAAAACGGAAAATCGGCAGGAGATGACGGCATAACAATAGAAATTCTTAAGGCAGCAGGAGATGAAATATATCCCATCTTAGCAAAAATAATGACACATTGCATTAACAACGGGAAAATTCCCACAAAATGGAATACAGCAAAAGTGATTCTTCTTCATAAGAAAGGGGACAAAAGCGACTTAAAGAACTATAGACCCATCAGTCTCATGCCAATCATTTACAAAGTATTTACAAAAATAATAACAACTAGAATACAAAAACAGCTAGACGATATGCAACCAAGAGAACAAGCTGGATTTAGAAGTGGATATAGTACAATGGACCATATACACACAATGAGGCAAGTAATAGCAACATCGAATGAATATCGAAGACCCCTAAGCATGTGCTTCATAGACTTTGAAAAAGCATTCGACTCTGTAAAACACGAATACATATTTGAAGCACTCAGGAAACAAGGAATACAACCGGCTTATATAAGAATAATACAAAATATCTACCTAGAAGCAAAAGCAGTGGTGCATCTTCCAGAAAAAACGGAGGAAATAACAATTACAAAGGGAGTAAGACAAGGAGACGCGATGTCACCCAAACTCTTTACAGCTATACTAGAAGAAATATTTAAAACCTTAAACTGGGAAGGTATGGGCATAAAGATCGATGGCGAATATCTCTCTAACCTGAGATTCGCAGATGATATCACACTACTAAGCGAAACAAGAGAAGAACTGGAGAAAATGATTCAAGAGCTTAACTTAGCCAGCAATCGAGTGGGCTTAAAAATGAACCTCGCTAAAACCAAAGTAATGTTCAACCAATATACACGTGCATCAACGAGACAAATTAAGATTGGCGACATAGCCTTAGAAGAAGTCCCCCACTATATATATTTAGGACAACAAATATCAGCAGACGGGAATATGATCAATGAAATTAACAGAAGAATAAAAATGGGCTGGAGCGCATTTGGAAGGAACAGTAGAGTTTTCAGGGAAAATCTCCCGTTATGTCTAAAAAGCAAAGTCTTCGATCAATGCATCCTCCCGGTACTCACATACGGCTGTGAAACGTGGACCCTTAACTCAAAAATAATACAGCGCCTCGTCACTACACAAAGAAGCATGGAAAGAAGTATGCTGGGGATAACAAAAAGAGATAGAAAGACAATTACGTGGATAAGAAGCCAAACGAAGGTCACAGACATAATGGAAAGAATACTCAAAAGTCAATGGGAATGGGCAGGACACGTGGTGAGAAGGGAAGACAATAGATGGACTAAAAAGAGCACAGATTGGATACCACGAGAAACAATCAGACCGAGGAGAAGACCTCAAAACAGATGGGACAGACCCTTCGTAAAATTCGCAGGCGTGACCTGGCAAAGAGAGGCGAGAGACCGCAAGATATGGAAATCTTTGAAAAGCGCCTTTACCCAGCAGCGATCAAACCAAGACACAGAAGAACAATAATGATTTAAACCAAACAAAACGACCAACAAGTAAATCTTAACCTGAACCCGACATATTCACAAACTTTTATGCTAATTCATTCGAAAATAAATTACTACTTTAAAATAATATCTATGCTCTCAACTACTGAGGCTACTAATGCATGTACTAATAATTCTTTCTTTCCAGCATTTTAATACCACACCAAGTGTACCAATATGGTTAAAATCGAAGCATTTCATGCTGAGACAAAATCACTAGGTGTCCTCCAAAGCTGTACGGCGGACAGAAAACGGAGGTAGCCACTACCCTAATATGACAAAACCTGGCGGGTTTCACTAAGACAACCGGTGAACAGATGTGAAGCCCAAAATTCAAGTCATAGGGGTGCCCTCACTCAGCAATGGGTAGAAAAAGGGCAGATAAAGATAAAGAAAGATATATATATATATATATATATATATATATATATATATATATATATATATATATATATATATATATATATATATATATATATATATATATATATATATATATATATATATATATATATATATATATATATATATATATATATATATATATATATATATATATATATATATATATATATATATATATATATATATATATATATATATATATATATATATATATATATATATATATATATATATATATATATATATATATATATATATATATATATATATATTCAAGGATCTTTGAGTGAAAACCAGACTGGAACCTTTTTAGTAAAATGTTGTATCGAAGGGAATCAAACCAGGATCCGAGTCGCAAAACAGGCGTCTTATTACTAAGAAAAAAATATAGGAATAAATATTATAAACTTACAACACAGCTCAATGGAGATTTAATTTTACCGCACATGTTTTATTTGACTGAATGGATCAAATTCTGGAAAAAAACTTATAATTCCTAAAAATTAAAGTCTATGGACGACTATGTGTGAAAATTTAAAGCGGAAGATAAATATATCAGGATAGAATAAAAGCGAGATTTGTTTGAAACATGTAATGATGATGATGCCGTTGGCTCCGTACAGGTTTTAAATCGACGTACTTTTGATATATGCTTATGTGCTTCAAACAAGTATACCTATAACATTTCCGATTGCAATTAGTCCTTGAATCTACTCGTATTTAAATTACGTTTTTATGGCGCACAAGAATGCTGTAGAAAAATAATCTGAATTTGTAGAAAAGTAGACTAAATCTACACAAAAACAAGACTGAATGAAAAAAAAGGTGGTTGGATCAAGTAGACCATATTGAGAAATGTAAAGTGAGAGGTATGCATAATGAAAAAATGTGCATGAGGTGATTTATGTTATGAATGAGAAGGGAAAATTTTATGTTTGGATATAAAAGTATGGAGTTCTTTTCTCTCTGCCTATCCCGCAAAGAACACAGCGTGATGATATGTATGTTTGAATTGATAACATTAATAAAAATAAACATTAATAAAATTAATAACTCATAATAAGTAAAATTATATTTTTTATGTTTCAGAAGCTGTGCCAAAAGATGAATAGACCACTTTCAAGAGAGGGAGGGGGAAGACGGAGACAGGAGGTGCCGGATGCCCGCGGGAATGGGGTGAAGAATACCCCGTCTCGGGTTCTTTGCCTCACCCCCAGTTAGTGGAGTGTGCGAGGTTCCCATCCCAGCCTGTGGGACGCGAGGGGGCCCACCCCCAGAATGGTAAATCGATATTAGAAATGGCCTCGTCTATATTTCGAATAGGCATTTACTGGGAGGAGAATGGGGGAGGGCTTTTAAAAACAACTTAAACGTTTCTTTATTTATTACAAGTACTTGAACTTTTTTAAGCGGAACCTGATCGTGTTGGAGACGCGGAAACTATGGAACAATGGCAGAAGAGAGATGTTTCGACTATTTCTTTATTGGCTCAATTGTTTTATAACCTCTATGGCATGAATAATTTTATTAGTCACTCTGTTTTATTAAAATTATTATGTTATTTATTTAAAATTATGATAATGACACTATAAAACTGTCAACATGATATTATCTATTTCTTGAAGGGTGTGGTCCTTGAATGTTTAATTCTAAAAGAAGATTGTTTTTTTATGTAGTAAAATAATGATCAGTTTTGGAATTCGTTCTTGAAAATACTGATATTTTAAAAGACTTTTACATTTATGCTTTGTTTCTAATATTGGTTTAAATTTTCTTTGAATAAAAAACAATTAACTATTTTCTCAAATTGGTCATATTCATAGATAAATGATACTAATTTGATTAAAATCAATTAGTTTTTACATGGAAATAAGAACGGGTGAAATATTATTTCTTAAAAATAAATTCAGAGTATAATTGTAAACATTTCTAATTAAATTTATTTTAAATAGGAATCTTTTCTTTTCGTTTTTGGTTTATATCTATGAAACTATATGTAATATATCCCTTTGAAACTATGGTTTAATAAAATGAGAGTGAACAATATGGTACTGTCTATCCCGTGTTTCTTGCGAAGGGGCCATTGTGTGGTGGGTAGTAAGTAAATTTTACGAAATATGTGTTTTGGAAGATCACGGCTGTGAGTGTAGTCTGAATAAAAAGACTTTACATAATTTGTTTTTCTATTATCCTTTTTGTGGCAGATTTTATTTACTAAATGCTATATTTTTGCCACGACCAATGAATATTGCGTTTTTTTTATTCTTCAAATAGCTTTTCCACATATAGATCGATTGTTGAATTTTTGAAGTTCAATTAGTTGAAGCTTAAAATTACCTAAAAAAATTGTAGTTTGTTTTGTGTGGGAATTGCACATAAAAATAATATTAAAAAAAATAGAATTCATTCATGTATGATTTTAACAACGCTATTAAGAACATCTATAATACGCATGTTGTTTGTCGTCGTTATGTGGTAATACCACCATACGCTGACAGGCCAAATAATACATCGGTAAAAACACTTGACTGAGATCTTATTTTTAATGCAATAGGGGAATAAACCCGAAACCCTGCTATGGAGCATCTTACATTGTCACAGAAGTCATCACTATCCTATCGTAATGTAAAATGAGAACTACGTTCTCAGCTTTTAGTGAAAATTTGTGATAGTTTTCTTTTAAATCAGCGTAATTGAATTATTTATACAACAAAAGAAATTCTCTTAAATTGCATTACTTTTTCAATTCGTTAAAAATAAAACTGTTATACCTTATTAAAGGGGTAAACATATGTTGTGTCAAAATACTGTAAAAATAACTTACTTATGAGATTTTTAGAACAAAAAAATATATATGCATATATAATATAATTTTTATGCCACTAGTGTAAATTTATATAATTTTTTTAAAACATTCCTTTGAAATAACTTCTAAAAAAACACTTTGTTAGCGTTTTGTACTAATATGTGTACATATTAGCTGTAAACTTGCAAAGAAATTAATTTTAATTTATCTTACAAATATACCTAAAGGAAACAAAATAAGATTCTTGCAGATATTTTATATAAATTTATTTTTCATTAGATTTTTTTAATATTAAAAAGTACTCCGTGTCTTGATGCAATCGCTATCGTTTCAAACCGTTTTATGAAAACGGCGCGAATAAAAAAATCTGTTCCCCTACAACGTCTTTAACCAAATTCAAAGCACATTCCCTTTATTTGAATTCTCCCATCTCTTCTCCCACACCCTTCCTACTTTTGCTTCTCGCCCCGCTTTTAAATTAAATTTTTGCTCCTAATTTGAAAGTATAATGTTATTTCAGTTGAATGTTATTATTAAAAGTCTTAAATCATCCGCAAAGAAGAGATACATAATTTGAACTGGAGGGGTGATGAATATAAGTCGAGCTAAGATGTATTTTATTTTATTAAACTACCCTTAATTGAATTGCTGATATCGGATTTAGAAATTGTTTTTGTAATGGATGTAAGATTATACCAGATTAGTTTTTATAAATCTCAGTCAAACTCCATGGCCTAGTTGGGAAGATGTCTGTCTCTCAACTTGATTGTAGTAAGTTCGTTTCCAGTTGGTGGCCATTTTTTTAAAAGTGTTTCAGTTTGGTATTCACTTAATACCTCTGCAACATTTTTCTAGTTGTTCGGAAGAGATTGTTATATGACAATAAAGCCACTAGGCCATCCTGTATACAACAAAGGTGTTATATAACATAAATGTCTAGTAAAGTCCTCTCATTGGTGTTTCAAAAAACGATTAAAAACTCTTAATTTTAAGTCAATAATAATACTTGTTTCATTCCTGATTTGGTATTGTTTGTACTATATCTTCATTTTTCAATCGATAAATTGTATCTTACTTTTATAGTTAATTAAATTGTTCGTGAATTTTGAACAAATTAAAAAAAAATAATATTTTTTTCGGCCACGAAACATCCTTTTTTTTACTTTTGTCTAGTTATTTGAAAGAGGTTTCTACAGGGCAAAAATCCTACCACATTGTTATGGAATAATGTGAAAATAACTTAATGACAAAAATTTTACATTATATTCGGACTGTAGTCTAAAACTCCACTTTCTTTCACGTCCTCATAACATCGGTGGATGTTGAAAAATTGACTCCGATATGTCGAGTTCCTAGTAAATGGTAAAACATGGCTATTTTTGGCTGGCTTCCAGATGAATTTCTTAATACGTGACCCAACCACCTCCTGAACCTCGTATCACTGTAGCTGTTCTTATATTTAAATACAAACCGTCTCTTTCATTGCATGGTCGTACCACCTGACACACATCAACCTTATCATGTATCTCTCCCAAAATTAAGAAAATGTTTTCTCTTGTCTTGTTAATGTGCTAAGATTTCATAGTTATAAAGTAATAAAGGCAGAAACGTTATCTATGTCATGTAAGTTTTGAACGAAAATTTACTATTACTATAAAAATTTGTTACCTCTGAGTTAATTTATTTATATCACCAAGAAAATCTCGAAAACTATATAAGTTTTCGAGCGACGAAAAAAAACTAATGTTTTCAACTTAAGGAGTAAACTTAAATGAGTTAGAACTCATCTACCATAATAATGAAGTTTTGAATGTCTCAAGAATAAAAAAATTAAATATGATAAAATTTTGTATCAAGGTTATTTTACTTCACACAAAATCATAAAAAAGCTCCTCTGTAATTTGTTTTAAGTAGAATAAAAAAATGAAAATCGTACTCGGCTGTTTTTCTTAGTGCGGAGAAGTACCTAATATAATGGCCACAGCCACTACCTTCTTATCGTAACACTTAACTTAATATACATATTTAATAAGTAATATTATTAATCTGACAATAATTGCGGGTTCGAATCCCGAGAAAAGTTTGCCGTCTAAAATGTGATATATAAATTGTATTTTTATTACTAGTATTCATATATTTTTCTTCCCTCTAGGGACCCGAACTTGGAGCACTGCCATTCTCTGAAGAATGGAGATCGTCTAACTCAGTCCGAGTTCATGGCACTGCTAGTGGAAATGTAAACAAGTAGATTGCATGTTTAGCGCAGTGTAAGACATTTAGTAGACAACAAGTTCAGCGCAATGCGAAACATTTAGTAGGTAACGTATTTAGCGAAATGTGAAACATGTTTACGATAACATGTTTAGCGCAACACAAAACATTTATCACAAAATGGGTTAAGCGCAACACAAAATATAACATGTCTCGCCTGAAGTAAAATACTCGTATTTAGTACATAAGATGATATGCGCAACGCAAAACATTTAGAAGATATCATATTTAGTGCAATGAAAGTTTTAGTTGTAAAATATTATGGATTTATTATTTACAAAAAAAATTTAATAGAATGTTCATGTTTTTTTAAAATATAAACCTTGGAACAATTTTAAAAAAAATGTGAATTTAATATTGGTATTAAAAAATAATATAAGTCATCTAACAGCACTAGTATGTTTACATGATATTTTTTTCAGAAAAAAAAACTACTTCTAGTATTTAGTAGGTAAAGGGTAGTGAATCTATCACGTGTTCATATTGGAGCTAATTTTATAAAAATTGATCAAAAGTTCTTTTTAAATTTTAATGAAAAAATAACAGTGTAAGGACTTTTCTTCGAAAATATTTTTCGACTAATGCTGCGAAGTCGATAGGAAAATGACTAATAAAATATCACAAAGTTCTAAAAGGCACTTTGAAAGTTGATAAATTTATTCAAAATATTTATTATGGTCATTCTCTTTAACGGTTATTAACAAACTTTCTTTTGGAAAAGCTATTTAGTTATTGCGTTAAATCACGATATGAAATATTGAAGTGTTCTCCATATTCAAGAAAGTAAAGAATTAAAATGGGCCTTCAAATATTTTTTTTCTTTTCTTGTATATCTGAAAATATGTTTTTTTTTTTCAGTTATATCACAAATTTTCAGAAGCAAAATATATCTATAGCAATATTAACAAATATTTTTCACTACATGTTTATATTTTGTAATTAACATATATTATACTCTAGTTTTATAGAATTTTTCACAGTTTAAAATAAAAAAATATCAGTAATGTATAACGTTCCCCACACTCTTTATAATTTTGTATAACGACTTATCTCATAATTTCCATTTTTTTATTTCAGAACCCAACCAGATTACTTCAAGATACGCATGACTGGTTGCTCATAATGGAAACTTGGTCCTAAAAAAGGATATGCAAGCGAATATTGGAGGTGGCAAAAAAGTGATGAAATTAAGCAAAATGTGGTAGAAATGAGAGCCTGGGGTAAAATGTGTGGAAAAAACTAGGAATGAAAGAATAACGATTGAGGACATTTGGAAATAATAAGGATTGAAAAAAGATGCAGTACTGACGATGAAGAATGGAACATTGAAAAGTTCGGCCACGTAGAAAGAATAAATTATGTAAGATTTAGAAAAACAATCTCTAGGAGTTATATATAGAAGGTACGAAATTATTTAAGAAAGCGTAGAAATACGTGGTATGGTCATATGCATCAAATTCTGAAATGAGGCGAAGTTAACCTTTCCTGTCCTGTGATGTGTAACTAGTACACATTGCTTCTAAAAACTTTAATATCTCTATAAACATAATTAATACTGGGTTCAGATTTTAGGTATTACTCCGTAATAAATTTACTCATTGAATTAAAAAAATAATATTAATAATATATTGCACTTATCGGACACATCAGAGATATTTTGTGAAAATCGGGAATAAATTCACCAATACAATCAAACGTGTGCCAGTGTGTGACGTAGGTATATTCATAAAAAAAAACCGCTATGGGTGAGGAAGCGACGCTATTCACGTCTCACTCTTACTCTACTTTGGTATATCGGAACGCCAGAAATAGAATATCAGTTCGCTCGCATCAGTAGCTCGCGGGCATTCGTTTGGAGTGGTCGCTTTGCCCGTTTTGTGAACGTCGGCCGATGTTTTTTTCATGTTTTCAGCAATTAAATTTCAATTATTATCACTTTTGACTTCAAATTTAATTAATTTAAGCGATAGGCTATGAATATTCTTATTTTCCGATTTTAAATCGCTCATTTTTACATGTGTATTGAATACACAGCACCGGAACGCGCGGATTTTTTTAGCACAGGAAGTGAAATGTTAAAATGATTTATTACTGGACAGCATGCATGATGAGAAATATTTACATGACAGAATCGCATTATGACATATGTTTAAATACATAACGAAATAGAGATCTGTTATATCTGCCTACAACAATAGAAACGTGGCGTGATGATGATGATGATAATTACCCAGAAATCAATAGAGTTTAGTTAATTAAGGATAAAAAAATACAAATATTTTTAATTTTCCGTACAATTATTCTGTTTTATAAATCTTATTTTAATGAGTTAGTATTAGAATTTTCTTAAATATGGGCAATTTACAGTCTGAAAAACAACTAATTACTTTTAATATATTTGATTTCAGTCTATGCATTAAATATTTCAATTTTATTAGCAATCAAATGCATGCTAAGCACAATTTAATCAAAAATAATAAAATTCGTTCATTATTATTGCTACTCCAATACTAATTAAATTTTTTTAGTATTTTTTTTAAATTTTTATTAAAAACACGTGTGCTTACAAATTAGAGCAAACTTACCACCCACCATATCATTGCTTAGTAATCCATGCGTTATGGTTTTATGACGTAATAACGGGCGTTAGTCGTTATAAAAACAAGACAAATAACGGGCGTTAGCTGGCGCTGGGAAGCGGCGCGACGCCTTATCTGAGCCTACAGCGTTAACGGGGATGGACTTTAAATTGATGTTTTCATTTCTTTTTACTCATTATAACTATTTCATTGTTTTTTTATAATAAATAGTCTGTAATAGGAAAAATATAAAAAAACAAATTAAAGAATAAAAAAATTATGATCAAGGACATTGTGAGATGATTTAGGCATGTCCGTTGAATAAATGAATGAAGAAAGATTAACAATTCTAAAACGCACTGCAAATGTTAATGAAAGGAATGGTAAAAAGATCAACAAAGAAAGTGTGGTTGGATCGAGAGAATGATGTTTTGAAAAAAAGATTTTTTAAGTCGGAGAAATCGTAGAAGTTTTATGAGAACGTGTACGAATGTAGAGTAGATGAAATATGTTCTTAACCTAAAGGTGCGATTAATGCGTAGAAGACAGTGTCGTTTCCCTACCACGCTCTACAATATGCTTGAATTCTCAGTTCGGATATGTTGAAAGGTACCATATGAATGAAAATACTTTGATTCATGTACTAATATATAAAAACAAGTATATTTTTGCCACTATCCACGTACTTTATTTGTATAAAGAACTATAGTTCGGAAATTCTAGGATGAGTCCTGTGACAGCTCACAAATTGGCCCCAATACAACCTTATGTAATGTAGTTACCTAAATAACTTGCTATTTATTAGAATTGAGGCTTATATTAAAGTTGATAAAATAATTAAAATTATTGAACATCGTTACAAGGTTGTATTGGGGCAAATTTGTGAGCTGTCACAGGACTCATCCTAGAATTTCCGAACTATAATAGAAAATATACCTCGATCGCTAAAAATTATACATGTATATTTGCTGAAATTTTAAGTAGTTATTTTTTAATATTTTTTTCTTATATTTATTTAATTTCAATAATGAAATTTATCAAAAGGGAATAGCTAATAAATAAATAAATAATTGCATGTTTTAACTTTCCTCTAACTGCTATTCAAATTGAAAGTTTTTACTTAAAAAAACGAACACGCCTGGCAGCCGAACGTCAGGGCGCTACAGTAGCTGCCAAGAGTGATTTGTTCTTCTTATAAAGTAAATTATAATTTATACGTTTTTTTGGCTCTTTGAGTATTCCTGAAGCTATGAACAGCATTCCATTATAATCAAAGTCTATTTCATGATTAGTTTTAGTAAAAAATAATGTAGATTTTTGGTAATTTTAACGTGTCTATTTTGGTATTCCAACAATGATTGTATGATTATGGACTATTGAATAAATTGATTGATTATCTTTATTTTTTGTTAATATTCGTTTTCATTATAAATATTTAAATTGACTTGATATTTTAGAATATCGAATAGAATCAATACCAGGTGGTTTAATTAATTATTCTTTGAAAAATAAGAATTCATGATGTCGTTTCTGTTTAAAATTTGTCTGCCTCGAAGTGTTGAATAAATGAGTAGCGAGCATAGCTTTAGGAAGCATTTTAAGGAAGGTTTTATCAAATTTTATCATTATATTTGAACACTACAAACATATACTACACTCCACGTAAAACCAAACGTGTAAGTATCACGTACCATAATATCGACAAAGGTTTCTTGATAGTTTGTCTTCTGTCTTGTTAAGTTTTCTACTTTATTCATAGCAAGTATTTTTTTCTAAACATATGCAGATGCGGGGGGGTAGCTCTTAATCTGATAAACACAGCCTCCAAATGTTATATTCTTAAGCTTAACTTATACTCGCATATATTTATTTTGTAGTATTTTTTAATATCGATCGTCCAGTTCATTACTCAGACAACTCCAAATAACCTGTTTTGAGATAATGAGAAAAGCAATATAATAATCGTCACCATAAATCAAATACTATTCATTTTTGCCCGAGTTTTATATATTTTATCAATAGATGTTGATAAAATCTATTGACAAAACATATAAAACTCGGGAAAAACTTAATATTATTTGATTCATGGTGACGATTGTAATATTGCTTTTCTCATTATCTCAAAACAAGTTATTTGGAGTTGTCTGGCAATGAACTGGACGATCAATATATCAATTATAGTGGGTTCAAATCCTGAGTTAGAGCGCTCTTGAGAAGAGTTTACTATCTAAACAGCGCTTTGTAAATTATCCTTTCATTATATATACCTTTTAAATGTACTGAAATTTTAAAACATATTTTACTATACTATCTATTTTGCAAGAGAAATACTAGGAAAATCACAAATAAATCCTTCAAAAACAGTATTTTTCTCGAGTAAAATAAATATGGATTTTTTTAATAACATTCTAAAAAAACAAAACCGTTTTCGAAAGGGCGGTGCAAAATACAATTTTCCTCGCAGTTATAATTCACAATTCTCATCTGGGAGATTGCCTATAAGTTTTGCGAAAACACTATCTGTGTTCCACCGCGCCCACCCTTTGCCAGATCCGCCTTGGTATATAAACATGAAAATTTTCACAATTTTTATTCCAATCTCATCAGAATGTAATTGCCAATATTGAATAAATTTATTAAAAATATGTGGTAGAGTTTATCAATATTAAAGGAGACTTAAAAAAATAATAAGATTTAAATGTAAATTCCGAAAAAACAAAACTTAATATTTTTGTGAATATAGGTTGGTGTATTGTAATTTTTTAATGTTTTTAGATAAATATTGATGAATTGACTTCACTTACTTCAACGTTCTATGACGACCTTTATGGCGTATTTGGTAAGATGCTGGTCTTTCCAATGTTAGTTTAAAAAATGGGATTAAAGTCTTGTTAAAGAGTTTGTCTATTTACAATACTCGCACGTGTTAGATGTGTGCGAGTGTTGCATGGAAGTATTTCTATCACGTACGGTTATGAAATGTGAGTTACTTGTCTTCATCAGTAGTTCTCAACCTGAAGTCTTGATTCATGGGGATGAAGGCTTTATTGTTTCCCGGGAATATTTTTCAGCGTGTAAGCATAATTAATTCAGATATATTGAGGGGTAACATACGAATTAATGAAATAACCAACTTCTTTAAAGTCACCAATCATTATTTAGGTTTTATGGAAAACAGTAGGTACTGATAATTTTCTCAAGATAAGCTGTTAGCAACTAATCTCAAAATACTTCATACATACAGAATCAAGTACTAGGATACAGGACAAATAATCCTAGTTAGTATTTACAATTGCCATAGTCTATTTACCATGAATTATTGATCAAATCAAAATTACTTTCCATAAGAACATTTTTTCAATACACTATATTTTCAGTTTTGTTTCGCATTGCTGTAAAATTGAGTATGAATAGCGTAATTATATTTTATTTCCATGATTATTTGAAATAATATCTACTCTTTTATCAATGCTAAAATGATGCGTACTAGGTACATTCATATCACTGTACCGTGTCCTTTGCGGATTAGACAGAGAGAACATATATACAAACTTTTCTATCCAAGCACACAACCTTTACCTTCTCCATATTCAAACATATCGACATGCACAATCTTCAATTATTCACAGTTCTTACTTTACCTTCTTTCAAAATCTAGGTCATTCTGTATATTCTAATGCTAAAATGTTGAAACACTGAGTTAAAAGCATATTAGCTATAACGAGCGTAATAGAAGGGGCGATACAAAGTGGGTGACCTGTATATTTAACTTTGGTGCCACCTAAGATAGCTATGTAAGCAAATTTGCAATAGGCATATCAAGGTGCACACAGGGCAAGAAGCTTCTTTATTTGCAGCTTGTCTGCGTCTTGTTTTATCTATACGATAGACCGTATTAGGTTTTATAACTAAGATCTACGAAATTTGTTCTACGTCACTTGGCTCAATCTATTTATGTTTACTTCCAGTTGTCCTGTGCATTTATGTTTTTGAGCGTGCTTTAGAAATTTTGACCGCTAAGCAGACGCATTGATAATTGGTAACGTGTATGTGAAAACTAACCAAAAATCCAACGTGGCATTATCAGTGTCAATAATTACAACTAATTTTTTTAGGTTGAGAATATAAAATTCCTTTTATTAATTTAAAAACAAAAGTTCGTGTTGTAATATTTAATTACAAAACAGTGATATAAGTCATGTATCTTTTGGTGTTGTTAATCGAGGTAAAAATCATGGTATTTAATTAACAAGAAAGTTTTTATTCATTGATTCGATGGGGCACACACAGGGTGTAAACAATTGAAGGAAGGGTGCTGCTGAGAGAGATCAGTGACAGGGAATCCTGCAGACAGCCATGACGTATCCTGGATTATAGGGTTGATGATCATGATAAACGATAACACCATTTCTTTATGCCTCGTTGGTTACCTCTGTGGTCGAGTTGGTAAGGCGCTCGATTTCCCGATGAGGGTTTTGGGTTATATTCCTGATGGCAACCGAAAAAATAAAAATAAAAAAGGGTCTCAATTCAGTAAAATAATTCATATGGTAACAATACTCGCTAGACGTATGAGGGTGTTGTTGCTTCTTCACGTGCAAAAAAATTATCTAAACTGTGAATTCCATGCCTACTCCAATGTTTAACTCCAAGGTTTGATTTTTGGGGCCGAAGAAAATGCTGTATTCCAGCCACGCTCTTTAATACGGTAATATCGCCAATTTGTATAATTCGATGGGTGGTATAGAAATAAATTAAGTCCTCGACGAAAATATGCATACCTAACAAAAATGAGGGAAAATACCTTATTAAGCCTACAAACAAGCGAAACCCCAAAAGAGTAAATTCCGCGGGAATAATACTAGTTCTATTCCAATACTACCCTCTTCTCGTGTTCTATAAATTGTGTGTTTATGTGGGTGGTAAAGTAACAGACTACATTTACCTATTTCCAAATGGGAAAGTTGAACCGAAGGGAGTTTTGGAAGAAGAATGGATGTGCGTTCATTAAAATTAACGACGCCATTGTAGGTACCTTTTTAGCGAAATTAATTTTATCAGCAAGGCCTCGACGCTATAACGTTTTATTCTAATTAAATATTGAGTGATGTTTCTTGTCTCAACTCACCTACAGTGCCTGTAATGATGGTGATAGCGTTAATTATGAAATTAAATTAATCCGCTTACAAGCGGCCTAAGGCATAGGTGCTTTTTGTAATGAGCTTTAGCGTTAAATTATACGAAATCTTGGAGTTTTGAGATATACGAAAATTAATGTTTCTGGATTAAGTTACCTTTTTCCACGTGATATTTTATTCAATTAAATTTACAATATTTCAGTTGTTATTATACGAGTATCTGCTCAATTATTTTGATAAACTCTTTACTTTAAATACAGGTATGTTCTATCTATGATTTGAAATGTAGGTATGTTCTATCTATGAAAAATATCCGATAAAGTACAACTATACAAAATCATTCACTCAACGATCGATAAGAATCACTCCCAAGCATTTCATTTCGTATTACCACTAGATCCATAAGACAGTACAATTTATTTTATTACAAAAATTACTACACCAGCTATAAAATTAACTCCTCTATAATTCGTACACAAAGACTTGGAAATGAGTTTTGAAATTTAGATATTTTTTAATGAAAGCATCATGTATATGTTAAAGTATTCGCCAAAATATCATAACATTTAGAAATAATTACTATCTTTGTACTTTCCTTTATCAATTAAAATAATCTATTACAGACATAATATATAAGGACAATACTATGACTTCTGGAGTAAAGTAACCCTGTATCAACAAGTGAAATATTTTGATGTTGCAAAACAACTTGCATTTCGCACCACAAGTGAGGCCATGTGTTTTAAATTTTTAAGATCTATCCTTACTCGATAAATCTATTTCTTCTTATTCTATGTAAACATTGTTCCACTAATAACAAATCTAAAAACTTTTCTTTCGAAAAGAAATTAACTTGATAGTAATGCGCGTTACATAGGTTTTTTTAACTTCAACCAACGTACGAGTGGAACAATTAAATAATACCACTTTTGCCCCTATAAATATGTTTTCCACTGTTACCTAAGTCTTCTGAGCTAAATTTGGTAATACATTGTAGTATACATACCTACATACGACTATATTGAATTTAAATATATATTTAAATATAAATATATTTTTATTACTCTGTCTTATGTGCATTTGTTTGTAAAATACACTGTTGTGTCGTAAATTAATTGAATAAATAAATAAAATTTAGTCTTCTCAAGAGAGGCATGGCATGTTTATAATTTAAAAAAAAATAAGCTAAATATTTGGACCCCATATGTTGGACATATAAGTAAGGGGGTATTTTATAAATATCACATTTAAAGAAGTACTTAAGTTGGAAAAAATCGTTTCAAATATATTTTTTTAATACTTACTTAAATCAATAATAAATTAATAAGAAACAACTCTTTTCACGTAAACTTGTATAAAAAATTTATGGCAGTAAAAAATATACAAATCTCGTTGAGCTTTGATTGCCCTTTGTAATAATGTTATTACTTATATAATGATTCCAGATATAAAAATAATTTTTATGTTCCTCTTGTTACGCTACTGGGGAGTTTTATGGTCAATAATATTAAGTTTATTGCTTGTTCTTCAAATTTATGTACAACAGTTTTATTTGTGTCGATGATTTACATTCACACTCTTTTTCAAATGGTATGTTTTGATATTCAGTCAGAAATATTACTAATTATGTAACTAGGTAATAAATACGCATCTATACCATTACAATATACTTCTTTACAGGTATAAAGATAAAACAGGTCTCCAAAACTTTATATCTTTACTAACAGCCTTTACCTCATCCACATGCGTACATATTATACGAGTACTATTCTCCACTCTTTTTACCGATTCCTCAGTAAAAATTTCGCCAATTGTATTCTTCCATTATTTTCTCAACCTTTGTCTATTCAGATATATACATATTTGTTTAATAAGTCTTTAAGAAATCATTCTCTCGGCAAGTTTAAAACATCGAAAGGTTCATTTCACAATTCTTCTAATAGCATAGGGTTATATCTAATATAATTATTGCTTACTTTATCGTTTATATCTACTAGATATTTTTCACAAAACACGCACTTCTACCATATTTATACTGATCTTATCGCTCTTCTTTATTGTCCAGGCTTTATTTCTGCACATGGAGGTAAACACTAATATACCACTGTGTTCTATTATTTTAAGATACCTGAAAAATTACAACAAATTTATAAAATTAAAAAAATATTTTTTTGTAATTTGTTTTATCAAACACTGTTTATTCCACTTTCTGTAACGGTATAATCCTACCGGTTTCAAGACTTTCACCTCATCATCAGGAGAGCACAAACAAGACTGAATTTTGTTCGAATTGGTACCAAGATACACGCTTCTAACGGTAGACATTCGGGTTGGGACTGGGGTCTGAGGGAGGCATAGGACAACCTCGGAGAGATTCTTGGGATATATGTGTTTGCCAGATGTTCACCTCAATGCACTTGATTACACACAGAATTCAGTCTTGTTTGTGCCCTCCTGATGATGAGGTGAAAGTCTTAAAACCGGTAGGGTTATACCGGTACAAAAAGTGGAATAAACAGTGTTTGATGAAACAAATTACAATGTCTTTAAACCTCCACAATGTTAATGCCTTAACTATAAATAAAGAAAAAAATTATATAGAAAAAATTTAATATGTACAAGAATCTTACGTATTGTTTTCAACAATCACTACAAATCTAGTAATATTTTATCTTTATCATGGTAAACATTTACCATTATTTATTTATTCATAAAATTTTGTTAAATTGATAATAAATCATTTATTTAAAAAATTACAATATATAAATAAAGGTGTATTAATAACATGGATAAAACACTTCTTTAAAGAGTTAAGCTATTTTTTTGTACAGATATAGAAGTATTCAATATTTTACAATTTGATGTATGTACGCAAAAAAATCAACCCGCAAAACACACATTTTTTATTTATTTAAATCACAGAATAAACATACTTCTATGCAGATGTGAAAAATTATGAAGAAAATTTAATACGTAAATTACGAATTAAAAAATATTTTATATACGAGTAAGCCAATACAAAACTGTATACGTTACTTTTATTTTGTCAAACAGATAATATGTGCATTGGGCCTTTTATGCATATTTCTTCCAATTTAGATATATGTACCTATATTAATAAAAAGGAAATTTCTTTAGAATTAAAAAAAATCAAATAAACTTTAATTAAGTATATAATTCATATAAATTTCCCATGTAACCTCTACAGTGCTCCAAGAATTAATGTTAGGTACAATTTGGTCATATAATGAAAGATAACCTCGAATGAAAAATTGGTAAGACGTCTCGTCATTGCGAATTCGAGTCCCGTAGGTACCGAGATTTTTTTAAAAAAAGGTTCCAATCTGGTTTCACAAACTTTGTGTGAACACCTTGCTGGTTGGTTACGAAAAGGTTACCACGCAACATAAAACCCACCAGGTTGAAATGTAAACAAATAACGTGTAATATAATACAATGAAAGGCATGCAAATAGTACATTAAACTTCCTTCGTATACAGAACAAACTGATGGGTATAATGCCTTGTAGAAATCTCATCTAATCAATCAGAAATTAGGCCTTAAGTGAAAATAAGATAGCAATAATTTTGAAAAATATCTGGATACCAACGGAAATCGAATTCGGAATCTTTTGGTTGGAAGACAGGCGTCTTATAATGAGGCTACGAAGGTAGAAGAAAGTAAATCCAATCCGGGTACGAACAGGAACCGAACCTGAGATGCCTGGATGCTAAAAACCTATATTCAACGGCGCCGACATTGAATGATCGTTTTGGTGTATGTGTTTATGTTATATATTATTTATTTTTTGCGTTAAAACTTCCTTGCAATTCAAACAGCCATAAAGATAAACCCCCAGTGTCAGGAATCCAGTTATATGACTATTTGAAGAGTTCACTTTTACGACATTGCCGAAAATCTTAGTTTTTACGACCTGACCGTACGGCGATAATAATTGGAACAGTTATATTTTGGTCGTAAAGTCTGGTCATTGCGTAAAGGTATTGTTTAACTCGTCATTGTTGGTGTGTTTTAGTGTTGTCGGGTTTATTGTCTTTTTTTAAACGGTTCTGCTTTTTTGTGTTAACCAAACAAGGTTGACAATAAATCTGCAGTGTCCTGCTCAATACTTTTTTTATTCCTGTTACGAGAATAATTTTATTCTGCAAGAGATAAAACTGATATTTTGGAATGGATTATCAAAGAATATACGAAAAAGACCCATAGTTTTTTTTCTTTGAAATATTTTGGATATTTTAATTGTCCAGTGGAAATAACACCTGTCTTTCTGTGAGTTTGATGTTTCATAACAATGTTTTAGTTTAATTTGCCCTTAAGGTCACAATAAAATCATTTAATTGGTTGGATGAGATTAGCACAAATCAATAGACTCGTCACGTGGTAGTGAATATGTCGGAAGGTTAATTATACGAAAATATTGAATTAATACCTTTCGGCCATTTATATTCAAAACGAGTTTATCACCATAAAAAGAATTATTTTTTAAAATTTTATATATAATAGTTTTACGGCAAGACCAATGGCTTATACTAATCCCCTCACTGGGTGTATTACATGTTCTGAGACAACTAACGTACATCCTCAAAATTCACATATAAACAATCCAAGAAATAAAAGCTACATACTTTTTTGCTCTTTCTTTTTTAGATATTTTAAATTTAAAATTAATATTTTTTTTATGTTGATCTTACTTTGATGCATACACTTCAACCCTTACTTATTAACAGTGACCTAGTCATAACTGATTTTTTTCTGTTACAGAAGATCTGTCTTTTACATTATCATTGAATGCCTAAATGAATTATCTATTTCTAAATATATACATACATACCAGCAAGCCATTTATCTGTCGAAATATGCAGAGGACAGAGTGCCATATTTTCCTAACTCGACACACATCTTTAGCCTCTTTTACATCCATACACCTTCTTTTACAAACTACGATTTCTCTTGACATTATCTTTTTCCTTCTTTCAGAATATCATTTACTTGATCCAACTATACCTTCCTTGGTCTTCCATTAATACGCCTTCCACTCACATCTGCGCTGTAAATCTATTTTATTATTATTTCTTCACTCGTTCTACATGCCCAAACCATCTCAACGTAGGTACTCTTATTCATCTTACTTAACGCATCACCCTTAAGTTCACATTAATTCCTTATCACTTCATTCCGTATTCTGGTATAAATATATCATTTTATATACTTTATTCCAAAACTATAAATAAATGATATTCAAAAACTCGGTTTATTACTTCTTCCTGGCTATACTCTCAAAGAAGTTAAAATTAAGGAAAGGATATTATATTTTACTTTCAAGGTAACAAAAGGTATCAATTAGGCAGATTTTTATGAATTTCAATGAATTCGACATTGAACATTAGTTTTTTTAACGAGTACTTTTTTGTATTTTTATAATTACTCTATATGACTAAGGCAAAATCTTTTACAAATATTTTTTACCTTCCAAGACATAATGGTAAAAAAATATTATTTTGACAAATGAGGTTTTCTTCGTGGTGTACATACATTCCTCCTTTTTTGTTATAATAATCTACCTTTGTCCAAAATGAAAAAGTGTTTTTAAGTTATAGTTTAACAAATTCGTAAATATTCCGTAACGTAAGCAATTAAAAAATAGGTATTATTTTAAGGCAGTTTTACTTAAGGTACTTGTGTGTGTTATCCTATGTAGACATTTATTGCTCTTTGCTTTAGTGATTTTAGAGATAATTTCGTTATTTAAGATTAATAATTGCAAATACAGTTAGATGTTTTAGTGTTTTTTACGAGATGTGATAATTTCGTCATTCAAGATTATTTATTACAAATGAATGGTTGAATTAAAATAGGCACTAAGTACCAAAAAAAAAACAAAAAAAAAAAACTAAGTATGCAGTTTCATTATATATGACATATAGAACGAAACTGCATACTTATTTTTTTTTGTTTTTTTTTTGGTACTTAGTGCCTATTTTAATTCAACCATTCAAATATAGATTTTTTTAACTGTGAGGTTTCACGATTCTACGTATCAATAATAAACGATTTATGTGTAAGTTTATTTATTAACATATTGAAGTCTATTTATTTATTATTAACAAAAAAAAACTAAGTATGCAGTTTCATTATATATGACATATAGAACGAAACTGCATACTTATTTTTTTTTGTTTTTTTTTTGGTACTTAGTGCCTATATTAATTCAACCATTCAAATATAGATTTTTTTAACTGTGAGGTTTCACGATTCTACGTTTCAATAATAAACGATGTATGTGTAAGTTTATTTATTAACATATTGAAGTCTATTTATTTATTATTAACAAAAAAAAACTAAGTATGCAGTTTCATTATATATGACATATAGAACGAAACTGCATACTAATTTTTTTTTTGTTTTTTTTTTGGTACTTAGTGCCTATTTTAATTCAACCATTCAAATATAGATTTTTTTAACTGTGAGGTTTCACGATTCTACGTATCAATAATAAACGATTTATGTGTAAGTTTATTTATTAACATATTGAAGTCTATTTATTTATTATTAACAAAAAAAAACTAAGTATGCAGTTTCATTATATATGACATATAGAACGAAACTGCATACTTATTTTTTTTTGTTTTTTTTTTGGTACTTAGTGCCTATATTAATTCAACCATTCAAATATAGATTTTTTTAACTGTGAGGTTTCACGATTCTACGTTTCAATAATAAACGATGTATGTGTAAGTTTATTTATTAACATATTGAAGTCTATTTATTTATTATTAACAAAAAAAAACTAAGTATGCAGTTTCATTATATATGACATATAGAACGAAACTGCATACTAATTTTTTTTTTGTTTTTTTTTTGGTACTTAGTGCCTATTTTAATTCAACCATTCAAATATAGATTTGTTTAACTGTGAGGTTTCACGATTCTACGTTTCAATAATAAACGATTTATGTGTAAGTTTATTTATTAACATATTGAAGTCTATTTATTTATTATTTATTTAATATTTTTATTGCAAATACAATCTGGCGAGCTTATTGCCAGGTGACAATCTCTTCCAACCAACCAGGCAAAAGTAAATGAAGCAAATTACATGGTCATATAAATCATTCAAATGGCTATCCATCCCCATGAAATCCATAAACACATGCGTGAGCATACAGTTTTAGTTTTTCAACAGAATTTTCAAATAAATTAGATAATTTTATGAAATTCTTTCATATAATGTAGCTCTTTTGAGCATTGTTTATAGTTTATAAAGCGTATTATTTTATTCAATCAAATTTTAGGTAGTATACAAACAAATTTTAAAATTCGTTAATGCAAAGTAATCGTGCAGAAAGATTTCTGGTTTCATTTGCGGATTAGCCACTGTGCAGTGGCTAGTCACCTTCACAGAATGGGTATTCTGGAGAATCCTGGCTAGGAGTATGGTCTGGATGATGGAACTATAGGCCATGTATTTTTCGGTTGTCCTTTAAGAAACAGATTTGATTTACTAAAAGCCATATTTTAATGCGTCCAATCAACGTTGCGTTTCTTATTTACTTGAAGATCTTTTTCACTTATATAGTACAATAGATCGATTGTTTAATTTTTTAAGCTTTCTTAGTTGAAACATTGAATTGTCTAGAATGTATTTTTTTTATTTGGTTTTATTATAATTTCTCGTATAACTGCGTAATGACTTTAATTTGGTGGCACAACTCATACTAGCTTGGGTGAATTGTCTATTTAAAAAAAAAGATTTTTGGTAGAATTATGTTAATCCTTGAAACTTGTTTCATATCCTAGATTATAACTTTAATCTTGTTTTTAATTACCTATATTGAAATAACTCAATATGTGCAAGTACCTTTTCGAGGATAGGAAAAAACCTGTTTTTAAACTAAGAGAATAATATAATTCATTGGAGTTTCGAAAAAACTTACTGAATAATACTTATAAATCGTGATTACTTATAAATCATGATAACATGCATATAAATTATGTAGGTACGTTATGTACTTGAATACATTTTTCGAAGCATGTATCAAGTATTCAGACTAAAACGATACCGGTCAGTCGGCTTGTAAATTTTCATGACAATCCTTCCTCGAAGATTATTTTACTTTAACCTTCTCCGTACCGTTGATTGAAAAATTAACTACGTGTAAAAATATTAAAACAAGATTGAGGTAAAAACATCTAAATTTTTTTTAAAGTTATATTGAGTAATATGGATAAGATCATTCTGTACATATAAATACGATCATTCTGAGATGATTTGAGCATGTAAAACGAATGAATGAAGAAAGACTAACGAAATAAATATGTAGTGCAAATACGAGGGGAAGACGTAGTAGAGGAAGACTTTGAAAATTATCGTTGGGTCAAGTGAATTATATTTTGAAAATAAAAAAAGATGGAATTCAGAAAAAAATCGTATAGTTTCACACTCAGTCCTCTCTGCTTACCCTGACAGGGAAATAGCATGATGATATGTATGTCTGTGTATACATTTCAAAAGACGATTTTTTTTATTTATTTCAGTGAAGAAAAATTATTTAGTGAGTTTAATTAAAAACACTGTCTTAAAAACTAAAATTAATAATGTGATGAGAATAGCCCAATTATTTTTTTATTAAAAGACTCGGTTGACAGAAAAAATCAGTAATAAAAAATATGATTAAAAAAGGGCTGTTCAAATACATCGAAGAGCGTTTTAAGAATCTATTAAGCCTTTACATGAAACAAATATACTAAATGCGATAATCCACTATTTTATCTTAGTTTCAATGTTGTGATATTCTAACCCACATATTATTAAACGGGTAGCTGAACTGTCATGTTTTCTAAAGAGTTAGTAGGAAATATAAGTAAATAACACAAATTTCATGTCTACTCGTATTATGTTACCTCCGAGACTTCCTTTTGATATTTTCTTCCAACTGAAACTCGCAGATTTGATTGTTGATGGTACCCAAAAACGTTTCCAGTATGTAAAAATAAATTATTGAGTGTGTTTCCAAGAAGAAATTTTGTTGCGTGAGGTAGTGTAACGAACACATAGGTACTGCATGAATATTGGAGTTGGTAAGAATTTAATTACTGGAGTAGATGGCAATGTTGTCTACCAACGTTGTCTCTTAGTCACGTTATTCAAGATGTCTACATCAATCGTTTTGTTTTTTAACACCATAATACAATAGTTTTCTTTCATCGCGTTTTTGTTCTCGTTGGTGGCTCTCGTGGTCCAGGATCCATTCAGCACTCCAACGTCAATTCATTTGGAAAGCAAAGCTATGTCATGGAGTTTTTTTTTAAGTTAGTGATTCGTAGCAAACTCACCTGGCCATACCGATGTACTGGATTCAATGACATATCAATGTGAGACGATCAGAACGCACGGCATATTTATTTTCCTCTTTTTTGAAAGAATAGATAAAACAGAAGTCAAAATATCCTTATACCCCGAAAACTAGGCGAAAAAAAATCTACATCATTCGAGTAAAATAACGCAGCGCGGGGTTCGAAACGACGACCTTCCGAACGTAGTCCAGTGCGTTACCTCGCGGCCATGAACCTCTTACAATATGACGGATCTTTAAATGTTTAAAAAATATATATTATTTTGAGACAAGGTGGAGTTATTATGTACCTTTATTATAAATTTCATTATTCTTGACTCTGATACAATTGATTGAAAATCTAATAAATAACCTTAAGAAATTACACATTTTAACACTATATTTTACAAACAATTGTAACATAAAAACTCGTCCGAACGAAAATACTTGAATTTAAAAAACGTTCATTATTTTATATTTTACAACACTAAGAAAGAAAAATTCCGTTGTATAGGTTCTTGTTTGACTCTTTCGTGTATTTGATTTTGCAACGCGAATTTCAATAAAAAGTTCAAGACGAATAAATTAAGTAAGTTCCTGCAAGGAAAAGGTTAAACCTGGTGGTGGACTTATCTGCCGGTCGCATAACTCAAAGATACCAGCGTAATGTTACATCTCAATAAATATATTTAATGTATTTACTTTGTTGTATCTCTCTGAGAGGAATACATACGGATGAATATATTTCACAGGGGACACTCACGCGAGGTGGGCATGTTGAAAAACACGTCGGAATTTGCAGTGGCAGGACATTCACGGGACATACAAAACGTAAATTATTATGAGTCCTCAATATTTTTATTGTCTATTATATAATGTCGTGTAAAGCGAAAACTATGAAATTTTGCTTTGAGCGAAAACAGAACATTTTTAAAATTTTATTTAACTTTAAATATTTAACAAATTATATATTTATATTCGCATTATTCGATACTCATATTCAAGTCTATGTACTATGAATCTGTACGATTTTTTCCAAAATATTTTATCTTTGGTTAATTTCACTTTTAGTACAATGAATTTAATACAATATCATTTGCTTGAAGACTTCCAAACAATTCTTCATCCAGAGTTGTCCTTGGCTATTTTGAAAGCGTATTGCAATAGTTCGATGTCTTAATCCTTAATCAGAACCTTTTTTCAGTCAAATAGCCGTCTATACTATTTTTTTCAGTGGTCCTATACCTTTTCAAACAAACCTTAAATTTTCCTTTTTTAAATTTGATTCGTGAAAATATACGCCATGAAAAAAAATATTTGATAGTTGTGTCTAACAACAAGCTGCAGGTATACTGGAAACAAGGATGTAAACATTATTTTTTTATAAATGTTAATCCGTAAAATATGTGATTTTTTTCCTTCTTATTAGATAAATTAAGGACAAAACACAGCAAACCTTAAATAAGCCGTAAAATATTTGTCATCCAATAATTTATCTGCGGTAAATCAGTCGAGTTATTTTCTAACAAGATAATTTAAGGCCATTGATACGTATCTACATTTAAAAGTCTTCACTGTGAAAAAATATGAAACAAAAATTATGTTTCCTACATCTGACATTTTTAAATTGATTATTTGTTAACATTTTTATTATTTCTAATGGCACAATTTATTAACCAATGATCATTCAATAGGTGTCTAAATTTCCATGCAACATATTTCCAGTAGTGTAAACTTAAAAAAAACCTCTTGAATGTCACTTCCTACCCATTCAAGCTTTTTTCATGCTACAGAGCCACTCTCTAATGTCTCTATATATCAGCCTGGCTGTACTTTAGAGGCAGATCAATCACACCAAAAATAGAAGTTCTATGCAACATACTTCTAATAGCGTAAACTTAAAAAACCTCTTGAATGTCACTACCTACACTTCCAAGTTATTTTCGTGCTACAGGGCCACTCTCTAATGTCTCTATATATCAACCTAGCTGTACTTTAGAGAAAGATCAATCACACAAGAAATAGAAGAACATCATCACACGTAAAATATTAATTTAAACAACAGTATAATACATGATTAAAATACTGCTGAAAATTATAGAAATAAATTCAATTTCAATAATTGACTCAGTCATGTTGCAAATATATAATACTCGTACATATATCAAGTTTATAGATTACAAATAACAATAAGGAGTATTTTGTATGCAGTCAAAGTGATTATACGTTATATACAACTACCCAGCGGTAAGTAACACACATCGGGCTTAAGAAAGAGACTGTCGGCCATAATCGGCTAACTTCGGATTTGTAGAGCGTCGTCTTTGTCATTCATACACGTGTTCCGTCGCGAGACTGTTAGCAAATCGTGCGACAGAGATGACGCTCTACAAAGCCAAAGTTAGTCGATTATGGCCGACAGTGTCTTTCTTAAGCCCGATGTGTATTACTTACCGCCGGGTACTGTACCATTATATTTGAAAACCAGAGATTTTCTTTATATAATTACAAACAAAAAAATGAGTACGTAAATCTTATTTTTAGACTAAAAATTGTTTAATAAAAGGCAAATATCCTACAACAAGTGTACAACAATATTCAGTTAAATGTTAAATAAAGTAATTAATAAACAGTGAAGGAATTCCAATTTATCACTATTTTATATCTCGTAGAACAAGAAAAAAAATCGTCCCATTTTGCTCCGCCCACATGTGGTGGATAAAAATTTAATCAATAAAATCATACCATAGAATTTTTTCTCTAAAATTTGCTGGCAAATTGATGACTTCATCGAGCAAAGCTATGAAAAACCTTTCAAGTATTTTTGCAATTCCATACAAGTTATATGTTTGTCGCTTGACATACCTAATGTTTCTTTCTACATATCAACATATTTGACATATCTATGGTTAGCCTTGATATTTAATAGAATCTGTTTTTAAAAACCAAAGGAGTCAGTGGAAAAAGGTTTTTATTAATTTTCATAATTAATTGATTACTTTGAATTTAAAAATGTCGTCAAAATGAGAAGTGTTTTTTGCAAGATATCAGATTTTAGATAGTCCATCGATTATATAGCAAGGGTTTAACATTTGATTTCCTTTTCAATATCTTATGTATAATATTTATTAAAATATTGCGGATCTCATCGCAAAATTCTCATACTATTTTGTATTTATTTAGTATTTACGATACAATATTCTGTACTCTTTCTATCAGGAGTAAGATTGTTACTTTTGCGGACGACACGGTTCTTCTGTTCGAGGGTAGAACATGGGATGGTGTATTTTCAAAGGCAATCGAAGAATTAAGTATAGTTAAGGAATGGATAGACTCAAGTTTATTGACTCTAAATTCCCAAAAAAACTAAATACATCACATTTAGCATCTAAAGAAGAACTCTAGCACCTACAAATAAATACGTAATACTGCACACTTGTTCACTTTTGAGTGACTGTAGTTGTATTTCTTTGGAAAAGGTTGATGGTATAAAGTATCTTTGAACTTTTATTGATCAATTTCTTTGCTGGGAGGTTCATATTAACGCTTTGCGCACAAAAATCAGAAAACTAGAGTACATATTCCGTATTATTCGAAATGTGCTCAGTGAAAATATTCTTAAAAGTATATATTTCGCCTTATATCAGTCAGAACTTTCTTAAGGTATATCAGTTTGGGAGGGGGTGCACCTTAATACAAAAACACATACCGCAGGTTTCCCAAAAATTGATTATAAAAATAATTAATAGACTTCCTGCCCGGTATACCACAGAGGAGTTTTTCAGGAATTATCGGGTCCTGAACATAGCCAATTTTCATTTCAAATCCATTCTCCGGCACTATCATCGAGAAAAAGGGAAGATGCAGACTCAGCAGAGACACATGACACGCATGTCAGCTGATCAAATATTCACCATCCGTAGAGTTAAAACATCTTTTGCCCAAAGGCAATATGCCTATTTGGCTTCCATGACATACAATGTGGTACCGAATTCAATAACCGTAAAAGAAGGAAAACAATTTAGGCAGTCGATGAGAGCGTGGTTCTTATTGCGACAGGAGTTTGAATCATCGGGCTTGCAAGAGGAATGACTTGTACAAAGGTTTGTGTGTATGGTGTTTTTTTATGATTATGTCTGAGTGTGGTGTTTTTTTATGATTATGTGCGGTGTATTGTAGAATGAACGTTTTAGTCTGTCTGGAGGGATGAAGTGTGAGAGGTTTGATTTGCGGGATGTATACATATGTAATACAGTATCACTGTTTGTCAGGTTGTTGAGTGTATGCAACGGGGTTTTATTTAATCCAAAATCGGAAAGAAGTATCGATTAATTTTTTCATGCTATATGTCCTCAGTGAGATATAGACAAAAGCCTTGTTTACTGGGAACAGATCAATTAAAATTGTTTGTTCAAATTAAATAACCTTTTGTCTTTTCGCAAATTATATATATACAAGTATATATATAATTTGCGAAAATTAGATGATGATGATATATATATATATATATATATATATATATATATATATATATATATATATATATATATATATATATATATATATATATATATATATATATATATATATATATATATATATATATATATATATATATATATATATATATATATATATATATATATATATATATATATATATATATATATATATATATATATATATATATATATATATATATATATATATATATATATATATATATATATATATATATATATATATATATATATATATATATATATATATATATATATATATATATATATATATATATATATATATATATATATATATCTACCAAAATATCTACCTAGAAGCAAAAGCAGTGGTGCATCTTCCAGAAAAAACAGAGGAAATAACAATTACAAAGGGAGTAAGACAAGGAGACGCGATGTCACCCAAACTCTTTACAGCTATACTAGAAGAAATATTTAAAACCTTAAACTGGGAAGGTATGGGCATAAAGATCGATGGTGAATATCTCTCTAACCTGAGATTCGCAGATGATATCACACTACTAAGCGAAACAAGAGAAGAACTGGAAAAAATGATTCAAGAGCTTAACTTAGCCAGCAATCGAGTGGGCTTAAAAATGAACCTCGCTAAAACCAAAGTAATGTTCAACCAATATACACGTGCATTAACGAGACAAATTAAGATTGGCAACATAGCCTTAGAAGAAGTCCCCCACTATATATATTTAGGACAAAAAATATCAGCAGACGGGAATATGATCAATGAAATTAACAGAAGAATAAAAATGGGCTGGAGCGCATTTGGAAGGAACAACAGAGTTTTCAGAGAAAATCTCCCGTTATGTCTAAAAAGCAAAGTCTTCGATCAATGCATCCTCCCAGTACTCACATACGGCTGTGAAACGTGGACCCTTAACTCAAAAATAATACAGCGCCTCGTCACTACACAAAGAAGCATGGAAAGAAGTATGCTGGGGATAACAAAAAGAGATAGAAAGACAATTACGTGGATAAGAAGCCAAACGAAGGTCACAGACATAATGGAAAGAATACTCAAAAGTCAATGGGAATGGGCAGGACACGTGGTGAGAAGGGAAGACAATAGATGGACTAAAAAGAGCACAGTTTGGATACCACGAGAAACAATCAGACCGAGGAGAAGACCTCAAAACAGATGGGACAGACCCTTCGTAAAATTCGCAGGCGTGACCTGGCAAAGAGAGGCGAGAGACCGCAAGATATGGAAATCTTTGAAAAGCGCCTTTACCCAGCAGCGATCAAATCAAGACACAGAAGAACAATAAAGATTAAAACCAAACAAAACGACCAACAAGTAAATCTAAACCTGAACCCGACGTATTCACAAACTTTTATGCTAATTCATTCGAAAATAAATTACTACTTTAAAATAATATCTATGCTCTCAACTACTGAGGCTACTAATGTATGTACTAATTATTCCTTCTTTCCAGCATTTTAATACCACACCAAGTGTACCAATATGGTTAAAATCGAAGCATTTCATGCTGAGACAAAATCACTAGGTGTCCTCCAAAGCTGTACGGCAGACAGAAAACGGAGGTAGCCACTACCCTTATATGACAAAACCTGTCGGGTTTCACTAAAACAACCGGTGAACAGATGTGAAGTCCAAAAGTTAAGTCATAGGGGTGCCCTCACTCAGCAATGGGTAGAAAAAGGGCAGATACAGATACAGATATATATATATATATATATATATATATATATATATATATATATATATATATATATATATATATATATATATATATATATATATATATATATATATATATATATATATATATATATATATATATATATATATATATATATATATATATATATATATATATATATATATATATATATATATATATATATATATATATATATATATATATATATATATATATAAAAATATATATACTTTTTTTTTTATATATAATATATATATACATATATTTCTTGTCATGTGTAAAATATATATTTTTTTAAACATAAATTGATTATATATGTTAGTCTTGATTGAAAGCTAACCGAAGAGTCCAAGTATAAAATAATGCAAACATTTGCAATTTTGTGGATCTAGAGGACAATTTCACTAGTAAAAGCCTGTGACGAAAAGGTCTCATTCCGTAACCATGATTTTCATAAATATTTTCCTAAATAATCAAACACTCACTCACATTCACACGTTGCATTCATATAATTATATACCTATACTAAAACTCGTTTACAGAACAAATCAATACATATGAATGAAAATCGACTCACTATATACACAAAAGCATGTTGAAAACGATTATTTTCACCCTGAATTTTAGCTTAGGGTAGAAAGCTCCATATTAAAAATCAATTTGCTTCATCGTATTCAAAAACAGGTCCTGAAGAAAAACAAGAGGTTATAGGCGTAACTTTAATCGAAATATCGAGTAATCGGCTATTTATTTTATATAACGACAACCTCATTATACAGCTACTTTGCCTTGAAGAGGAAATTTCTAAAGTCGAAACGCAATTTCGCCTCGTGAGATAAAAGGGATATTACAATATGTAAGTAGGTGAGCGAGGGGTCACCTTATTTTAGTCTCGGAGTCTTTTTTGACTAAATTTAATATAAATATAACTGTAAAAAGAAATTATACACAATTTTCGAAAAGAACGTGAAACATTTAAATGTTATTATATATAGTTTTTCAATGCATTAATTTTTAAATTCATCAAAATTAATTGACGGGAGAGAAAAGCTGTGGTCATATTATTACCATTAATTTGATGCTAGAATTCTATAAGCTTTTTCTACACATACTGTTTACCTTTTTTTTTAATTTTTGCATTTTATTAAGATAGGTTTAGATAAATAAAGTAAGAAAAATTCAAATAATATGGATGTTAAGGAAGATATATTAAAAAAACTTACCAACGTTTTGGATTTCTTAAGATAATCGAGGTAACAACATCGATAATCGAGGTAACATCTCCTTGTTAGAGCTTGGTTATGATGAAATATATATAAAATAAAAAGAAGTTATTTTTAATTTAAAAGCGGATACAAAAGTTTAAAGTCAATATAAAAAATCGGATTTGTTGAATGAGTCTCTTTTCTAACATTCCTAAATTATTTTATTAATCTGCACAAAATTGTAGATGTATTCGTACAAAGCTTTCATATTTCTTTTTGTCGTATACTTTTACCGTTTTGTGTTTTGATGCACATGTGTATTAACGTGTTATTGTGTATTTCAATTGTAGTTCACTGTTATTGGTAAAATATAATTTTATTTCTATGAAAATAAATATAAATTGCGAAATATTTTATTTATAGTTAAGGCAAGGCATTAACGTTGTGGAGGTTTAAAGACATTGTAATTTGTTTTTATCAAACACTGTTTATTCCACTTTTTATAACGGTATAACCCTACCGGTTTTAAGGCTTTTACCTCATCATCAAAAGAGCACAAACAATACTGTTTGTTTGTTTACGCTCCCCTGATGATGAGGTGAAAGTTTTGAAACCGGTAGGGTTATACCTTTATAAAAAGTGGAATAAACAGTATTTGATTAAAACAAATTACAATAGCGAAATATTGTATTTCGTGAGAATTGAAAAATATTACATGTTTTGCTGTAGTACAAATATTACACGTCGTAAGAAATGCTAAAATAATTCATATTTTGGACAATCTTTATTTTATTCGGAAACCTATGAAAACAAATATAAAAATAGACAAGATAAAGTTTTTTTTTTTTATTAGTAAAGAACAATCAATAATTTTCATAGAGCTATAATTTACTCTCTATTTGAATATATTTTATTCTATAGGTATTATCTTCGAATTCAGTTTTTTGCATGAATACCCGAACCCTTTACTCAAGGAGGCCCCACAGACTTCATTTTAAGTAAAATTTCCATACTTCACTCTCGAAACGCTTTAATGCACAGATTCACAATCATCGCATAGGCTTGAAATCGTTAAAGAAAAAACCTGTAGTGATACCGCGATTATTCGACAATTTTTTTGTAAAATTGTTGATTTTTTACTTATACGAGTATGTTTGGAAGGTTTGTTAAAAATAAAAAAGGTAATGTTATTATATAATTATTTCAGGAAAATTATAATAAAAACCTTTGATATAGATGACAGGTACTTCGTGAGATGTACTGATGAAAGTAATACAAGAGACATTACGATCAAAAAAGTTTATTTTATCATGCCACCTAACATATTTCCAGTCAAGTTTGAAATTGAATTCGCATATAAATACGAAAATGTGGATACATAAAGCATTTGTTTTGTGTTGCAAAGGAAAACTAAATTATTGGTCACCAGACATTATTTATCGATTTCAATAATGTGTCTTACGTGTAGAATGGAAACTACGCTCTTGTAGGTAGGAACAGTAAATGTATGAAAATTCTACCCCAAGTGTTTTCATATACTCGTAAGTAAGATTTAGTAACGCCATTAAAATGCTCTTAGACATCCCGATAACTTTTACATTATGTGTGCTTCTTTCCCCATCCTACCTTTTACGTTCCCGTGCCACCATCCGAGTTCAGAGTTCCCCTGGAAGACTCCAAAAGAGAGACTGCCATACACACCTGAGATCGGTTTATCAAATCTATTTTGTTCTTTTTTACAAATAATGAAAAATCTCGCTGATAACATGGCAGGGAAATTACTAGATTTTATATTACTTAATAATTATGTTATTGTATTATACATAACATATATTGTTATATTCTTTAATAAAATATTTAAAAATTATAAATTCGAAAATAAATTAAAACACATATAAATTAAAACGAAAATAAATTAAAAAAGATAATGATCATCATTACCATCACGTCATGCCCATATCAGCGTAATTGCGTTATTTTTTGTTTAAAGGTTACTGTTATATGACGACCTCCGTGGTCTAGTTGGTAAGACGCCTGTCTCCCAAACCCGAGGTTGCGAGCTCAAATCCCGCTGGGACCCAATTTTTTTTAAAGGGATTCCAGTCTGGTTTCTCTTAAGGCTACTTTAAAATATTTCTGGTTCGTTGGAAGAGATTGCCATATGGCAATAACCCCACCAGGTTTTACTGTATACAATAAAAGCTTAATAAAAAACAATACAATACGAATGGTTATTTAAATAAATATCACCATATCGCTTTATGGATAGGCAGGGAAGAGATCTTCACATATCTCCACACTCTCCTATTTATCATCGTCATCAAGCCACATCTTCATTGAGGTAGGCACAAAAACAGATCTTTACTTTATTATATCCTCACTCATATATTTCGCTTCTGCTACGTCTGCATAACTCGTAATGCATACCTACTCTCCTATTACAAAGGCTTTTCATTCTTCCTTCGGCCACGAGCCCAGTATGAGTAATCAACTTTGCATTTGTTGAAATATTCATAAGTAAATGGATTTTATCAAATCATATTTTAGCACAAAACACCATTTAAGTATATATGGATATGATATGATTTGATATATCTGGATATGATTTATTTTATTATATTTATTACATATCTGGATATGATTTATTCCATATATGAAACATTACTATAAATTAACCAGAATTTTCACAAAATCGGGGAAATTAAAGCTTTATCTTTATTTAGTATACATACATAAACATAGTTTGCACCCGTTTTGAATACAAATAGGATATACGGTGGCAGTTAGATAGAATTATTCACTATTTAATGTCAATTTACACGTATTTATGCAAATACATATTATGTATAGGCTCCTTTGTGTTATGTATTTATATTCAGCCGCAGCACTTGTCAGACGAACATTAAAAGGAAATAGATAATATAATACTATCTCAAAAAGAATTGTCAATTACATAACATCATCAGAATAAGATATTATCTATGTCAGTGATGGTAAAGTTTTTTGGGGCTAAGACCTATTTTGACTATCCATTTATAATAGTAATGTAATTATATAACAGGAAAATGTATACAGCGCCATTTAGTGAGCGGACTCTCCTTAAGGGAATTTTGACTCGGGCTTCGAATTAACTATTTTTGAAAGATTAAAAATATTCTAAAATAAATATATATAGTATATATATATACTCGTATATAAATTGAGTTAAGGATAGGAAGGTGGCAGCTAAAAAATAGTAGGTTAGATAAGTGCAGAAAACTTACCAAGGGAATACGAACTACAAAGAATTTTTTGTAGATCTTCCGATATGTGACAGTAACACATTCGGCTTTAGGTGTACTGTTGTATATGTGTGTAGTGTTCACATACCACATATGTGTCTAACACTTAAAGGCAATCCATTCCATACCGCAGAATCAACAACATAATTTTTTTTACCATAATATCCCACCCTATCGAATCGATTGTAAGTTGCCCTATCGGATCGATTTGTAAGAGTAAAACATTCCTTACATACACATTTTAAAAGTAAAGGAATCAATTTATTATTGTTATATATGGTGGAACCGTTGTTATAAAATTTTTAAGTTGTGTGGTTTATATTGATGATTTTCGTCTTCGATCTAAAAAAAACTAAAATAGTGCAATATAAGTACAGTACCCGGTGTTAAGTAATACACATCGGGCTTCAGAAAGAGATTGTCGGCCATAATCGGCTAACTTCGGCTTTGTAGAGCGTCGTCTCTGTCATTCATACATGTATTCCGTCGCGATTTGTCAGTCAATCGTGCGACAGATACTACGCTCTACAAAGTCGAAGTAAGCTGATTATGGCTGATAGTCTCTTTCTTAAGCCCGATGTGTATTACTTACCGCCAGATACTGTAGCAAGTGTGATATAGAAAGATCACAGAATATATAGTTGGATCAAGTGAATAATATTTTGTAAGAAAGAAATGTATAAAGATAAAAAAATATTTGGACTTGTGTGTAAAGGTTTATGGATGAAGACGAAGCCAAAGATGTGTATCGTCATAGGAAAGTGTGGTTACTTGAAAGAGATTACCGCATGGCAATAAGCCCACCAGATGATTTTACAATGAAGTGTTTATTAAATAAATAAATAAAGTCTGAACCTATGTCCTCTCTGCTTATCCCGACAACTTAATACTATGCATGTTTGGATATAGTAAAAAGTCACCTACCTCTTCAAGTTATCACCAATATTTTCGATTAACTAGTCAGAAATTACTTCGAATGTTAATTATTTCCATTCCCACACAACTTTTGTTATAGCTCGGAAATTCTAGGATGAGTCCTGTGACATCTCACAAATTTGCCGCAATACAACCTTATGTAATGTATTTACCTAAATAACTTGCTATTTATTAGAATTGCGGCTTATAATAAAGTTGATAATATAATTAAAATTACTGAAAATCGTTACAAGGTTGTATTAAGGCAAATTTGTGAGCTTTCATAGGACTCGTCCTAGAATTTACGAACTATAGTACTGGAATATATTTTATAAAATAGTTATTTATAATACATTGCATAAAAATATCTAAAATTTATAAGCATTTGTTCTCGGGCACCTTAAATTGGTTTATCAAACCACGAGGTTGGGTATCCCTGGTATGGATTCTGCTTGGTGTTTCTAAAATAATCAATAGCTAGCTATTTGCTGTTTTTTTTTTTGTAATTCGGCTTCAATAATAAAGATTTACTAGTTTATTTTTGAGTACGTTTTTTGTAATAAAGATGTTCTTAATTAATTATTTTAATTGAAATTATCTAATTGAATTGAATACAAAATGAAAAACTAGAAGGTAAATTACTTTCAAGTTAGAAAATTTGAAGAATCCATTTTTCCTTTATGAAAATTATTAAATGAATTGCGTCAAAGTAAAAAAAAATATGAAAAGGTGATTTATCAAATGTATTTAAGAGGATATGGTGTTTAGGCAATTAATATAATGATTTCCGTGCCTTTATAAAAACTAATGAATTAAAAAAAAAGCTTAAATATAACCTTTATAAAACCCAACTCAAGTAGAGCCTTACATACGCGAATAAGATTTGAGACGAAATCCTTGACCACGTTTTCTTTAAGTATCCTGTTCGCGCCGCGTATGATTTTTACACAAGACTAAATTACTGTTCAACGTGTTCCACCTACTCATACTTAATTTTCCATTGTTGAACTATCACATATCTGAATTTATTGTTAAAAACACTTAAATAATATTTAACATGACAGTAATTTTCCTCGTCTTTCGTAGTTTTCTTCCTTTAAAACGTCATTGGCGTTAATCATCCTTATTATACTTGTAGGTTGGAATACTTAATTCATTCACAATCCGTAATCAAATTCTAGAAAAGAGAAGAGTGACATTATAGAAGATGTATTGATTTGTCAAAATCATAAGATGTGGACCAAGATAAAAACCAATGGAAATCTGTTCTCTTTACGTACCCAATAGGCGCATAGTATGATGGTGATGATCATAATAAATATGATAAAAATGATTGATGCCATTATACCCCCAAAATAGGTGGAAAAAACTCATGATTTTCGAAGGGTGTTGCAGAGCGCAGATTTTGAACTATTGACCTTTCAGTTCAACGCGTTAACCGCGATACATACAATAACGTTTCAAATAATTATTTCAAATTAATATTTAATGTATTATATAAGTCCGATTGCACGGTTCTTTGATAAAATTATTATATGTTTTTTTTTTTTCTAAGTACGTACCTTAAAAGAAATATCCAAAATAAGTTAAATTATTTAGATTCATTTTCCAAGTTTTAAACTATTCAAAGATAAGAAATTTTAATTTAGGAATATTTTATTTATTCCGTTACACGTTTCTTTGATAGAGTAATATTTTTTTTTGTTTTCCAAGTACGTACCTTAAAAGAAATATCCAAAATACGTTGAATTATTTAGATTTATTTTCCAAGTATTAAATGATTCAAAGATAAGAAAATTTTGTATGAGAATGTTTTATTTATTCCATTATTTATTCATCTAGCTGAAAGATTACCAATTAAGATATCAAAATAATGAGCCATTCTCTCCCACGAGCGCAGCGCGGCACTTTGATTTTGTTATATTTTTATAAAAACCTCTTATAATAAAAATGCCTTATTATGTGTTGCAAATAAATTTATTAACATTTGAATCACTGACGGAATGCTAGCGGTGAATACTTCCTGGGGCGAGAATATTATTTGTAAATTTTAAACTAAAAATATATTTGAAAATTTTGAACGGAGTGTCCGGAAATCATATATTCGAAATAAAGATAAACTATTCAGAGATTTCTTTGATGTTCAGTGTAAGAGGATTTCTCGAGGAAATAGTTTTTCACTTTAATTGACTAATGTAGATTTACGTAATGAGGTCAATTTTATATTTGGATTTGAAGGGATATTAAAGAACATGTTGCTTGAGAAATCAAGATATACGGAACGTGAATAGGGTAAAATTTGGTAAACCGCCTTACTTTAAAAAAATATTGCAATTTAGTTCAGTTCAATCCCTCTGTCACCCACGCAGCTATGGATGACAAAATAAGACCCATCCAGCGGGATCTTGGATTCAGCGACACTAGAAGAACAAAAATTTCTAAATTTGTTATGAGTGTGATGTCACGTAGTAACGAAGAAAGAATCGAATCGCTAGAAAAGACTTCTTCAGTGGCGATACAACATCACGGAAGAAGGAAAATAACTCGCAGCGTAGTATATATAATACATAAAAATCTTATATTATACATAAAAATATATATTATACATAAAAATCGACTTAAGACCTGAAGGTTAAACAACCCTGCAAGTAGCCAATACTTTCACAGATAACTTCGAATGTAGTAAAACTATCCTTTGATGCCACTAAACCTGAGTAAGAAATCGGTTCAAAGATGAAATGACGTAAGGATTAATCCTTTAAAAAATCCTTGACTCAATTACCATCGCAGTATCTTAAAAATTGATCCGCTGATTGGTCTAGATCAGGCCTTCTTAAACTATGGGTCGCGACCCAAAATGGGGTCGCGTAGCATAATTCTGGGGTCGCGAGAGATTTTAATGTCAAATATTTCCCACAATCGCTGATATGGCGTTAAATGTTCTTCTGCCATTCAACACCACATATTTATGTGAAGTTACTTTCTCAGCTTTAACACATATTAAATCCCAATATCGTTCATCGCTAAAAAATGTTGAAGTGGTCTTACGTCCAGCAGTGTCAAACATTCCACCAAGATTTAATTTGTTATGCAATAAAAAACAGGCACATCCATCTCATTAAAAAAATTTCCTTTAATTTTAATTTAATACTTACCACTCAGCGACTGCGTTCGAATATATTCGAGCGAACTAAGACGGTCAGAATTCCCTTTTATTTATGTTATTGCAAAAAATGCAATTTTGATGAAAAATAGGGCATATAATTTTTGTAACTATAATAAATACAATTTTACAACTTTTTGTACAATTTTTAATTTTAGATTTTTGTATGTTTCTAAACGAATTCTAAAACTATATATTTTCATGTGTATATGTATATTGTTACCTAATAAATAAATCATCAAAAAATATTTATTTATCTTTCTTTTATATTTATATGGGGTCGCCAGGAAACTCGCAATCATAAATGGGGTCGTGAATGAAAAAAGTTTAAGAAGCCCTGGTCTAGATGACTGCAAAACAGGACGATGAGGCAAGATCAGAGAAAAAAAAATTGCCATATAAAATTGGCAATAAAAGCTAGATTTTGAAAAGAAATGAATTGAATTTTAACAAATACTTAAATAAAAATGTTGATAAAAAAACAGCCATAAGCTTTTAAACAAAAAAAAAACATTCGAGTAAGTACATAAAGCGGCATCTCTCTCACACATATATGGGTGATTTACCAAATCAGAGAGGAGAGGTGTCGCATGTTTAATTTTTTATTATTGTAAAATTAGTTATACATTGCGCAAAGCTCAAGGAGCTAGTTTGGAACAAGGAAAATTTAATATAATCTATTTTTTGAAGCTTAATAATAATTGTCCCAACATTCGATGCATTTATTGTTAGCATCTGCAATATGTAGGTCCAAAAGATGAATATTCTTTCGACTAATTTTCCATTTTTGACTCTCAATTTACGAAGGCATAATCAATAGTTTCTCATGGATCAGATTTTCGTGGGTTTTATAAAAATATGCTATTTGCATTCTTTTTACAGTTGAACTTTGCAGTACGGAGATTTGATGGGTCGTCTCAAGAATTTTGGCAGGTGATTTTTTTACCATCGATTTATGTGAGTTTTCGGATATTGGTATTGAGCCACTGATAGTTTCGTAGTTTTATTTAGATCAACGTTTCATCTTTTACTCCCGTTTTTTATTTGGTTGTACAAATCCCTTCCGTTTTATTTTGATTAATGATATTTCACTTTTATTATAGTTATTTATACTACCTTGCTAGGTGTTTGTCTTTCGTAAGACATAAAGGCTTCGAAAAAAAAAAAACAAAAACCAAAGTAACATAATATGGTATAAAGCAGTTATAATTGGAATACTTTTTGCGATCATGTTAATTCCTTTATTTGCAGAATTGTTATCTAGTTATAAGTAGTACTTTTTGCGATCATGTTAATTCCTTTATTTGCAGAATTGTTATCTAGTTATAAGTAGTATGTAGGTGTTGATTATTTCTAAGATCTCATATATTAAGATTGAATAAATAAAATAAAATGATATGTAGGAAAATAAGTTTAAATAAGTTCATAAATTATAACATATAATTAAGATTAGTTAAGTAATAAATTTGTATATAGGTATAGCCTTGACAAATGTTTGTATAGTAATTTACTTGTTTAATAAAAAAAAATAAAAAATAAAAAAAACCTTTATTTGCTTTTATTTGGTTGGTTGGAATATATTACTACTTAGCAATAATTTCGCCAGATTGTAAAAACAGGACAATTAAAGAACATTCTTGACACGTTCCTATAATTATTGAAAAAAATATATGCAAGTCTGGATTATTTATAGGCATGGAACAGCCTCTCACTATATAATTAATATTTAAAAGTTGAAACATTAATTTCGGTCCTGTGTTCAGAACCGGATCATCAATATTCTCCCTCCACCGCGCCAAGCCGCTACCCCCGTCCCGCCTCGCTATCCCCTCTTCTGAATACCAGTATAGACCTAGCGCAAGGAAACGGCGGCAATCCATCACCCAAGCCCCGCCCTTACAACTCTATACGGCCCTTGCGGACCCAAACTTCCTACACACCATTCTTTGAGCACCAATTTGATACAAAGTAAAACTTGAATCAAAATAAAATATATAAATTCAAGACACTAAAAAAAAAGGTATAAAGTATTTCAAAACTATTAAACTTATTGGGTATAAATGTTACGAGCATTTTTACTTACATCTGAATTTGGTTTTAAAAATGTTGATAAAACCCAGATGAAGTTTGACTCTTGTGGAGCGGTTAGGAATTTGGGGACCATCGCGGACAGAAAGTCCCGGATCAAACTTTGGTGGAGCATCAGAGAAAATATACCCGGAGACATTGCGCCCACTAGTATATTTTCTTACTACGGCAGAGTTAGTTGTACGTCGGCCATTACAAATAAATCTTAACGCCGATTCACAAAGGAGCAACGTCTGAAGTCAGAAAACCGTAAACCCTAATCAAAATATTCTTTACATAAGAACCGATACGATTTTGTTGTGAAACAATTTAAACGATCATTTTGACTATTTGTCTTAAATTTGATTTCTTCTTATTGATATCGCTCGTTTTCAGTATGCCTTGTGTATTTCTCCATTCCTATTCCTTTTTTGGCCCGGCACATTACATTTATTTATTTTTGTCCATAATGCGGGATTTATTTTTTTTCGCCGTTAACTTATGACGGTGAGAAGGATATACTTTGTTTTTTCGTTTGCTTTCTTGAAGATTCTGCCATGTATCTCTTCCCTTCCTTTAACAAACACCGCCCCCTTAAAATTATTACCTCCACTAAGAAAAAAATATTGTTTTCGTTCCAATCTTGTGATGAGTTGCTTATAAAGATAGAACGTGGGATGTTCAATTTTATCTAAAAGAGATATTTATGGATACAACTTAACAAAGGGGTTTTTCGAAGATTTTTTTCTATGTTTCTTTTGTGTTGACTATAATTAATTGTTGGGATTTAACAAGTATAACGACTTCATTATTTTGCTTGAGATATTTATTAGCGTAAAGTATTGACTATCTAAAAGCAGGGCCTTGATTGGACTCGCTGTTTTGGAAGTGAGAAAAGTACCTAAATTTTTAAGTTTTTTAATTTCACAGAAAAATAAATAAATGAAACTTAACTTAACAGACATTATTTTTTTAAGAAAATAGGTAAGTTTTAACAGTTTGAATGTTTTACATACATATACGAGTAATACAGAAGAATGCTGAATAGTGTTTATTTAGTTTTCAGGTAAATAATTGTTAACTTTTGACTTGTTCTGGGTATTGTTAAAACTTACACTGAACGAAGTGTCAGAATTTAACGTGTTCCCCGCGGGGAGCACAAACGCCTGTGATCTGACGACAATCCAAGTTTCAAATCACAAATACTTAAAAAAAATGACACAAAACCGGAATAAAAATTGAACTAAAATTTAAAATAATCTTTAATCCAGCGACATCTCTGAAAACCTTGTCAAATAATATATTAGTTTATGAGATATTGTTGAATAAACAGAGCGCCGAATTTTTTTGGTTTCTCAATATTTCCAGCATTAACGACCTGTCGCGCGGATCGAGTCCTGCGATGAGTCTCTCTTACGTAAATAAACATTACTAAGTCTCTCTTACGTAAATAAACATAACTAGTGCTATATGCATTTGATTGGGTGAGTGTCATGAAGCATTGATTTGATCGTAGCATTCCTTTGTTTATTTTACGTAATGTTAAGTTTATCTCCTTTATTTAATGAGTCTCCTTAAGAGTAATGACTATTATTTATTATCAGAAAATTACTTAAGTGTCATGTTTACTTGGTGTTGTAATCAAATATCAGTGGTTCTAGACAAAATATGTGTTTAAACTTAGAAATTAAAAAACGCTGAAATTGTGCCGCGCACAGGATTCGTGGAATTTGATTTTTAACGCGGTGAACAGGTTAAAGAATAGGTCATTTTAATGGTCGATTATTCCATTGCATTGACTATTTTTTTGTAATCAAATAAAAAAAATCACAGAATCTGGAACGTTGTTTAAAAAATGTAATTTTCCATATTTGCATGCAATGTTGTTTACGAGTATGTGTTTGACATTTTTGTCTTGATATGTGTTGTATTTTTCCTGATGTGTTGTATTTTTTCCTAATATGTGTTGTATTTTTCCTGATAAGTGTTGTATTTTTCCTGATGTGTGATATTTTTTGTAAAAAAGAGATCACAAATTTGAGCCAAAGTGGATTTACGATAAAAAAAAAACTCATTTTTAATTCATTTGTATAGCGCCCCTAAACACGTCTAAATTGATGATTCGAATATGTTGAAGAGCGTGGTTGGTACCCAACATTTTCTTTTCTGTTAAAAATCAAACTTTCACTGGAGTTGGCAAGTAATTAATAATTCACCATCGCACTTGTTAGATATAGACTTGAACATATCTAGCACGCGTGAGTATTGTTTACATACAGACTCCTTAAACTGGTATCATTAATTTGTATTTTTGTAGTACTATCAGGAATCAAACCCAAAATCTCCAGATGAAAAACCAGGTTTTAACAAACTAGGCCACGGAAGTCTTCATTTAACATTTGTAAACACTAGAGTGTAGTACATATGTACATATATACACCTAATCGCTTATAAGAGGCAAATATGTAAACAGAAATGATAATTCTGGTCCTATACTTTATTGACTTTACGTCAATTTTTGTCTCCGTCGGGAGACAGATTATGGATGTCACATTATTAAGGATGCTGAGCAACTATTAGCCTACTTGTACCAGCATTGTACTTTTAAAAACCTTTCTCCCAGAACTTTTTTAGGAGCATTTACTATATATGCTACAATTTATTTAAAATTTGGTGCAATCGTTGTACATTAAATATTATACAGGAACTGAAGAAATTGCTTGAGAAGATGAGTGTATATGAAAGAAGCAAAGGAATATGTCATCATATGAATGTTTTGCCCTAAGTTCTTTCTACCTAGCCAAAATGGAAACGAATTTATTGTAGTATGTACCTATGTATGAACTACATTTTATAAAGCACATAAAAACAAACATTCCCTTAAGATAATATTTCTAAGCGAAACAGTGCTTTACAAAGTTCATATTATATAATTATTGTTGTTACAAAAAAATATTTTTTTTCAATAAATTATCCCAAACCTTCTTTTGACAACATCTATCTCTTTCCACTTCTACAATCGGAATGGGACCAAACTGTAATTATAGATAAAATAAAAGTATTATGACTTTAACAAAATCGAAATAATCTTATGTACATATGTGTATGGACAGGTTTCATAAAATCCTTATAAAAAAATCATTCCCTAAAGGCGATGTTTCTGAGCAAAACAGCGCTATACAAGACATTTATTAATTTGTTATTGTTGTTACACCCCCATACAAAATACCCCTATTTTTTTTATGAATTGTTAACAAATCTTCATGTAAAAACATCTGCCTCTTTCTATTTCTACTATCGAAATGGGGCAAAACTATAATTATAGCTGAAAAAACAGTATTATCACTTGAACAAAATCTGGTATTTTAATATATCTTGTTAAGTACGTCCAGGCGCTCATCAGAGGCAATAATATTTAGTGAAATGACAATTCAGCTCGTGTACTTAACGGACATGAAGTCGACTTCTGACGACCAGTTTAGAGGTTCTATGTCCCATGCAATGGCCGCTTGAAGCGCTCATCAAGATGCTAATAATGGTTCCACTTACAGAAAAACTTTTACAAGCTTGCGCGTTTTTTTCCCCGCTGTTATATTCAACAGTACTTCGTGCGTGATTATTGGTCTCGTTTTCAGATATTCTCAACTTTTTAAGTTTTTGAACTTAAAAATAATTTTATGATAATTTTATGACGTATCAAATGCTCATTTGTTATAAAACATCAACTTAAGAGCGTTTTTTTTTTAAGAATTTACAAAAGGCAACTATTAAGCACCACAAAATAAACAATGGCGGAATATTGTTAGAAAGTGTGTTTAAAATTAAGTAGCCAATAAATAATAGCAAGTTTATTATTTTCCAGACTATTATAATTTGTAATACTACCTTGGATTTTAGGAAATAATTCTGCATTATAACGACATATTAATAACATTAGGTGACAAATCCGATAAAGTTGGGTAAAAACATCCCGAAATATTGATAATCATAAACCTTCTTAACAAAATTAAAACTTGGATAGGGGAGTTCTTCTCGCTTTATCAATATGACATTTGGACGTATACACGAATGATGAACTCAACACACAAAATAATTACATAAGGTGACAAATCTGATAAAGTTGGGTAAAAATATCCCGAGAATATTGATAATCAAAAACATTCTTAACAAAATTAAAACCTGGACAGGGGAGTTCTTCTCGCTTTATCAATATGACATTTGGACGTATACAGAAATGATGAACTCAACACACAAAATAATTACATAAGGTGACAAATCTGATAAAGTTGGGTAAAAATATCCCGAGAATATTGATAATCATAAACCTTCTTAACAAAATTAAAACCTGGATAGGGGAGTTCTTCTCGCTGCATCAATATTCGCTTTATCAATATGACATTTGGACGTATACACGAATGATGAACTCAGCAGACAAAATAATTACATAAGGTGACAAATCTGATAAAGTTGGGTAAAAATATCCCGAGAATATTGATAATCATAAACCTTCTTAACAAAATTAAAACCTGGACAGGGGAGTTCTTCTCGCTGCATCAATATGATATTTGGACGTATACACGAATGATGAACTCAGCAGACAAAATAATTACATAAGGTGACAAATCTGATAAAGTTGGGTAAAAATATCCCGAGAATATTGATAATCATAAACCTTCTTAACAAAATTAAAACCTGGATAGGGGAGTTCTTCTCGCTGCATCAATATGATATTTGGACGTATACACGAATGATGAACTCAACACACAAAATAATTACATAAGGTGACAAATCTGATAAAGTTGGGTAAAAATATCCCGTGAATATTGATATCCATAAACCTTCTTAAAAAATTAAAACCTGGATAGGGGAGTTCTCGCTTTATCAATATGACATTTGGACGTATACACGTATGATGAACTCAACACACAAAATAATTACATAAGGTGACAAATCTGATAAAGTTGGGTAAAAATATCCCGAGAATATTGATAATCATAAACCTTCTTAACAAAATTAAAACCTGGATAGGGGAGTTCTTTTTGCTGCATCAATATGATATTTGGACGTTAACACGAATGATGAACTCAACACACAAAATACATTTTTGGTTTATTATTTTCACTGGTTGATAATTTAAATTAAATTTCAATGAAAACAAACTTTTTTTGCTTTTTATAAAAATAAACAGAAAACTTAAACTAGGTAATTTATATAAAATAGTATCAGAGTTAAACTATTAAAGAAGAAATCTTATCAATCTTATTGGGTACGGAGAAAATCTGATTATAATTGCTAACGTTTATAATTAGCTAAATAAGTGGAGAAAATAAACTCCCTATATATCTTAAAATTGAATTTTAATATTTTCTCAGATGATAAAAGAGTTACGAGGAACATTGTAAGGCATGTAGCGATAGAAAATAAAGTAAACAGGGCACTAAAACATATTATACATGAATACGTCTGTATAGAAATCTGCTAAGATGATAGTTCGATACAATATTTTAGTACTAGCCTTGATATGTGGAAGGGAAAAGTAGTCATGGAAAAATATTGAAGAGAGCCAAATACACGCTGTAAAAAAACAGTGTTAGTCCTATTAATCGAGCATTCGGATTCAGAACCACTGGAGTATGTATGTAACTCGTGATTTGTCGTTGTACTGTACGTGAGTAGGAAAAAAATATTGCATTTGAACTCTTATTGAAATCGGAACCATTTTATTAGTCTGACAGGGAATGAAACTTAATACCGATGGCTGGAAAACAGTCATTTCACTAAATATGATCACCAATATACATATTTGTTCTCATTACCAGATTAACTAAACCTTCATCTAAGAAGTCTCTTATGAATGTTTTTTTAATTTGTAATAAAACGTATTTTATGAAACGAGTGTTTTTAAATGTTATATGAAAAAATATTTTTGTTTAAAATGTGTAAATAAAAATAAACGTAGAAAAACTCCTGCGTATTTTGTAATTAGATGAAATTTTATTTGTTAATTCTCTTTTGCCTAATTTTTACATTTTCATCATTAAAAATTGTCCTTTTGCAACGTAAACGCTGCGAAAATATATTTTTGTACTCAGTGTATGAACGAACTTTTTAATAAGGAATTATGGAAACGTGATATTATCAATTATTTCTGTTTAAATATTCCCTCCGCAATGAAGGGTTTCGTGTTCGGAGTACGATAGTGGAGTGGTAGGTGGATGTGTCACATTTGCACTCATTTAGGGTTAAAAGCTTAATCCTGTATGGCTTAATATAGCAGCGGATATTATAATTGTACCTACGATGTACCACACATTTCGGTGGGTGAGAATTATGAAAAGGAACGTATGTATGTTAATTTGGGTGTGAGTGTATTTGGTGCATTTGTTTTAATATTTTATAAAATAACTTCTGTAGTCAAGTCGGTTGAATGTTTGTTTTTCAACGCAAGATTTTATAATCAATTTGCAATAGTACCTACTTAAAATGAAAAGGTAATAAGTTCCACAGATTATAACGTGTACAAAAAAAATGTAATTGATAGTTAAAAATGCAATATTATTAATTATTTGTGCTTTAAAAATTGGTGTACAATATGTGATCAATTATTGACCTTTTGATAATAAACCTCTTCAAAAGTACGTAAAAGGATCCATTCCATATACTATCTGTTCTCTGATAGAGGAAATGTCACGCCGAATATATTTCTTTAACACTGTCATGTAAATACAATTTGTGGACTCTTTAAAGTAAAAACTTCCAAATTACCAGGTCTTGTTTCAAAAATTTTATCGCTAGTCACGATCGTATCTTAAACGCAGTAAAACAGTATAAATATTTTGTAAACTAAATTTAAAATAAAATAAAAATTTCAAGGCAAATGGAAATAAAGATTCGAATGGAAATAATACATAAAATGTACATTCAAATGTCTTATTTTTTTACTCATACACAATTGATGTACTTAATAAAGATTTAGTAAAAATATAACAAAATTTAAAACAAAATAAAAAATTCAAGGCAAAAAGGAATTAAGATTTGAATGGAACAAACAAATAAAATGTACATTTTACTTCCTCATTTTTTTACTCATACACGATTGTCGTAGTCTCGTAGTATAAGGATTTAGTAAAAATAACAAAATTTTAAATAAAAATTTCATGCAAATAGGAATAAAGATTCGAATGGAACAAACAAATAAAACGTACATTCAACTATCTAACTTTTTTACTTACACGATTGATGTGTAAAGATTTAGTAAAAAGAACAAAATTAAAAATGAAACAAAAATTTCAAGGCAAATAGGAATTAAGATTCGAATGGAACAAACAAATAAAATGTACATTCAACTGTCTTACTTTTTTATTCATACACTATTAATGTATTATTCTTCGATATTTTAAATAAACAAAAAAATATAGAAAGATAAGAGTTCTTACATTTATATGTCAATGTAAATGACATTCAACTGTCTTACTTTTTTATTCATACACTATTAATGTATTATTCTTCGATATTTTAAATAAACAAAAAAATATAGAAAGATAAGAGTTCTTACATTTATATGTCAATGTAAATGACATTCAACTGTCTTACTTTTTTATTCATACACTATTAATGTATTATTCTTCGATATTTTAAATAAACAAAAAAATATAGAAAGATAAGAGTTCTTACATTTATATGTCAATGTAAATGTTTTTTTCTGTCCTTTTCAGTAATATGGAAATAAAAAATTATTTTCAACCCCTAAACAATCTAACATAAATCGCACATTGTGGCATTTAGAGTTCTTAACTAACTACCAAACACGGTGCTCGTTTTAAGCTTACCAAATTATCCTCAATTATACAGAATAATTTTCATGTTTATAAAATCAGACAGTGAAAATTTTGACGATTTTTAAATATTACTACTTTCTAAACTCAGTTTTCTTTCAATTTAATACGTTTAATCTTCATAAAAATATTTGTTTCAAGTTAAAAAAATTAGACCTTATTTAATATGCAAAGAATTGGTTGAAAGAAAATAACCACCCACGATTAATAATCTTTATAACTTGATAAGACATTTTTCTTTCTGCCAGGAGCTAGTTTCTATTTCAGTTGGTCAGCAATTGTTTTAAGGTTTCAGTCTGATTTTCAATTGCCCCTTCAACTATTTCTAGCTGGTAAGAAAAGGTGACCACATTACAATACACATTGCACTATATACGATTGTACTATAAACAATGAGGGTTTTTTGTAAGAAATAAAATAATACTGACACTTTCATAAAAAAAATTGGGTAGTATATTTAACAATGGAGAATTCTTAAAAACTACTTATCTCTAGAAATAATTATTGAAATAAAATTATATACGGAATATTTTTCAAAAAAAAAAATATCCATTGAAAGTAAAATTATATGGGTTATATAATTATATATCACAAAGATTTAAAGAAGCAAGAACTAAGCCTTCAAAATACTCCCTTCTAATCAATTCAACGTTTATTTCTTACAGATTATTTTGATGTCTCTGCAGTTTGCTTAAAGATTAATTTCAATTTATGGGAAACAAAAAAATGGGTTTTAAAACGTAGGTTTATAATTTATAAAACATTTTTCATTAAGGAAACACTGATTTGTATTTCTTGAGAAAAAAAAACAAAACATTTTTTACACCGCTCCTATTTACTTATGTTCAAAAAGAAATACTCCGATGATACAGTATCTGATAAGCTAAATTATAAAGTAAATTAGTTGTTGAAATATAACTAATTACTTAACCACGCCTTAAATGTAAAAAAAAATGTAAATTTGATCACTTCCCACGTTTAAATAAATAAAAAAACGTTTATGTTATTTTCCGTTTTGAAATACTTCAATGAAAACAAAATGGCGAGCAATTAAGATTGTTTTTTGGCCATTTTTTCTACTTTATTTCCTTATTGTTTACTTCACCATTGGGAGATAATGCAAAAGTTATCTTTAACTTCAATCACAGGGTAATGGACCAATAAATATTTGGGAAAAGTCTATTATTCTAAGATAAAATGGAATATTTAATATACCTTAAATAACATAAGTTTCATCATACTTGACTTCATAAAAATTAATTGTCTTAAGAAAACGCAACGTTTTCATACAATAATTTAGTAACAATATCGATAAACAAGATAATTCTATAGAAAGACGAGCTAATTATTAAAAAAAAAACATTGTTTTACATTTTCAACACAAATAGACGAATACTCCATTGTAGTACCTTTTCACACTGTGCTAAATTAAAAAGTTCATAACACTATCTCAGTACCAACTGTGATGTACAAAAATTAAGGAGTGAAATTTGAACCTGGTAAAAATACTTAAAAGAGCCAAATGGATGCTGCAGAATAGCGTTTATTAAGAAGAATACATGGGGTAATAATGTATGATATAATACGGAATGAAGCGATTAGGGATGAATGGGAACTTAAAGTTGATGTGTTGAGTAAGATGAAGAATAGCATTTTGAGATAGTTTAGCATGTATGACGAATGAATGAAGATAAACTAAGAAAACAAATATACAATGCTAATGTGCAAAGGCCTGGTAGTGAAAGACCAAGGAAAGTATGGATGGATCATATATTGAAAGGAATGGGAACTGAAGGTTGACATGTTGAGTAAGATGAAGAAGAGCACTCTGAGATGGTTTGGGAATGTACGAGTAGGACGAATGAATAAAAAAAGTATAAAAAAGCAAATATAAAATGCAAATGTGAAAAGAATGTCTAAGAGAAAGTGGGGTTAAACTATGTAAATGATATTTTAAAAGAAGGAAATGTAAAAAGTCAGAGAAATTGTATAAAAAGATGTACAGTTGTGGAAGAGGCGAAGGATGTGTGTCGGGAATAAAAAGTCTGACGTTATGTCCTATCTGTTGTCTCCGACAGGGAAATGGCATAATGGTATGTATGTACGTAAATGAAATCAATTTAAAAATCATGAAATGGTTTAGGTACTTATAATATCGTGTTTTTTAATATCTTGAGTATTTTTTAAAGTTTTGCATTTTTTAAATAATTTATGAATTTGTTTTTAATTATTTTTCGCATCTTAATAGATTTTATTAATGTCCACGTAAATTCAAATAAACACATAAATAAAGCACATATTTCTCAACGCTTTAATGAAATATCATAATGATGTGAAGCGTGTAGACATATGAATATTAGGTTTATACCATTTATTAATTTTCAACCGTACCGAAAATATGAAATGAAGAATGAAAATAATTATTGAAGTTGCGTATTATATAAAATTTAAGCAACTGATGAGCAGGTGATGTCATATAGCTTTACTTCATTTTTTATAAAATTTCGAACTTCGTAGTGGCTAAGAATTTTAATTATGTTCTAAATTTCTTTTTTTTTCTTAAATTTAACTCCACTATTAACTACATCAATCAAGTAAAAATAAAAAGTTAACTATATTCTAGATCTATAGGGAAATGTGAAATAATTTAACAAAAATCAAAATGTTAAAATATTTATGTAAGATATTAAAATATTTGATAGTTATTGTTTACAGTTAAGGCATTGGAGGTTTCAAGACATTGTACTCGTAATTTGTTTTATCAAACACTGTTTATTCCACTTTTTGTAACGGTATAACCTTACCGGTTTCAAGGCTTTCCCCTCCTCATCAGGGGAACACAAAGGGTCTTGTTTGTGCTCCCCTGATGATGAGGTGAAAGGCTTGAAACCAGTAGGGTTAAACGGTTACAAAGTGTGGAATAAACAGTGTTTGATAAAACAAAATACAAAATATGATATAAATATAAAATGTTAAAAAAAATTTAAATCGGAAAAAGGTTTCAAAATACAATATTATTTTAATCATGATTATTTCTTTGTTACCAATGAGATAAGTATTAAATTTCGTAGCAGAAATGAAAAAAAAAAATTTAAGTGGACTAAATTATTCCACTTATAGTTTTGTAAATCAAAATAAGGTTATATTAAATTAAGAAAAAAAAACATGACATATGTAATATATCGAATTTAGTGGCTGATTTTTTTACAAAAATATTTATTTCTACTTATGCTGATTTAGAATATTTTACTATCTACATAGATAGTTGGCAGCCTTCATTTCACATATAGTAAATAGGTTTATTTGGCAAAAAACGTCACACATATAGATGTGCTGAACAAGCTGGTTGACGATTGAGCACTAAATTCGGGGTGAATTGGTCGAGGGTTGAATTTCTTACATGTAGGTTTATGCAACTTATTATTCTGATTTAATATAATTTCAAAGAAAAATTCTTTGTAAATTTTAAATGATGTAATATGTTTTTAGTTTTATTATTCTTAAATTGAATCTTTAGCACATCTTTTAGGTTATTCTTTTTTTGGAATAATAAGTTTACTGTAATTGTGCTTTTAGAACATATTCTGCATTATTAATTAGTGGCATCAACTCAATATTTACTAGATGCGAACATCCAACATCGGTTAAATAGTCATTAAAAAAAAAGGAAATTTAATGGTCATTACCGATTAATAAAAGGCGTATTTGAAATGTAATAATCAATGAACAAACATTTGAATTTATTAAAAGCGGCTATTATTACATCAATATAAGCTATGTGAAGGGTAGTGATGGAGGTGTGAACAGAATATATCACATTCATTCGGTTACCGTTTCAATTTTAAGTTAACAATCTTATGTTTCAAACTTTGTTTTTTTCAAAGTTAAGTTCTAATAACATTATTTTTAACAAATATCTAGAGAAATACCTAGTTATTTAATCGCACTGATACTAGATATAGTTGCAAACATATTTTTTATTGATAAGTTGGTAGATAATTTTAGGTAATATATACAAGTGTATTTCTAAAGATGTAAATATGATTAATCACTAAAATGTGGTCATCTATAGGTGACCATTTGTCATTTGACTGAGTCAAATGGTAGGAAAATAGCGTGATAGTATATACGTATATAAATACATTGTATTTATATACGTATATACTATCACGCTATTTTCCTTTCAGGATAGGCAGAAAGAAAATAGCGCTAGACTTTTAAATCTCAACACACGTTTCGTATCTTCTACATCCATCAACCTTCTTATACAACTCCTATGATTCATGTCTTCACATTTCCTTCTTACAAAATATCATTAACTTGATCAAATTATACTCTACATGGTCTTACACGCCTTCCACTCATATTTGTATAATACTCGTATATTTGTTTTATGAGATTGTCTTCATTTACTTGTTGTACAAACCCAAATCATCTCAAAGTGCTAGTCTAAAGTTCACGTACAATTTTACTCAACACGTTAATCTAAAGTTGACGTGCATTCTTAATCACTTCATTCCGTATTCTGTCATGCACTGGCACCCTATGTTTTCTTCTTAGTGCACGCATTTCTATAGCATGTTTTCCCTTACTTTCCCTATTTTCTACATCTTTGTATTTGAATTCATATTTAAATCACCATCATATAGTTCAAGCAATTGTGGAAAAATATATATGTTAATATAAAAGTTTATTAATACATAATTAAATGTATTTTGTCAATTTTATTGATACATTATCATTGCAACTTCAGTTTCGAGCTCCTTTACTGAGCTGTTCGATAAGTTTCTGAGACAAACTTCAAGCTGTTTAAGAGCGCATACGTTTCAGTGTAACATATTTTAAGTTTTTTTTATTTTTTATTAAACAAATTAAATTATTGTACAAAAATTGGTCAAGACTACACCTATATACAAATTGATTACTTAACTAATCTTAATTATATGCTATAATTTATGAACTTACTTAATCTTATTTTCCTATATATCATTTTATTTTATTTTTTTCAATCTTGATGTATGATTTCTTAGAAATAATTAACACCTACATACTACTTATAACTAGATAACAATTTTTACACTAATTATTTAGCAAACACAAGTCCACTCGTTCTGGCTACATGTTTTAAGTAGTGTGAACTTCCGAATCCTCTTGAAAGGATCTTTGTCACCATCCAGTCAACTCTCTGTAAGTACATATTAGGAAATCTATTTGAAATCTCATACACTATATGGTATTACATTTTTATTTATATAATACAAACTAGCTAGTTTATTTGAATATGCTGCCCCAATATCTTTCAACCAACATAATAGTTAACAAACCTTAAGTAAAAACCAGACGGAAACACTTTTTAAAGAATCTCAGTACTAACATAAATCTAACTCGTATCCTCCGGGCTGGAAGACATGCGACTGACCAACTAGGTCACATATATCGTTAAGCTTGCAAGTATTTTTCAAGTTATTTCGTAAGTAATCCAGATATTTTTTAAATAAACTTTTGTATGTAGTCCAGATATTTTTTAAACAAACTTGTGTAAGTAGTCTCTTGTTATGATATTTAAATGCCAAATGTTCCCAAAATAAAAATGACTTAATATTTGGGTAGAGTTTTGCAGATGGGTATTGCATTTTTCCGAAAAATATTGGTTCGGTAGATGTCGGAAGCACGTTTGTGCCAAATGATCTGAACTAAATGACATTATTGCGTCTCACAAACCTGCCTTGGGGAATATGGTACCTCCCTTGTCGCCAACATATTCCCAAGTTAAGTTGCTAAAGCTTTTAGTCTTTTTTTAAAAACTTCAAATTATGTCAATTGATATTTTTACTATTTGCGTATTTGCAGCTTAAATATTATATAAAGAAACTTACATTTTTTGGATTTAAACGGGATTTAAATATGTGAATATTTCATCTAAGTGTTTTAGTAAGTATTAAGGAAAAATATATGAAAATTTTAATTCCATAATGAGACCACTTCTTTACATGCCCTTCCTAGTGAAGGAGTGAGTGGTTCTCTTGGAATGTGTCTAAACACGGTGTTTTTTTACATTGTTATGTACCGAGATTGTTTATTGGCCTTTCCAGTTCACCACTCCTCTTTCTTTACGTCGTCCTTTACTGTCCATGCAGTGAGACTTTCGAATCAGTTACAAACCAATATAAGACTCGCTCCGTTCTTGGCATGCTTTAAGAAGCGACTGAAAAAACTCTTAATTTCTAGTCAGTAAAATAACGTGTTTCATTCCTGATTTTTCTTTTCATTTCCTCTCCACCATCCCTTCCTTTCCTTTTGATTGATGATATCTCACTTTATAGGGAAAAGAATGTTCGGGGGATTGTCCGTCTTTATGGGGTTCGTGGGCATGTGATCACGTATATGTTTATGGATTTCGTGGGGATGGATAGTCATTTGAATGATTTATGCGACCCCGTAACTTGCTTCATTTACTTTTGTCTGGTTGGTTGGAAGAGATTGCCACCTGGAAATAAGCCCGCCAGATTGTATTTGCAATAAAAATGTTAAATAAATACTTGAACACTTACAAGTCTTTCAATTAAAAATAATAATATCGTGATTGTCATAGTTTAAATAGTAAAAATAAAGTATTTTGTTTAATTAAATGAACAAATTTTAATTATTATATAACATTGAGGCATATATTGCATTTTATTACAGAACATACCAGTTCGAGTCGATTATATTATTATTCTTTCTGCACAACGCCTAATACCGTATGAAAAAAATATGTGGATTTTTTTTCGTATGGTACCCCTAAATAAAACCGAATTAGTGTTTCGAACCCAGTAATCGAATTTTTGGGCTTAGGAATAGGTACGGAACTCGCGGTTCGTCATTGAACATGTTGGCAACACTTCCGCTCGGTACGCATGAACATTGTCACGAGAGGAACTCTTTTACCAGACTTGCAGCCTTTTTTTGTACAGTCGAGAATCGCACCTGAAACTCTCGGCTGGATATCAAAAATATTACCACTTGGTTACAGAGGTCGTCGTATTAAACTAACATATTACAGGTATACATTTTACATAAGCAAAGCAATCGGTGTATTTTATCAACATTCATTATGAAGAAGCATACTAGTACCTACGTCGAACAATTTTGACTAAATTGTATATTTAAATTATAATTTACGTTAAAAAACTAGAAACAAAAAAAATCTAAAAGGTTAAGTGTTATAAACATATAATACGAGTACGGACAATTTTATTTGGGTATGCTATACCTGCCCTTAAACTAACAAAGGTTCTATTATCCCTTAAGAAACACCCTTTTTCTCATCTCCTCTTGTTTTTGCTCGTCGGGTAGAAACTTTGATATCATACTTCATTAGGTATAAACTGTGAAAGTACCCAGCATTTAATGGCTCTCAAAGCGCAAAGAATTGATCTCAGAGTCACAGGTATGTATGTATGTGCATTGAATTCATTAAACTATCACATATATTATTGCAATTTTTTTACACAAATGCGTGAAGTTTTTTTATAAAAAAAAATCGACCTCTTAGAACTGGTTCCCATATACCTAAATAACGAAGTATTTTAAAAGTGTATGTGTATTATAGATATTCTGGTATTTTATTCTCTATTTAAAATATTTTTTTGTCATTTTCGTCTAATAATTTTAGTTTTATATCATGGTCCATGTTTACGAGTGATTATTTATGTAATGCTTTCATGGAAATTTAACAAGTGGATGTAATGCTTTAAAGGATTTTTTTTTCAATCAACCAGCTTTTTTTCATAATTATTATAAGTATCCATGACCATATTTGAAACTGAATATAATGAAACTGATATAATATTTGAAAAAAAGTGACAAAAATTAATAGATAAAACTCAAGAAAAATATTAATTAAGATGAAAATTGTTTAGGACGTAAAGATGAGACATTGAGATGAATTATGATTCTATAATATTTTCTTGAATATCGATATCAATAAAGCATATTTGATTGAACCAAAAAGTTTTTTAAAACTTATGATTATATATAAACATGACACATACACACTACATTCCACATAAAGCCTAATTTATTACAATTACATATCGGAAGATCTACAAAGGTTTCTTCGTAGTTCATCTTCCCTTGAAAAGGTTTTGGCGCTATTCTTACCAAATATGTTTTTTGTAAACCTACAAAGACGTAGGGTAATACAAAATCCAACAAATCCAATTAAAACCTTTATATTATTACTTATTATTATATTTTTTTAATATTTTGTAATTTTTTTAATTTATCAATAATAGTGAGTCCGAACGCCGAGTAAACTCTTGAAAAGAGTCTACTCACTTCAGGTGCTATATAAATTTTCTTTATTATTAAAGTCATTTATATATACACATACATAGCATTACGCCATTCTCCTTTCAGGGTAGTCATAGAAGAGAGAGCTCCAGACTTTCGTATCACAACATACCTCTTTAGACTCTTGTAGTTCCATTCACTTAAATTGATTAATTTAAATCAGTTCAAAAAATGTATGGTTAGTTAAAAAATATTGCCATTTAGTGATTGCCATAATTTATGTCGTAAAATGTAAAATTAGGTGATTTTGCTAGTAAAATAAGGGATACATTGTATTTCTAATAATATCAGAAAGATATTGCCTTATATACATAAATGGGCTAAGACGCATAATGGGCACCAAACCACATAATCCTCATACTATTCAAATGTTAAAATAATTTTTAATTCGAAACATTTTATTTTTATTATAGTCAAAAAATAAAAAAAACATAAAATATTTGATATTGTATAGGTTAATTAATTTTTTGAATAATATGATTGAGAACTTAGTGTAATTTATGTATTAAAACAGTAAAATAATTAATTTATTTCGAAAATTTTACTACAAATAATATTTTTAATTATTTTGGGATGTGTAGAGTTGTTTAAATAAAATATTTTCTTAATAACATTTTACTCACTGAACATGGGAAATGTCAGCATAAAATGCTTTAAAGGTTATATTTTCTTATTCAACCCTACATGATATCAGCCCGAATATTTCAACCTGTTTTAGTTCAGACCTGAAAAAAAAAGTAATTACATATTATAAATAATTGGTGTTTCAATTATATTTTTTTTTTCAGATCTTACTAAATTTTTAAATGTACACAAAGATTTTAAGCTTCGCTTCAAATCTATTTATAAGAATTTAATAGGACATTATCATTTAGCAAAAATGCATTATTTTACGAAAAAAATATTAAGTGAAAGTTTAACTTAACAATCTTTAGGAAATTTATCGAAAAAATTTCAATGCACAGTAGGATTCCATGAAATGAACTTATTTTTTTTTCTCTATTGTTTCAGAAAGTCCATTAGTAACAGGAGGAAGGATGAAATGGTCGCGTGCAGAAAAATAGCAGAGTAAACGATCTAAGGAATAATTACACCCCATTTGGCGAGAGACTTAATGAGCGTTCAAACCGCCCTGATGGACAAGAAACTGTACTTGAAAATATAAAGAAAACCTCCAAAGAAACGATTGTCCACATTTTATACGTAAAGGCTTTGAAAAAATGTTTTGGGAGTAAAATCTAAAAACGTTTCTTTCTTGTAAGTTTATTACACGTTGACATGTGATACAATATACCTAATAGATAAAATATAACATTTTTTAAATCTTTGAAATACCTTCCAAATTCATATAAATAGAAACAAATTTTCAGGATTTTATGACTTCTTGAATTAATAATAGTTTGCGTTATTTAGAACATTTGTAATAAAATGATTTTCTATTATGCGTATCATTTTTATAAGTTGTTGTTTTAACTGTTACGTAAAAGTTAATGTGACCTTTGAGAAATGTATATATTGCTACACTTGAATACATATTTAAAAAACTAGAGTGGGAGAATAAAGGCCTGGTGATTGATGGAAAATACCTGAGCGATTTGAGATTTGCAGACGATATCGTTATATTTTCATAAAACCCGAATGATCTTCAGCACCAACTGAAAGAATTGGCAGAGGTCAGCAAAGGAGTTGGTTTAAAAATGAATATTTCAAAAACCAAATATACGATGAACGACTTTGCTACCCCAAAACCAATAAACGTAGATGGAAAACCACTAGAACTTGTCCAGGAATATGTGTATCTGTGCCAACTTATTTCCTTTGTAGGTGGCATATCGGAGGAAATAGCACGAAGGATAAAACTAGCATGGAGCTCATTTGGATGTTTGGACAACATCTTCAAAAGTAATTTCCCAATATCCTAGAAGCGAAGGGTTTACAACCAATGCATTCTTCCAGTACTTACGTAAGACTGCAATACATGGACGCTCACAGTAAAAACACACAAAAGCTCCAGACCGCACAAAGGGGCATGGAGAAATGCATGTTGGGATATACTAAAAGAGACCGTAAACGAAACACCTGGATTCGCAATATAACAAAGGTAGAAGACGTTATAAAGGTGCGCAAAAGAATGAAATGGTAATGGGCCGGACACGTAGCCAGAATGTCAGACTCCCGATGGACATCCGAAATAATCCAATGGTACCCAAGAGGCATAAAGAGGCCCAGAAGAAGACCAAAGGTACGCTGGATAGATGAATTCAGGAAGCATGGCAGCATTACATAGCATCAACGAGCAAAAAACCGAACTATTAGGAGTCAACTTGGAGAAACCTTCATCCAGCAGTGATATATATAGTATATATATAAATATATACTAAAATGGTTTTTCGGTTTACCGCGTGTTGAATTTTTATTAAATTCGACGTTTCGTCCAATACGTTTGGACATTTTCGAGAATTAGCAATTTCAAGTGGTTGACATTCACAAAATATGTTAATACTGATTATATTTTGACGGTTATTTTAAGTGTTGCCGTGCGTCATCTGGGTTGCCACACCATTGAGACTCGTAGAAAGCGGTAGGTACCCTGTGTTGATTTGTGATAAATGTAAAGCTCTGTGCTGATTTCTTGTAATTGGACGATGGAGTGGTGCTGCTTCTTGGTGGGAATCATCTGCTGGAGATTGCGTGTCGTATGTTTCTGTATCTGAATTAAATTGAGGTATTATGGGTTTCCATGCATAAGGTAGTCTCTTAGAGTCATCTCTCGAGTTCAGTACGAACTTTCGTTTTTCGATTTCTATGGCCTCTCTGTATATTCGATGGGATTCGTTTCTTAAGGCAACAAGTGTTTTTGATTTTTCGAAATCGATAAGATGTCCTTCTTTCATGGTATGTAGGGCCAGTGTGCTATTGATATTTTTGTTTTTTCGAAATCGATAAGATGTCCTTCTTTCATGGTATGTAGGGCCAGTGTGCTATTGATATTTTTGTTGGATACGTCTGTTTTGTGTTCTGCTACGCGTGCTGATAATTTTCTATTTGTTTTTCCAATGTATGTCTTGTTATAGTTTTTGCAGGGGATTTCATATATTCCTTGGGTTTCTAGGTTAATTTTATCTTTTATGTTTCTGAATAATGAATAGAGTTTTTAGCGGGTTTATAAACAGTTTTAATTTGACTTCTTCGCAGAATACGTCCAATCTTTTCACTTACAGTTTTCACATAGGGAATAATTGCAATGCCTTTCGTAGTTTCTGTAACGGATCTCTCGGATATACCGTATACAGAAAACCAATCGCTTCGGAGCCAAAGTGCCTGGTTCACACCACTCCTTAGCCTCTTGTTTTGATTCAGGATCATGGTGGTAGACCCAAGTCTCATCCATAGTGATGAATCGACGCAGAAAATCCTTTTTATCCTTTCGAAATTGCTCCAAATGTTGCTCAGAAAGTCGCATTCGAACGTGTTTTTGTTGCATTGTTAGCAAATGCGGCACCCATTGTGCACACAGTTTTTTGAAACCCAAAACTTCAGCCAAAATATGCCATGTTGTTCCATGTGAGATGCCTATGGTGTCAGCTATCACATCCACAGTCGATCGATGATCTTCCAAAACCATATCCTGTATTTTCGCTATGATTTCTGGTGTTGATGCACTTTTTGGACGTCCTGAGCGTGTATCGTCTTAAACGCTTGTACGGCCACGCTTAAACTCCAAAACCCATCGGTGAACGGTTGGAAATGAAGGAAAAGACTTCTTTAATACTTTCACCATCTTTGCATGGATCTCAGTAGCCGATAAACCTTCCAAAACAAAGAATTTAATCACTGCACGATATTCGGATTTTTCCATTGTTAAAAAATACACTGACACGTCAACTTCAAATGGCTTGTAAACAAAGAATGAATTGACAGATCGAAATGAAATTTTGAGTACGTTCTTATGAAAGATGAAATTTAAAAATGGCGTAGAAATTTTGGTTTGCCTACTGCTCCATAGATGTCGCTTTCAAAACTTTTTGACTAACCTATTATATATATACATATATATATATATATATATATATATATATATATATATATATATATATATATATATATATATATATATATATATATATATATATATATATATATATATATATATATATATATATATATATATATATATATATATATATATATATATATATATATATATATATATATATATATATATATATATATATATATATAAAGTTGACAAAAATCTTAATACCTGCATTTATAATTTTTTATTATTTGTTTAAATATATTTAAAATATATTAAAAGCGTTCAATAAATTAATGTGTATATTTTTTAATGTAACTTGTTTAATCATATATCTAACATAGGTACAATAATATTAAATCAATTAAATTAAAATCGTTATACGTTCCTTGTGTTCCTAACGTTTCTTAAATGTTAATGCAACCTCTTCTTGTTTATTCGTCTTCGAATAGTGTTTTACATATTCTAGCCTAAGTTTAAAAAAAGTCTTATCATTTTATGGACCACTAATTTAATTTAAGAGTATTTCCTCATTATTGATATTTAAATAATATTTAGGTTAAATAAAGATAGCTATACATTTTTTTCATATAATTATCTTATGATGGATTACTATCCTTAAAAGACAACTGTTATATCATAGAATATTTCTGCTAATTCAAGATTAATTAGAACGCTCTTGAGGAAAGTCTGTCTTTTAAACAATATATACTCGTATTATTGTGGTTTTATTAAAATGATTATTTATCACGATCACAGCTTCAAAAATATTTTCCTTTCAGAGAAATAACTATAAATTTTCTTCATATAATTCTGTTGCGGGTGGATTTATTCCCAAAAAAAAACAGAAATCCATAATAGCACTTCATTTTGCAAATCATAAAAAGAAAGAGAAATAAAAAATATGTATTAATATGAAAATTTGGCGCGTTTATTATACATTCATCATATTTATATTCACAAATGAGGGAATAAAAGTGAAGCCTGGTATATAAGGATGTACTCGTAGATATATATGTTCATAAATATAAGAATACATCACGCACATGTGAACATATCTCAAATACTGTGCGTGTATGGAGCTTTTAGGTAAAGAATTGCTGAAAAAGCCTTCGCAGGAAACGGATGCCGACGGAAGTGTGCCACGAGTGCCGGCGCGCGAAGCCATTTCCGGAATTTTATTTGATGTAAGCTTAAGTCGTTTGTTTATTCCTATCATTATTCTCATGAGTCATAAACATACCCTATGTATGAAAATTTTCTTCATATTTTTATATATTTTTTTTAATTCGGCCAAGAAGTCCAATGATTTAATTTTATTTTAGCTCTATATTTTGATTTTTTTTTTCAGAAAATGATTTATTTCTATGACAACTTTTATTTGAAGAAATTAAACGAAAATCATAGAATTAAACACGGAATCAAGAAAACGAATAATCCACTGCCAAGCAATAAGAGAACACTCCTTACAAGCATGCATCCTACCGTTTGCAGTGTTAAAAAACATCATAGTTCAACGAAATTAATTATTTGAAATGATTATTCATATTTATAAAAGTGGTATTATTTCAAATTTTAATGATAAGAGCTTCATTAGAATATATTATTTTTTCTCAATTAATCGAATCAACTCAACATCGTTCACAGGTAATATCCAAATTTTGGTCATTTACAAAAACATATTTTCCTTTTATGTGAATATCTTTTTAAATTGTTAGAAATTATTCCAATTAGATTTTTATAAATGTTTTTATATAATTTTGGACAATTTTTCATCATAATACAATACATTAATACCTATTTTCACACAACACAACAACTAGCACAAATACATTATTGTATTAATAAAAATGTACTTTTTAATGAATAATAGAAAATATATTTGTGTAAATTAAAAAAAAAAACATTTTTTCTGAAGTGTATATTTGTCAAATATTTTAATAAATAGAAAATTTATTTTTATTTATTTACATGGCACGTAATATGAGAGAAAACCAGACCGACAGATATAAAACGCAATTTCAAGTGGACTGCTTTCAAATTATATGGATCCGTGTTTGTTTATACTATAACTGATTATAAAGAAAGTACAATATAAAAAAAATATAAATATTTTCCGAAGGTATCGAACTTTCAAATTCAATAAAATACTTTCATTCCTATACAATAAAATAATATGCGTATAACATTTTCAGTGTCTTAGAATCTCCATGAAAACAGTTAATATTCAACGTGCAAATCTTCTCAAAATAACTTCGAAAAATTAACTATTCAGTACCCATAAGCTCTCAATGACGTGAGTCAATAAAACGTCCGCTGCGGCAGAAGGAAAAAAGTAGTTTGAAATGTCTGTCAATATAGGTATAGTTTGAATGACATATATTGCCCGTTTACAGATCATAAATGTTCCTACACTGGACATAAATTTTCTGTCAGTCATTTGTGTGTCATGCCGACTTGTAAACGGCACATAAAACGGTAATATCGCCTCTTATAAATTGTTTGTTGATTATGTTTAGTATTTTTTTATTGTAATGATTATTTCTCTATTCAAATCTCGAAAAAAATAACTATTTTTGATACATAACATTTGTGTGTTTAAGTAATTAATGAAGTATTGTTTTCTATTGAAACAAATGATACTGCATTAATCTAGTAAATAGCAAAATACTCGTAGTTAAAAATTTATATAAATTTTAATAATTTTACATAGCGTATTTTCAGTGTATGTGTATGTAAATAAGTATTGTATAACAGTGGTTGCTTTTTTACTATGAAAATATTTCCCGATTTCGTTAAGAATTAATTTTTATATTATATAATATTAAAAAATGTGCATCGTTGTATTATTTAATAATTTTTTCAGACCTTCGAAAATCAGACCCATTGGATTTATAATGTTACGTCAATGTTACATAATATTCTAGATATCAGCCAAAACACCAGAGAGAGCAAATAATACAGGTGTCAAAAGTGTGATGAATGTGTGAATTGTTGTTCATTATTATTATTTCGTTTTATTAGACATCGTTCTGCCTGACTTTATTGAATGACAATTATTAATTTTGATTGAACTTAGTGAATTTCACTAATACGATATTTTTCTTACGACACGATTTTCAAGCCTTTTTATAGAGCTCTCACCAAAAAAACTCTTGAAACCCAAGTTGCAATAATAACATAGTTTATTAAAAATAACTATTACAATTTATCTAAATTACCACTATGTTATTGGGTGAATTGAGGTATTAGTGGCGGTTATAAACTGTCATTTATTTTAATATAAAAGCATAACGCGCATGCAGCGGTGTAAGAGTTTATTATTTATTGGTGTTCTATGATCATATAGTAACTGTTAACTTAGAATTCTGAATATTGTTTTTATTTCTAATATTTATATCACTATCAGGCTTTTTAGAACTTCAGTAAAATGTGTTGATAAAAATTTACCGTCGGAAGTAAAATGAAGAACTTTAACTTTGAACTTTAAAACTGAATTTAAAAAATAGCAACAGTTCCTACATTACCCCGTTATACTTGACATCTGTGTAATATTTGGTCCACCCTTTTGTCCAGTGACCTAGAAACTGTAGACATTAAATACACGTGGTGTCCACAATACCTCTTCTTCTTGGTCATCAAAGAATAGCTTTTGGGTGGGTCAAATACTGAAACGATTTACGACCGAAATATTTCAAAGGCTGAAAGCATTACGCAACAAAGCCTTGGACATACGCCTACTACCAAAAGGGTTTCTTGAATAGCCTTTTGTTCGATTGCCTGATTTATTTTAGCGTGATGAATAAACAACACTTTTATGATGGGTATTTTTTACAAAAAATAGATTTATGAGTATCTTTTTAGTTTGCCAAAGGATTTAGCTAGCTGCATAGTAATGTTTTTGTAGTTTTTTCTATTGAACTAAAAAAATCAAATATCATATACTTTAAATTAATAACACATAAAACAAACATTTAAGAAATACAAAGTAAAATATGCAAAAAAGCTTAGCTTGGCTTTGTTTTCATTATTACAATGTTTATCTTGATTTTTAACAGGTGTTGCTGTTAAAAATATAAAAAATACGAGTTTAAAAAAACAACCTATATTCATTAAGAAGGAATTTTGTTTTTTTTATTAATTTACGACTTTAAAACTAAAAAGCTGGTAAATACTAATTTCTTACACTTATTACTATTTTAATTTAACTTTTAAAATATAATAATATAACAATTTAACTTCTTCGGTTTTAATTGATTTTATTTAGTGAATTTAACTAGAAATAATTTAAATATATAAAAATCTTACCTCATTAACAATTTACATATTTCTTCCTTCGATTTTCTGAAATTAAAAAAAAAATTACGTTAGTGTATCTCATAAAGAATCATATATTGAATTGATTTCTTGAGAAGTTATCAGTAAAATGAAAAAAAAAAATTAAATGTGTAGGTAATTATTTGATCTAAAATTAAAATTATAACGCTTTAAAGTAGAATAATTAATATTTGAGATCTTATTTTCTTTAGGTTATACTGAGAATTAAAACGAGATCTACATAACTTTTTTTATCATAAGAATTTTTATTTTTAATAGTGAACTGAGGACTAAGTATTTTTCAAACACATTTCTTACAAATAACTACCTTACAAATGTATGTTTAATACAAAAATGCATAATAGAAAGCAAGACGTTTTGTTTTATTTTGTAAAATGTGTATTATATTCTCTTTTTCCTTTCGAAAAAAAAAATTATTATTGCATTTAAACTTATGTAAAAATCATTTTTCTTGCTCTATATTATATTAAACAAATAGGAGACAAAAATCAAAATAGATTTTAAAAATATCGAATATTCTTATATTGAAAATAATAATTAAAGATTTTATTCATTTGTTAAGGAAGCGTCACATATACTTGATTGCAATATTTTGTTTCAATTTGATTTTATGTTCACTTGAAATTTACTATTTTTTTTTTCATTTCATTAACTCCCTTCATATAAATATGTTTATTGCCTTACTTTTATTACTTTATGTTATACGTGAAAATAATTCATTAATGTATATTTACAAGTGTAAAAATTTATTATGTTCTATTTGTAATATTTATTTATGTTTGTATAATGACGAAGATTATTATTGATGTGTGAACGGCATCAATAAAATAAAAAAGAAAGCGTCATTTCAATTTTAAATCATATGTTTATTGTATTGCTTTTAACGCATTGAAGTAAAACGAGGACTCAGTAGAAGAAGGATAAAAGTAAGAGTAATTCTGTAGGGATGCGTGCACTTAGAAACATTTGTGGAGTGTCAATGTATGAAGACATCATGAATTAATGCGGGGCTATAATGGATGTTTTAAGCAAAATTATGAAAGAAGTTTAAAAATGTTTTAGATATGTGGAATGTGACTAAATTAGTATAGAAATCAGAAGTGCTAGGTACGCGTTGTAGACTAGAGAAATTGTAGCTGGATTAGGTGGACCAAATTTAGGAAGAAGATGATATGATAAGTATGAATAATAAGATATTATGCATGACGAGATATATTAATGTGGAGGAAGCAAAAGTTGTGCACTTGAGTAGAAATGTTTGGATATCCATTATCTCTGCCCATCTCATGGGGAATATTGTGTGATGATACATATATATGTATATGTACCTTATATTCCCAGGTGTCAAGTTTTAGTGAAAAGGCGTTTTATTGACATTTAATAAGTTACAAAAAAAATACATATCTCGACCCACCAATTTAAAATTTATTTGCATCAAATAAAGAAAACGCAATTATCATTGTGGTTTCTTAATTAAACATAGAATTTTGAGTCAAGTACACAACAAAAGAAACTAGACACCACTTTAGAATAACTTTTACCATACGATGATTACGAACTATCCCCTAGGAAGAATAAAAGGCTGGATTACTTCCAAGTTTACCCTTCTCATTCCAGCATCTCTCCTGGACCTCGAGATGGATAAGATAATAAGGATGCTGATAGAAACCTTTTTTTGTAGAAAAAATGCCTTTGGGTCGAGTAAAATTGAAAAGACAAGAGACCCTTACATGCCAATTAAGCCCATTGAGTTAATGATGTCGTTAAGTTTTTCAACGAGTTAATTTTATGGGGCAGTTTTTCTTAGACGACAAGTAAACATTCGTTTGATTGGGGTTTTAAGGATATGTTCTCTTGAGGATTCATAGAAAATAAAGTTCAATCACAAATTAATTCGAATTGAATTAAAACTTTCACATTTAATTTAAAAAAATGCATTTTTTTAATAAAGATAATTGATGAATCAATAACAGTAAACCCAAAAAACCTTTCGATTTAAAATCTTTTTTAAAATATTATTCTTTAAACTGCATTTTTTTTCGATTTTTTTGACTATTTAAATTGCAGCCTGGTAAATTGATTTCTTATGTCAATCTTTTCCAACCAATTAGATAGGTGTTAACCAAGTAAAAACCCTCTAAGTAAACACCTGACACGAAAAGTTTTATAAATCTGCGTACTAACGGAAATCGGACCGTCGGATTGGAAACAGGCATTCTAACTAGTTCACGGAAGTCGTTTTCTAATTTGAGAAATATTAAACACATCAAGAGTTTTATGTACACTATACTCAAAATAAATACCTTGAGAAAAAAAGTATTTTTACAATCTCTTCCAACCATTCAGAAATATGTTAAAGATAGATAGATCCTCAGTGAGATACAGGCAAAAGCCTAGTTTACTGGGGACACGACAAATGAAAGGCAACAAGCCCAGATCCATTAAAATTGTATGTCCAAATTAAATTACCTGTTATTTTTTCGCAAATTATGTATATTTCTTGTCATGTGTGATACATAAAATAAATAAATAAATAGATACGAGAAAACCAGATTTGGACCACTATTTAAAAAAAATTGTGATCCAACTTTATTTGAAGTCGCAGCCCCCGGGGTGAAAAATATATGTCCTAGCAAGTAGAAAAAACTAAAACTATAAAACGCTTTTATAATCTAGTTTTTTTTACATTTAATTTTTTTTATTACAAGTTAATAGTTATATTATATTTTATAAAAATTGAATATTTTTTTACATTTAATAACGAGAGAAAGACTGAAGGCAACATACAGACAGAGAAGATCTCAGAATTCAAAAGAAAACCAGGAAAATCCGCAATAGGAGAAGCGGTGAAATTCTGCCCCATGGCGATGAAAGTAACGGCATAGAAACGGAACAAAAGGGCAATAAGATATGCCCGGAAAAACTAGTGTATTTTCCCCATGGGCACCATACAAGACGGTAAAGGGGATAGTGTGGGGAGCTTGGACTGAAATCCAAAGATTTTCAATTATTTTCCTTTTTTTTCTTCGCTGAAATTCTCGTCCTTTACAATTGCTCGTCCAAAAAATTGGGTTTATACCTAGTTTTTGTTTTAATCATCGCCAAGAGAAATCTTTCTTGTCCTACTTAGACACTTCTTAATTTTGATGATATTTTGTTGAAAATTAAAATAATTAAAATAATCTTTATAAATTAATAAGAAATCTATATAATACTTATTCAATAATCAAGTAACTAGGAGACATCAATGGAGTCGAATGAGACGGTGTATAATTATGAAGAAAGCTAAAGGTGTGTGTCGAGATTGTCTGGCTTTTACTCCGCCATAGAAATGATATAAAAGATATGTACATATATACCATCGCCGTTTCACTATCGGGGTAGGCAGAGAGACCATGGTGCCAGACTTTCCTATCGCGACACAAATATTTCGCCTCTTCAACATCCATACATCTTCTTATACAACTCCTACTTGTTTTAAAGTGTGTTTGTTTTGTTAGTTTTTTTATATTTTTTTAATTAGAGTTTTTCCAGAACGGGATTTTTTTATGATTTTATTATTATTAAAATTCCGTTGTATACTATACAATCTAAAGGGTTCAACAAGAAAGGTATTGACACAACCCTGATAGACAAATTTACTATTTTGGTTCTACGGAAGAGATTGCTATATGTCAATAAACCCACCAGGCTGTACTACATACACATGTCACGAAAATGTAATGAAATTATGCAACATATATATTTAATAAAGCTGGTATTTAAAATATGCAATTTCACTCTTCTGTGAGGACTTGCCGGTAAATAAAGCATAAAGTGATTTCATTAGGTCGATGAACCTAACGCATGAGGTTCACAAACTAGACCCATGAGATCAACATACCCAACCCATGAGGTTTACAAACCCAACCCACGAGATACATAAACCCAACCCACGAGGTCCACAAACCCAACCCTAGAGATCCACAAACATTTTCAAATATTTTTTATTTCAAATTTATAAAACGCATATATCAACTATGTTTGTGCCAAAATATTAAACCTGGTATAACAATGGGGTTTTTATAGTTAAATTACTCAAATATTTATGTTATATACGAGAATTTTTTTAAATGTGATTTGGGTCTTTTTCTCATAATTACGTCCAATCAATACTTTGCCTAACAGATATAACATACCTATATTTTTTGGAGTGACTTTAAAACTCAAACAATAACACACTCAATTATTTTAGAATCATGCCTCACGGAATAAATACATTTTCAGTACAATTATTTGAAAAGCAGGCCCCATATTTTTCAGCAATTGGCTATACGCGGAGCCAGGGGCGGACTTGGTTGGGAAGCGACGGAACAGGACCGGGGGGCCGGGGGCGGTATCACAATGCGTCTCCGGAATGGCTCCGTAACTCTATGAATACATTTCTCGGAATAGTTCTAAGAATTGCTTTTATGAAACGTAAACCCCATTACGAAAAAGCAGAGGCGTTGAGGAAAAAAAAATGTTTTTTTTATTAAAATAAAACTATGTAGTGTCATGGGTCAAGTTTTTTTTATCGTGTGTCCTATATAATTATTGCGTGTCATAAACGATTGTAAAAATACAACGAAATATTGTTTAATTTAAAGTTGAATCACTTTACATTTTCAAACCTATTAACATTTGTAAAATATATAATAGAATGGCATCAATTTAATGAAATAAGCAGTCATAGTATATCAAGTTCTGTGATAAAATATAAACTAGTAAAAGTAAATAATTTAATTTCAGAATAATTCGCACATAAATTCAATTTCTACATACATTGAGAGAATGAATCACGAAAGACTCACTGAGGAAAGTACGGAAGGACGGTGGAGTAGATTTAACTAAGGGAAAGGTAAGAAGTATGAAAAATAGGAGAGTATGAATGATAAGATGTATGGATGTGAATGAGGCGAATGCCACGTGCACGGATAGAAACACATGGATATGTCTTCTTCAAAAGAGACATGGTGTAATGGTATGTATGTATATCATGCATATAACATATGCTAAATTGGTTTATTCACAATCGTACATCAAGTGGTCTCCTTGCCTGGGTAATTAATTAACAACGTTAAAACCACAAACTTTTATGCAGTGAATTAAATTTTTCACTGTTTTTAAAGATATAAAATACTTCTATCCGACCTATTCGAGTATTTCTATCACAACGAAGAAAGTGTTTTATTAGAATTTATAGACTTAAATTTTTGTAGTGAATTACGAGCAATTAAGTTACCTTTCGTGGTTATTTATTATATTTTATGTTATGCTCCTTGTTTTGGAAGTTGAAAGAAAATAGTGGGTACAACACCTAACACAGTGATTAGATTTTTTATTGGTAATAGGCGTTGAATCTAATATTTATGACACCAGTGGCACTGATAAAAATGTGTATAGACAGAAAGTTGTAATTGAGTGCCACTGTTGCTTCCATTGATTCCTTGGTTACCAAACTATTCAAAAACTTTACTTAGTGCAATTCCTTGGTCACCAAACTATTCAAAAACTTTGTTTAGTGCAGTGTTTAGTGCAATTCCTTGGTCACCAAACTATTCAAAAACTTTGTTTAGTGCATTGCTTCTTGCTACAAACATAATGCGTGAATTAACCCTATAGTATTCCCCACATTTTGGGATTGTTGTTGAATTAAGCGATATTTCCAAGATCCAATAAAGTTTTGACCGCCTGAATCCTATATTGAATGATGCAGTTTTATTTCCACATACCGACACTATCCTAGAATTTGTATATTAAATATCGCATTTTTAAAACATACAGTCAATCATGCTTACATTTCTTTTATGTTTTTCGGATTCGTTCTTATCTTGTTTCATAACAAAATGAATATTTAAGTTTAGATTTATAGAAGGAATAGCATTAGTTATTTTTTAATTATTTAATCAAACCATGCTAAATAACATGCTTACATTTCTTTTATGTATTTCGGATTCGTTCTTATCTTGTTTCATAACAAAATGAATATTTAAGTTTAGATTTATAGAAGGAATAGCATTAGTTATTTTTTAATTATTTAATCAAACCATGCTAAATAACCCAAGAAATGAAAGGGAAAGTTAACTTATTTTTCTTTCACTTTAATATAATTTTCAACGTGAATAAATAAAAGAATCTTTAAATATGGTATACACGAGAGATAAAATATTAAAAAAAACAACAAGTTCCAAATGAAAATAGGAAAAATGCCTTGATTTTAAATATTACAACACTAACTAAAGCTCCATAGGAAAATTTATTATATAAATTAATATTTGGTAATTTTAATGTTCGTGCTTTATAACATTCGGAACGTTTTCAAACAATTAAAAAAATTCAAAGGGGAATCAAAAAAAAATAATATCAAATGTTTATACAAATTGACCGCCACTGAAAAAACAAATGTCTTCACGTAGCTCTTGCTCGTGATACTATTTCTTAACTCAGGAGAAAACTCATCTCTTGTTTTTAAAATTCAGTTATCTTGATTGCGGTTAGCCTCTCTTAAAGTTAAACTCAAAATTCCGTCGTGATTAATATTTTCTTAAGAAGGGGATACCCAACAACGTTTGTTATGTTCTGAGTAATTCAGAATGTAGGCTGAAATTTAAAAAAAAAATTCCCATCAAAAACTATTTTTTTTAATTATTATTCATGAGCGAATTAAATGTTCAATAATATTAATATTTTAAATAAATCCAGTCTCTGTTTCCATATACAATATTTTAGGATACATGCCGTATCGTTCCATGATGTTGAATAGTTAAAAAAATGTATTTTAAATATTAAATACACATTGTACTGGCCTCTCTTAAAGTTAAACTCAAAATTCCGTCGTGATTAATAGTTCCTTAAGAAGGGGATACCCAACAACGTTTGTTATGTTCTGAGTAATTTAGAATGCAGGTTGAAGTTTAAAAAATATTTATTTCCCATCAAAAACGATTTTTTTAATTATTATGAGCGAATTAAATGTTCAATAATATTAATATTTTAAATAAATTCAGTCTCGTTTTCCATATACAATATTTTAGGATACATTCCGTAACGTTCCATGATGTTGAATATTTAAAAAAATGTATTTTAACTATAGTATTAAATACACATTGTACTGGCCTCTCTTAAAGTTAAACTCAAAATTCCGTCGTGATTAATATTTCCTTAAGAAGGGGATACCCAACAACGTTTGTTATGTTCTGAGTAATGTAGGTTGAAATTTAAAAAATATTTTTTTCCCATCAAAATTTTTATTTTTAGCGAATTTAATGTTCAATAATATTCTAATATTGGATAATATTCTAAATAAATTCAGTCTATGTTTCCATATACACTATTTTAGGATACATGCCGTAACTTTCTATGCTGTAGAATATTTAAAACAAATTGATTTTAATTATTAAATACACATTGGCTTGATATGTTTGTACAAACAGTGAAAATAATGTTTATAAAACAATTCATATGATCTAATTTTTTTTTTTGAGTGATATCCTTATAGCATTTCCTTGTCGAAATGCTTGTGATTTCCATAAAATTTAAGTATGCCTTTTAACAACAATCCACAGTACCTATATTTTTTTACCAATATTCGAGTAAACGTTAGCAGTTAAATGTATTTAATTTAGTTAAAACAATCAATTTGCCCTAAAACTAATGTTTATTTTTTTATTGCAATATAACCAATAATAATTAAAAAAAAAAAAAAACTACAAAATTTGCATGTATTATTAGGTAGTCATACCAGGAAATATTTTGATTTAGCTCTTTTTTGATAAATAGTCATTAATATAATAAGAGATAGAGAAGTTTCATAGTAAAAAGAGTATTTTGAGTAAATAATTGAAATAAATAACACTTTTAATTGGTGGTTGTAGGTATAATACTTACTATGATTTATACTATGATTATTGAATTACTCGTATTTTAGAAATAATATTAACGTACAATATAATTCTATTTGTTGCGTTATTTATCAAACTGCATTAAAAAGTACACTGAAAAGAAATAATGTATCAGATTTGAATATTTTTTGGTCACTATCCGGAATCGTATGTCACATTTCCGGATGGAATTTAAACGTTCTACTACTGTCGAATGGAATTTAAATATTCTACTACTGTTCGATAAAATTTGAATGTTCTATTACTCTCGGATGGACTTTATAATGATCTAGTGCTGTCGGATAGAATTAAGACGTTATTTTATTGTTGGGGAGAACTGAAGCATTCTACTACTCTCGGGTAAAGTTTTAATGCTCTATGACTGTCGGGTGGAGTTCAAACGTACTTAAACTACGAAAAATTGGTAATAAAAGTATTTCATTATTTTTCAATATTTGAAATTTTAATTTTATTACTATTAATAATACTGAAATAAAAAAAATATATAATTATTTCATCAGTATAATCATGTGACAAAAAATAATTAATTTTTCAAGTATGTGTTCACATACACTTGCTGTTTTTTTTTTTAATTACAAATATTCAGCGTAAGTGTTTATCTTTAGATCGACTTATTCGTTAAAAAGTTTAATAAAATCCAAATGTAGCGATGAAAAGGGAGACGTTCTCGTAATACATCTGCTGATTTGCACAATTCAGTCAAAAAGAACCCTATACCCACTTCTGTCGGCCATTATAAAACGGACCAGTTTCTTCCCCCTCCCAAAAAGTACATGTTCAGAACGCTCCCTTCCCTACAAACTTCACACGGCAAAAATCCACTCCATTATGAAGCGGAATCTAACCTCACATTCACATAGCAGACATTCTAATGTCCCATATTGATAAGAATTCCGTTTAGAATGTTACGCACCCCTGCATCGCATCATTTGCCTCTTTACTCCCCCAATAATACAAGACCGGTAAAGTTTCACATTCTGAGCAACAAACGGCGTTATGTGCTACCGAAATCAATAAAAGTCTCCGAATGAAGTGCTCATGCGCAAAACGACCGTCTTTATTGAGATTTTGTTGCAGCTTTTTATAATTTCCCATTTCTAACTGAGTGCGAATAGGGTAGAATTTCGGCGGGAATACGATAGTCAAACGCGTGCGAAAAGGACGAAAAATATTCGCATTTTGCCGCTGTATTCTTATACACAGACGGCGGAGCGACCGTTTGAATAGCAAATTTCAACAGAAAAAATCTTTACTGCCGCTTTTTATGGACACCTAAGGGTAATACAAAATTAAAAAAGTATTATAGATACCGCCAAATGAGTGTAAACAGCCATAAACACGGAATATGCAAGCGGGCGGGTAATGGAAATATTTTCGTTCTGTACTTCAGCCTTTTCCATTTGCTTAGAATAATGAACTTGGCCACTTGCTTTTAATGAAATTCGATTTCGATTTGTGGCCGACGAAAATATTAGAGGTATTCTAATGGAAGGCTCTCGTGCACGGGCGTTCTTAATTATTCCAAACGACTCTAGGTGGTCAGCTTGTAGGCCGCTTCGCCTCCTAGCTAAATTAAAAAGATAAAATTTCCAAATGAGACTTGTACCCATTAAAATGACTATTTAGATAAATATTCTTAGTCACTTTTAGTCTACTGACTACACATCCATACTCGAGTGATCGTGAGAATAAATATGTGTTATTACTCTTAATACTTTTCTTCTTTTTGACCATCCCATTAATTTTAAAAGTTCTGATTACCTTGAATATTAACCACCCTGTTACAGAATAAGCGATCTCTTCCGCTGTAGAACGCGTCCCTCTGCATTTTTCATTGGATCACTTCATCGGATGGGTGATTTGCCTGTGCTTTTTTTCACATTCGTAATTCCAATCTAAATCAATCACTCAAAGCTTTCGCTCTTTTCCGTACTATTTATTCCAAGTATCTTAAGATTTTATTGCACACATCAAAGAAAAATTCGTCTTAATTATGAGCTCTTCAATAAACTATCAATTGGTTCTTCTGGTTGTTCATGGAACAAGCGAGAGTCACCTCCATCACTATACATTACAAAATAATTATTTGTCTATCGATGGCCTTAACTTTTCCAAGTCTCTGTACCACCTTAGAATTTCTTAGAATTTTTCGAACCCTAACCATCTCAAATACGTCTAAATGTACTGAATTTTATACCTTTTTAGTTATATACAATATTTTACATGTTGTATATAGAGTTTATTGCTCTTCGGCAATCTTTTCCAACCAACTGGGAACATATTATAGAGCCCTAAAGGTAAAACCTGACTGTAAAAATCGGGTTCCAGCAGTAATTCAACCTGCGGCATCCAGGCTGGAAGACAATCGTCATACCAACTTTTTTACTGTCCTACAAATTTTGTATCTCAGGGGTTGAAATGTCAGCTGTAAGTCTCAAGTTCAATTCCCAGTGAAAACACATTCAAACGATATTTATCTTCTGGATTTTAAAGTAGGGAAGTTCTTGTATTTAGATCTGCTTCACATTCATTTTTGAAAGTGTTTTTCACTCATTCGTCTACTCTATTCCTTCATTGCAATTTTCATTCTATTTTTATTTTTATTTCAATGTTTGTTCAGAAAGTCACATTAGATACGATAAAGAGAGCATATGAAGGATTCTCAAACCTAAAACCATTATCTTCATATTTTTTGCCTTTGGGTTGCAAATATGGGACATTTTAATGTAAAATATCTCATAAGCAATAAATTTTGGCGTTGTGCTCCATAAAATAATAATAAACAAGGATATTAATATACATAAAGAACCCAACCTACATTTAACCTGTTTTGAGATAATTGAATTATACCACTTTGTGTGAAACATTTTATTAAAGGACGAAATTAAACTATAAAACAATTATTTAACTAGCTAGGTATTTTTGCATAAATAGGATTGAGATAAACTTAATCGATATTTCAAATAAATCAAAAGAACCTGTATTTGGTGAGTTATTTTTCTACATATACACTTATTTAATTAAATTATAGATTTTGCAATGTTAAATTTTAAACATTACACAACTTGAAAGTTGTTGTACAACATCGCTCATCGTAAACCCCTTTATTCGCCCGTGTATGGCGTCGCGGCTTACTAGATACCACGTATACTACGCGCTTTCTGCATACATGGGCTGTTCAAATATTTATAGGGACTATTGGGAAGGCCACGCATAAGGAACATTCCATTATAATAGGTACAGTGATTACATTTTTTTTTCTCTACAATATTCACACAACAATTACAAATTAAATCATATATTTTAGGTGACGCCTACGTCCGATACATTTACTTAGCTTGCTAAACAAGTAAATGTAGGACATATATATATCACAGACTCACTATTGGTGGAGATGAACCTTTACTGGCGGGGGGGGGGGGTGTTATGAGATGAGCCCAGACATTTTGATAGCTTCTCTTTTAAATATATTTTCTTCAATATTGTCTTATTTCAGGATATTGATGTGTATACACGTATGTGTACATACTATGTTGCTATGCATACACCTATATTTATTTATGTATAGTTTTTTGAGAAAAAATTAAGGATATTTTTTCTGAAAATGGCGAGCGCTGTGCCCTAGTTGGTAAGTCGTTTGACTTCAAAAACAGGGCTTCGGTTTCCATTTTTTAAGACACCCTTAAAAAGGCTTCCGATCTGATATAAAAGTTCGTCTTCCTACATCACTCACATGATGATCGAATAGGTGTGTGTGTTTTTGTCTCTTCGCGTACGGTACTCTTTACCTGCGATACAACACGTGTAACGATGAATCACGAGTTCCGTACGTACTTCAGTTGCTACCTTAACCTGAAGGCTCGATGCTAGGGCCAAAGGATTTTTTTTCACACTCTTCAATATGTTTGAATCACAAATGTTGGTAAGTCGTTTGACTTCAAAAACAGGGCTTCGGTTTCCATTTTCGAAGACACCCTTAAAAAGGCTTCCGATCTGATATAAAAGTTCGTCTTCCTACATCACTCACATGATGATCGAATAGGTGTGTGTGTTTTTGTCTCTTCGCGTACGGTACTCTTTACCTGCGATACAACACGTGTAACGATGAATCACGAGTTCCGTACGTACTTCAGTTGCTACCTAAACCTGAAGGCTCGATGCTAGGGCCAAATGGTTTTTTTTTACACTCTTCAATATGTTTGAATCACAAATCGAATATATTGAAGGGTTCCGTGAGAAAATTTTTTTTTTTCTTCTGTACAATTTTAATCTGTATCCCTTTTTTCCGTAAGATTTATTATTTTTTTAATTTTACTCAAATATTGCATATTCAAACACGATCATGTATTTCGATAAATGTTTTAAAACCAAGCTGATTAATTGGAAGAAATTGCTTTAAAGCAATAAACTAACCAGATATATTTATATGAAAGTTCTAAAATAAATTAAGTAAGTACAGATCCGGCGGTAAGTAATACACATCGGGCTTAAAAAAGAGACTGCCGGCCATAATCGGCTAACTTTGTACGCATTGAAGAGCGTCGTTTCTGTCCCTAGAACGCTTGACAACGACTGGTAAATCGTGACGGAACACGTGTATGAATGACAGAGACGACGCTCTACAAAGTCGAAGTTAGCCGATTATGACCGACAGTCTCTTTCTTAAGCCCGATGTGTATTACTTACCGCCGGGTACTTGTACACATCTATAGTATAAAATTTTAATTAGTGTTTTATGTAATAATACTATTACGAGTATACATACCTTCACGCGGTTTTCATGCTAGAGTAGGCAGAAACGATGGAGGGCCAGATATTTTTATATTGACAAATTTTTATCTCCTTTACATCCAAACATCTTCTCATACAGCTCCAACGTTAACACCATTAGATTTGAGAAATTAAATTTAATATGAATATCTAGCTTCCGTATATTATATATTTATATACAATCATGCTTCGTAGAAATGAATCTATTTGTTTCTCTAAAATATTTGTATAACCGCATGTATTTTCTCATACTTAACAGCATTTCAAAAAGACACGCCCGTTATGCGGCATTTCAGTGTTTTGCAGAGAAATGTTGGCATAATTATTTATAAATTTCGCAAACTTTAAGCTATAATTTACTTTTTATGATCCTTAAACGCGTTTCACAAAGTAACAAAGATTGTTTATTTTGTTTTAATTGAATAGGTTAATGAAAATTTTATGTAAGTGGATGTTTAATTCACAAATGATTCGTGTTTAATTTGACTAAAACTCGTATTATTATACTTTATTTTATCAATTTCCTTATAAGTTGGTTATATTTCAAATGTCAAATAGTTATTTAGTTTGCTTCCTGTTAAATATGCTGATTAGTTTAGAATATGGTGGTTCACCGTTATTTTTTGTTTTTGAAAATGTAGAGAACATCATACTATTTCAATTTTCAAAATTTGTGAAATACTTATATTACTTTTTAAAAGAATTGACATACAAGGACAAACATAATTATAATTAAATACTTTACATATTTGAGTTATTTATTTATTTAACGCTTTTATTGCAAATACAATCGGACCACGT